>CM052325.1:2855853-3181537 GCA_028455615.1 Lasioglossum zephyrum | reverse complement strand
TTATTACATTGTGTAATATAACTAACATTGGTAATTATGTAGAAAATGACTGTGTACTCCGATTTTGATAAAATTTTAATGTGTTATGCAGCAACACATTTTGAACAACTTTTTCCTTTTACAATATAGGGAGTCGCTTTTAGTTTTTGAGATATTTGCAAAAACCTATCGCTAATACTGTATTGAATTAAGAAACATTGAATACAGTATTAGCTATAGTCTTTTACAAATATTGGAAAAACTAAAAGCGAACCCCCTATATTGCAAAAGGAAAAAGTTGTTCAAAATGTCGAAATCTATAACATATTAAAATTTCATCAAAATCGGAGTCCTTTTCTGTATAATTAGCCAGGAATTTTCTAGATTGCCGGCAACGTGGTCTCGCATAGAACACGAATCCTTTCTTCGTGCTTCGATCTCGGACGGCCGTGTAATCGAGGCACTAATTTCGTAACGAATCAGGCGAACGTCCGTCGGGCAGCACTTACCTCTTCGTTCAGGTTACTGACGAGCAACACGGCGGAGGTTTGTGCATTGGTTGGCACACGTACTCCAAGACCTGCGGCGCCGAGAGGAAAACCACCGAGTCCAGCCAGGCCTCCAGCGGGTGGAACCCCATTGTAGGGACCCGCCAAGGGCGAGGGTAGACCGTGCATGGCTGCAAAGGGCGTGGGCAGCACACCCGGTGCCCCTGCAATGGACTCTACTTCAGGAAATTTACAAGGTGTCGTTAGAATCGTTTGTCGGCCTTTGTTCAGTGAGGTGCATACTATTTTATAATTTACAGTCTGGCCTGGTAATCATTTACACTGGCCTAACGAGCACAGCTTGCAGCAAAATGTACAGAATAATTTATACGAACTGAATTATCTTTCACTTAATTACTGCAGCAACAAACACAAGCTGACCTTTCTAGATCACGAACACGTCTGTACATTTTTTAATAATTATATAGAATAGGTCGAATGAAATTTTAATATGTTATTCAGCAATACATTCTGAACAACTTTTTCCTTTTCCAATATAGGGGGTCGCTTTTAGTTTTTGAAATATTTGTAAAAAACTATTGCGAATACTGTATTAAATTTTTCGTACTCCTGTATCAGTCTTTTGCAAATATCTCGAAAACTAAAAGCGACTCCCTGATATTGGAAAAGGAAAAAGTTGTTCAAAATGTCGAAATCTATAAGATATTAAAATTTCATCCAATTCGGAGTACGCAGACCTTTTCTATATAATTACCCATTTTTCTGCAAATCACAAATTGGCAGCAAAATACACACAGCCTATAGGCTCAATCATTTTACTTAGGTAACGCAGCAAAAATTATATAATTTTTTTTCGTTCACCTGCACATTTTGTTCTAACAAATGATTAATCGGCAAGAAAATTATAGAAAGCAGGTTGTTCCCAATTGAGTGAGGTGAAAAAAATTATATAATCTTTTTCGTTGGCGAAAGCCCATGGTATCGATAACCACTGCACATTACTCTACTAAGCACAATTGCAAAATATACACGCAATATGGGCTGAATTATAAAGCTGAATTATTTTAATTAGCTAACGTAGCGATAAATCGAGTGAATCAATTTGTATCGTGGCGAAAGCCCATGGTATTGAGAACTCCTGCGCTCTGATCTAGCAAGCGTGATTTATAGCAAAATATACAGGACATATCACAGACAAGACACAGATTATAAAAACCACAAACTTGTCCTATTTATCTACTACAGCACAAAATCACATAAAATCTCTGTCCCATGGTGAGAGCACATCGTATCGGTACCACCATGGGATTCAAAATTTGTAGTCCATGGGCTTGCCATGCTGTTATCAGTCGCATTGAAGCTATAAAAATTTTGAGTAGCTATGATTCGTACATTTTCATGTCGAGGTCGTCCACTGTGGGCTTTCGCAGCCTGGAGCAGAAAATTTAGTTTTCCGAACATCGGTTCTAGTATCGAGGTATTCAACTTCAGAAAGAATCGACGATATCAAGTTAATCGAACGAATCGAAACAGTAAAGTTGTATTTCGTAGAGTTGAAACTTCAAGGCCATTCAGCATGGGCTTTCGCAGCCTCGAGCCCGATATAGGCCACGACTATTTCTCGACGAATTTCCCGTTTCCGACCAGACTGTATCTACGATCGATCAATTCGCTGATTCAATAGGTCAGACAATGAATGGAACACAACATTTCAGAGTTAGTGGAAGGCTAATTGAACAACATCATGTCGGAACGACACAACGGTTGCTTCGCAGTAAAACCAGTTCGACCGCAGAGAGGGTAATGACAACAATTCGCGAAACACTTACACACGGTGTAACGGTGCAGGGCCGGAGACGAACGATTAGTTCCGGGGTGAAGATAAATATAAAACGTTGGTAAATAAGGACTAGTGGGTGGTAGAGAAGGCGGTCCACGGCGGAAAGTCGGAACATTCGGTCGCATCGATCGGCGTTGTATCCGTGTTCTCCCGTTGCAGCGCAATTAATTAATTTACCCGAGGAAATAATACCGTCTGACCGCACGCAATTCGATCCCGCTCGAAAATGGAGCTGAAAACGACCGGCAAATTGGAAGCAGGGAGACATGGCGGCGAGGCCGAGAGGCGGCCGAGGCCGGGGCTCTCTCCCACTCTCTCTCTCGCTCTCGGCACAGTCACGAAATAACAATTTATCATAACGTTCGAATGACAGAAACGGGTCGGGTATTGCTATTAATATAATTAATTCTAATGGACTGAACGCTGGGAAATCGCACGGCTAATTGATCGATCGATTCGCCCCGGCCAGGGGGAGAGGGACGCCCCCATCGATCCGCACCGGTGGTCACTGACTTCGTGAAAACATCGCGCGGAATGCCGAGGCACCATGTAAAATTTAATGGTGCATTTTACTCGATTCCGTAATCCGTTCCCGTCCGCTGCGCCCGGAATTGTTTGTAAATTTTCCTACACGCGTTTCCGTTCGTTCACCGCACCCCCGCCCCTCGCCGTTTATTTTTCCGTTGAAATAGAAAATCCATTATCGGGGGTCGAATAGTTAACATTTCCGCGTGCGAAAGACGCGCCGTTTATTCAATTTTAACAAACCACCCCGGCGAAGCAATGGATCCGGCATCGCAGAGATCATTTTCTGGAAAATCAGGTTTTCACTCACATATGTATTTTTTTCTCGGCAACCGTTGAACCGATCGAGTTGAAATTTGGTAAACGTATACCATTAAGGTTGACACATATTTCAGTGAAACGATTTTTCAGAATTCGTCGAACGGTTCGAGGTACGAAAACGTCCACGTGTAGATAGGGGTGGAGAAGTTTTTCTATTGGGTATTTCGACATTTCCTTTGGCGAAAATTTACATTTAGCATGGCACCGGAAGCAGGGAAAATTTCCAGTCGATAGCTGCAGCGGATTCTGAGAAAAAATATCCGAAAGGTGTTTTTCGTGTGGAATAGTCGACGTTTTTGTTGGTTCGCTAAATTCGACGGAATGGTAAACGCGAGCATGAACGAGTCTCACGGGCGACAAAGGCCTAGTTTGCCGCGCGTCCAAGATCAAACGAAAGATCAGACGCGAAACCGTTCTTAGATCGCGAACGTGGCTGTGATTAAAAGTAGACACACACCGCGCTAACGAAAAACACATTCCCGCTGTTCTTCTTCTTCTTGGACGAGCGCGAGAGAGGAGCGGCAGAGGAAAAAAGATAAGCAAAATAAAAGGGGGAATGTTTTAAAAAGCGAACCGAGCAGCCCCGCGGGCTGATGCGAGCGGAGTAATGGAAACGCGCGGGATAACGGCGCACGGATGATGAAAATCCGACGGAATTCAATTTTCATAATGAAAAAAACAGCCACGTTCTGGAAAGTTCCCTGCTAAACTCGCCGGCCAGGTTACTAACTTGTCCGGGGAATTTAATTTCATAGATACTTCGCCTCGTTCGAGACAGTTGCTTCTTCGTTATTGTACACCGCGCGCTATTATTGTCGGGGTCCACCTAGTTCAGGTGTTAATTAAATTTTATCTTAACGACGCCCGTCCTGCCTTGTCCGGCCGATGAATGCCGGGGAGGAGTTACAAAGACGCCGGAAGTTGCTGTACAAAGGCGGAGATTCTGCGGGAATTGTCAAATTAGTTGGCCGTTCTCCGGAGAGTTTCATAGAAAAATTTCTAACCGGCGACGCGATCGTTATTTTTGCATTAAAAATATTCTGCGTGGCACTCGTGTATCGATAATTAAACCCTCGGAAGACGCTCTATCTTTGAATCTAGAAGGGGACCCTCTTTAGGGGATGATCGAAAACGATTATAACTCCGAAACGCTTTCAAAAATATTCTGACTAGTCCTCGTACACCAATAATTAAATCCTTGGAAGTTCAAACTGCTAGGCTCACTACTTTCTTAAAAAAAATTCCAAAAGACATCCTATCTTCGAGTCTCGATCTATCAATTTAACTGTATACCTCTTTAGGGGATGATCGAAAATGATTATAACTCTGAAACGCTTTCAAAAATATTCTGACTAGTCCTCGTACATTAATAATTAAATCCTTGAAAGTTCAAACTTCTAGGCTCACTACTTTCTTTAAAAAAAATTGGAAAAAACACCCTATCTTCGAGTCTCGAACTCCATCTATCAATTTAACTGTATACCTCTTGAAGGGATGATCGAAAACGATTATAACTCTGAAACGTTTTGTGATAGTGTTGCAGCAAGACTGACTTCCATTGAATCAGAATGAAATTGAATCGATCTGTGCGAATCATAGCTACTCACCGGGTATTCTAGCGCGTGGCTGTGACCCAGCACCCATCAGCAACTGTGGAAGAAGCTCACCTCCAAGTGCAAGCGATGCAGCGTCCAAATTCGCGTCACCGGTCGGCAGCGTGGGATTGGTGTAGTCCCTCGACTTGTCGTTATTGTATTTCACATTCAGGTTCTGCATCTTGCTGTAGTCGATGCGCAGCGTGCAGCAGGAATTGTAGATGTTCTGGCCCTCCAGCGACTGGAAAGGACAAGTACCAAACGGTCGTTAATTCGCAAATTTTCAATAACACATCAAACCAATTTGCACTTGCACCATGCAATTTTCCTGCATCCGACAGCTGTGGAAGAAAATTAAAAAGGGTGCACGATCCTCTGGGTCGCCATACTGAACGTCAAAACGAGTCTTCATTTTGCATAGAACTTTATTTGCATAGATTTTATATATCTATTTAAATTTTAGAATAAAAATGAGTATCTTGATTTTTAATAATTATTAAAAAACCATAATATTGAAATTTTATAAACTGTACAGTAACAAAAGTGAATATAATTTGATTTCGATTGTAGGAAATTATTGACATACATTTTTACTAAAACCTGTCGAGAATCACGAGTGAGCCACGTGAGGCAAAGTGTGGGAATCGAAAAGGCAAATTGTTGCGAAAGAGTCGCAGCACGCGTAAACGCAGTGGCAACGATGGCAGTTAGGCTGGAAAGAGGCGGTCTAATTGTGTATGCAGGTTCAAGACTGCGTATGAATAGGTACATGCACACACAGCCTGGAGCATGTCCAAGCAAACCTAGCCATGTGTTTGACCTGCGTATGCACCGCTGACCGTGCATTGTTGAAGCATGCACGTGCGCCTGCGACCGGACTACACGTTTCGCTGTATCTCTCTGCCGGCCATTTACACGGGCTAATGAATTTCATACATAATTACCGGACCGGTTGCATACAGGTGGCCCGTGGCGTTACTCGAGGGTTAAGACTACCCTACGTTGCCTCTGCGTTACCCTTCCTGGCATCAGGAGATGAGGGATCAGGTTACCGGTGTGTTAGCGATACGATGAAAATAAGGTGAGTCCGCCGTAACACGGAATATCCCGTACCTTTGATACGTATACAGGGTGTTTCAAAATTCCTTCAACAAATGGAAATGGGAGGTTCTTGAGAACATTTGAAGCAACATTTTCCTTTGCAAAAATGACGTACGAGCCTTTGTTAAGAAGTTATTAATGAAAAACTAACCTGTGCCAACACGCGTCTAGGTCGCGCTCTGATTGGTCAGCGGTTTTTCGTTAATAACTCCTTAACGAAGTCTCGTACGTCATTTTTGCAAAGGAAAATGTTGCATCAAATGATCTCAGGAACCTTCCATTTTCGTATTTTAACAACCTCCTCAATGAAAAATATCCAAAGCTGTTTGTTGGATTTAATCTCGCCGAACACAGCAAACTATTGAGCTGGTCGCGGTCTCGTCCAAGGCTGACCGCGATATTGGAATAATTTCGATAATTTCGTCGCGTGTCGTTTCACCGAACCGACGAGGAAAAATGATCGAATTAAATGGAAAAGTAACGACGAAAGACAAAAAGACCGTGAAAGGATATTGCATTCCGGACGTGTCCGGCACGCGTTTACAACGGATTCCTTTTTTAAAATGAATTTTCAAGCCCGAATTCTCTTACGGCCGCGCGTAAACAGTTTAAAATTATTTCGGTCTCAGCGGTTCCCTATTCCCCGCGTAACCAATTAGTCAACCGGACGGTTTCTGCAAAGCGAACGTTAATAATTACGTTTCCCGGGGAATTCTTTCGGCCCCGAAATTAACGGGAATTAATAAACAGTTCGTCCTGGCCGGGACACCGGGGCTCGGATGAAAGTTCGGGGGGGAAAGTCAGCCGGGATTAAATTCGAAATCGAATAAAGGAACTTCGCGGAACGCTCCAAGTTGCTGGACACAGCGTTTCCCTATCCTCTATACCCGGAAATTTTCCTCAAAAACTTCCCGTTCCAACAATCTCCCCGTTAACAATTTCAATTTACCCTGCTGCGAAAGTTACAAATTCTGATACTATTCGCCACTTCACCGTTAACTGGCGTTAATCGATTTCTTATTACAGATAATATTCAATCTTTAGGAGATATTCATCGGTTATAGTCTTGTTAAAAATTGCACGGGTTGTCATCGAAATAAATATAGAATATCGACGATCGTCGAAAATTTTTCACATAAAAAATTTGTATATATGAAATAAAATGAATTTATAAAATGAGATAAAATGAATTCTAATTATCTTAATATCGCGATCGAAAGTAAAATTACTTATACATCGTCAAGTAGATTTGGTTAGGGGATGACGCCCGAGTTAGCGATGATCGAGTCGAAGATTTCGCTGATCTTTATGGAAATCGGTTTCGTCAGTGAGCTCGTGTAGAGGATATCGAATCAAAAGTTCCAGCTGAACACCGAGACACCGGGCTTGGTCCCACCCCCCGGGCGAAACGTGATTTCCGGCTACCGAGAAATTTCGCGAATTTTCGCAGCCGTCTAGCGGCGCGCAGCACGCCGGCTAATAAAACGCGGCGCGGATTCGAATTTTCCTGCTGTAATCGAATTCGCCGGCAGCGCAGAGAACTCGTTCGTCCGCTCTCGAACGACCGAAGAAATTCGATTACCGCGGCAGAGTTTCTACCCTTCCTGCATCGATTGTTTACCACGCATCCAACCGCCCTCACCCCCGCCAACCCCCTTATTCTCCTCCTGTTGCCCTCAAATCGAGCGAAAATACGTTTTTTTTTCTTTTCGCGGACTCAAACCCTTCCCACCGCACACTTCGCCCCTCCTCTTGTATCGCCACCCCTCGGATCCCACCATCCCCGAACCCGGAGGCCGATTCGCGACTCAGCGCACCCATCCACCGGCCAGAAAAAAGCCTTTGTCGGTTCGTTTCTGCCGGCGGACTCGCGAATGCGATTTCGCAATTTAGCGGAAGTCACGGGAACACGACCACAAAGCGACCCGACGGAACCGTTTCTCACCGGCCAGCAAGAACCGGCCGAACGTTTTTGCGAATCCGAGCCACGCAAAACATCCGCATTATTTCATATCTTCCGCTGGCGCGGGTCTCTTTTACCGGTTGCACGGAAAACTCGGCTGTTGGACGAACTTTCTGCTGCCGGTGGCAATCACAAGAACTTCATCAGAATTTGGGATAGGCGGATCCAAAGTGGACGTGTCCAGTTTAGCAGTGTTTAACACGTTAGTCGCCCGGCGTAATTCGGCAAAGTTTCAAAAGTGGTTCAAAAGTCCCAAAACGCGGACAAAACCTAAAAAATTAATTTTTAGCTAGGTTAGTTTTAATTATAGGGGTGGTTAATCACAGAGTCATTCTACTTGGGGGTAAACGGCAAAAAAAAATTTTCCCACCATATTGGATTCCACACTACCCTCTTCTAGGGTGTACATAATTTATTTCCCACCCGAAAAAACAAAAAAAAAATGGATTAGCGCTTTATTTGCAGGGTTGCAGCGGAATGAGATCTTCGCCAGTAAAGTTAACGATCCACTGGTGATAAAACAGCTCCTTCGAAATTTAGGGAACCGAGAAACTTCCTTGGGCTGAAGTTGTAAAACAGCCGCCATAAGAATAAAAAATCCGCTGACCATTCGCAGTGAACACAGTCTTGCGGCGATCAACGCTGTAATTGCAGTTGTTTGAGTTTGCCCGTGCTTTTTTACGCGCCCTGCGTAAATATTAATTTAATGCGCGGCGCTACGATCCGGGGGTGGCGATTACATTGGGGAATAATAATGTAAACGAAGTCGATAGAGGCTTCACAAAGGGGAGTGTAAATAATCGGGCGGCTTGTAAAATCTGCTGTACCGTGAATCCCACGGGCCCCTCGCCCACCTTGGAAACCGAGGTCGGAACAGAAAAATCCTCATTGTTCTATAACTCTTTCAACGTAGAATAATTCGCTAATAATTTTGTCACCGGACAAACTGTTCTACGACGAATGAACATATTATTTTTTTTATTACTTAAAAAAAATAAATAAATAAAGAAGTTATAGTGAATAATTGTTTTGAACATCTAATTAACGTTTAAGTAAGTAACAATCATACAAACAACATATAATCATATATCTGAGTTGTGCTAGCATAGCTATGTATGATTTTTACTTACTTAAACGTTAATTTGATGTTCAAAATGATTATTCACTATGATTTCTTCATTTATTTCTTTTTTTTAAAGTAATACTTCAGCACAATCTTAGCACAACCTAGCACAATCTTAGCACAACCTAGAACAATCTTAGCACAACCTAGCACAACTTAGCAGAATTGAGAAAATTGAAAAAAAAATGAAAAGTGGGGGGCTACTCTAAAAACCGTTTCTCTCAATTTTTCATCTTATTTTTTATATTATAGTTGTAATATTCGAGCACAACTCAGCACAACTGGTGAAATTATTCTCGGAGGCAATATTCAGCGGTATAGAATGATCGGTGGTCAGGGCGATTCGTTCCGCGTGACCGAAAGCGTGCGAGAACAAAGCCGAAGCTTATCTGAAATGCAAAATAATACCGAAGAAGGTTTTCCTTCGATTGACTGCGGGACTCGATAAACTTTGATCGATCGTGCTCGCGAATTCAGCCACGTCGTTCCATCTAAGAGGATCACCGGCGCACGGATAAGCAAATCCAAAATATATGCGAACAATTCCGGCTTTTTTCGCTGGTGAACTCGATTTTAAAAGCGCGCTTCGACCTGTGTCCGGATGCGGCACGTTGTAAAATATAATCCGTTTAAGAAACTGTCCTGGATAAACACTCCGTGCGACAATGTTTTTAATTCAATTAGCGAGAGAGCATTGCCGAGCTATTAAGAGAACTTTCTTCGCGACCGGGCCGAGTCAACATTGTAAAATGAAGTTTTTACGGGCGAAGATCCACGACGGGATGGGAACTAACGCATTATGCCGACGCTGGTAAAACCGTGTATGCACGGAAACGATTCGAAGCGTGTTTTCCAAGGTACAAGGCGTTTCTACGGGAAAACTTCATTCTACGTTTCATGCTCGCTTTTGATCGTGAAATCACGTGGCAGGTAGAAAATATCAAAGCACTTTTCAATCGCAACGGGAAACGCGATAAATAGCATCGAACTCCGTCAGAAAACTACATCGTAGACTTCAAAAATTCTGCTCTCGCCAAACTAGCAATAATGTTGACTGTGTTTTTTTCTTTATTTACTCGATTAATTTTTTTTATCTCCGAACGTGTTCACCAGTCACACGAATTTTTCTCGCGGATGATTAATATCGCGAGGTATCGAGGGCTTGATTTTATCGGGTTTTGATGTGCGCTGCTATAATTCCGCCAATACTGTTGATCAGGGACGGCTTTTGTACCTGTGATTGCTCGATATTGACATTTAATCGCCATGATTTTCGACGGAGTCGCAATTTAGGACCAGCGCCCAATATCGCGTTCGACTGACTTTGTCCCGGTGTTTCGCTGCAATAATTCCCAGCTCGCTGAATCTATACAAATTACATAACCTATTTTCTTTTTTTTATTCCTCGCAAAAAGCTTTGTATAAGTCAACAAAAAATATTTCCACGAAGTCCAATTGTGCGACTCGATGAAACAGTCGACAAGAAGCATTCTGAAGACAAATTGTTTGGTCGGTCGAAATGTCAAAGCTTTGGTGTGTATGTGCAGAAATAAAAAATGGGAATTTTACATAACTGCGTTATTTGCCAATTGGACGTCTGAATTGAATAGCTTATAAACGGATATTTCCATGGGACCCCTTAAAAACAAGGAGGGGCTGTACAATGTAAAAGAGTAATTCTGCAATTGGAGAGATAGAAAAGAAGATAATTATATAGAGAAGGTCTGCGTACTCCGATTTTGATGAAATTTTACTATGTTATAGATTTCGACATTTTGAACTACTTTTTCCTTTTGCAATGTAGGGGGATCGCTTTTAGTTTTCGAGATATTTGCAAAAGATTATCGCTAATACGTGCAGGAATACGAAAAATTCAATACAGTATTAGCAACACTCTTTTTCAAATATCTCGAAAACTAAAAGCAACACCCCTATATTGCAAAAAAAAAAGTTGTTCAAAATGTCAAAATCTATAACATATTAAAATTTCATGAAAATCAGAGTACGCAGACCTTTTCTATAACCGAAAAGGATTCTTGAAGCAGAAATATTCTGTCCACCCTCGTTGCAAGCGAAGTTATATCGGTAATAAAAATTTCCAGTGATTAAAAGAGCACGTTGCAGTGAATTTACAAATGTATGGCCGTGTCCAGGAGATTTGAGGCGGTCAAACTTGGTGCGCGTCCTCGCAGCGCGCTACTCGGCCGACTCAATCAAGTAGCATATAACGAGGGCCGAGCATAGAGCGGTTCTATGGACCGTGCTGTTGCGAACAACCTGTTTAACTACCCTTTCCCTGTTAAATCGTCTAGGCACCAAGCTACTAGCTTCTCGTTGCAGGCTGTTTCGTGTAATGAACAGTTTCCTTGCAGCCCAAATTAACTGCAACAGCTTATTTGCGGGCGGTGGCCGGCGCTGCGTTGTTCCGAGGGCCGCGGGTGCAGGCGTCGAAAGTTGTAGTGTTCCCGTAAGCCGAGAACCACAAACCCCGGGGTTTGCAACATCAAAGAGTGGGTTGAAATAGACTCGGTCCGGGGGCCGATGCAGTGTCGGAACGCGCTTCTGTTCAACCATGTATTTTTATTTTCCGACAAATTCCAAAATACGCGAGCACCCGGAGACTTGCATCACCGGTTTATTTTTAATCGTTAGGCCGAAGTTTTATTCCCGCGGTCACAATTTCGGGTAATTAACGAGGTCGCGTGAAGCAACCGGTTTTTTCACCCCCGATACACCTCTGACAAAGTTTCGCGGGAGTGGGGAAAAAGTTTTAACGAAGTGGGCTTACGAGTCAGATTAAAATAAGTTGATTTATGGTGTACGTTCTACAGCAGTGTCCATTTTATTTTCTCATATATCCGGAGGTGAGGTATTCGTCGGTCAGATTCGACACGGCGTGCAAGCAAATCCGCGCGGCTACTTGCGGCTCGTCGGGCCCTTTTTTCGGTGGATTTTTCTGTGGAACCACTGTAAAACGCATTACAGATCGATCCGAATGCCGAAAGGATACGGCCATTTTATAGACGTTCACTGGAAATCGTGTTCCGATGCGTTGCCAATCAGGCCGCACGCACCCGCACCCTTTCAGTTAGGTTTCCCCAGCGACTTCATAAACTGACTGACTCGCGCCGCTGTAGAAATTCATTTGATTGCGCGCCGCTTCGTTTCGATACTCGCGCTCAAATATTTTTTTTCCCGTGTTTGAGCCTGTTTGACACTGTTTGCGGAAGTCTAAATTCGCGTTTAAGCAATCCTAACGGTGCGCGGGCTGTAGAATAATATTCAGGGAACATTTGACTTAATTATGTCAGGGAGATTTGAAAAAAAATTGTTTAAAAATTATTGCTAATCTCGTTTCAAGACTTATGCGACCCACAGGATCGTTCAACCTTCGTTGAACCATTTCCAGAACCGTTTATCAATTCGGAATTGTTTTATAATTGGTTCTGGTAATTTAAAAAAAAAATAACCCTTCGCCTACGGTTCCTGGGGAGCCACTAACTAAGCCAGCGGCAGCGTACTAATTCATCGAGCAGGGATGAAAAACTAATTCGCCGACGCGAACAAGCGGCCGGGCCAGTCGAGTACACGAAGTATCCTTCGCCGTTAATAAAAACAGGGCAATTCCGACGGGGCGAAGGGGAGGAGGAGGGATAGGTCGCGGTGAAATATACCGGGGACGAATTAAAATTTGCATTATTCCCACCGTAACAGCTGGAGCTTTTAATGGATGGCACGGTGTTTTCTGAAAAATATATTCCACGAAAAATTTCGATCGGGGACCGTTCCGGGGACACCGTCGTCGCACGGGAACAACAGCGTCCTCGGGAACACGGCAGGCGAAGAGAATTGGCGAGAGAGAAAAGGGGGAAAAATGGAAACGCCCGGGAAAATGCCCCGAGTGGATACTTACGAGTTTAGCAGTTTGCGCCGACAGCATGTCCGCGTATTGTATTAGCGCCTGGAAGGTACCTGGAACAGAAGAGAATTTAACATTTTTATCGTGCCACGTTAAGACTCGCGGTTTAATTAATCGTGACGTTTTCATCGAGTTCGCGAACTCGAAATTACTCGAATGTCTGATTCGGACTTCATAGGACAGACAGTCATGGAACGTGACGTTTGAAAATCAGTAATTACGTTTCACTAATTTCTAACACGGATATTTTGAGAAACGAGTCGCGAAGTTTCGATCGCGATAAAATATTGGTTTATAAAGTTTTCGGTCAAACGAGGCATGACCACGTTGGGCTACTAAAATATATATATATATATAAAAAAACTTTTTAAAAACCACGCTTATATTTATAATCACTAATATCTAAGAATATTAATTTCTTCTATTAATGCATTCTATTATAAGCGCGGTGTTAAAATGTTTCTTATATATTTTTCTTGTTTTCTACTTTTTAGTCTTTATCACGGAGCGTATTTAGTAAGGCCCGCTTATTGTGCAGAACCGCCCAGTAATTAAACTGAGCTCCTTGGGTGCGAAGTGAGCCAATGGAGGGGGGTCGAAGTCGGAGTGGGAACGCGTAGTGGAGTAGGGAGCGCGCGGAGTGGGGATCGCTGCACGCTATGACGTACTACAGTAAAGATCCCAATAGTTTCGGATCCAAATTATACCGTGTTTGGTCTTGTTTTAATCAGAATAATTCCATAAACAAATCACTGAAAGTTCCATAAAAAAAAATAATGAAAAATAAAGCATTAAAAATATTCTTTAAATTCTAAACGCAGAGTCTTTTTAAAATGTTTTTTTTTAATATTACACTCTCATCCACTTCTGAGCTATATTGAAAATTTCAAGTATCTAGCTCATCGTTTAATGGTTTAAAATTCGATTTCAAGATTTTATGCATCCAACTCGGCAAGCTAATCGTGGTAAAAAGGATCTAATAATAAAAAGAGTAACTGGGTGCCGAGAGAAGAGTTTGATCACGAGAGTTAATCGACACACAATCAGAATAGTTCTGTGTCCCTGAATAACGTATAATGGCTGCAGGAGTATTGTTGCATTTCATTTCGAAAACCGAGCGCGGTTTCGCAAACGGCGTGTTTGCGTTCACCCTGGCGACGGTGGACATTAAATACAGCAGAAATTAAATGGGATTAAAGGACGCACGATTTACGGTAATATGTTGTGGCACTGGCCACTCTTTCCGTACGCGAAGAATTTTTATCACCCCCGGCCCTGGTGTGTATCCGTCCGTCGGTCGCGTGCACGATCGAATAATGATGGAAATTGAATAACGTTGCTGCCAGCCGAACGAAAAACTCTATATATAACCCGTTGTCGCATTATATCGGCAATAAAATGTCGCATGGTGTTTTTATGCAGATGAAATTCAACATTAATGTCATAAATATTCCCCGTTGGGGACGCGGCGCGCTCTCGCCCGCTCGTTCGCCACGGCCCCGCGCCGTCGACGAAACGAAAATCGGTCGACCAGTCGGCGCGACGATTCCATTAAACTCTCTTCATTCTTTTTTTTCTACCCCGGACGCCAGATGGTTGGTCGAGCTTTTTTTTATTATAACAGAGAAGACCGAACGCATTTATATCCGATCACCGCGAAAATACGCCGGTAATTCGGGTTTCCGTGAATTATTATTCGCTCGCGTCGTTCGCGAACGGTGTCCACCGTTTTTCGCCAGTTTCTGCGGATAGGAAAATTGAAGGAGCAGCTTCCTCGATTTTTAAAAATTGGGTGGCGATATTATATTTCTTCGCGAAGTTAGGATTTAACACTAAACCTACCGAGTATTAAAATGGATTCAATTGGTTTAGCACATTTTTATTTTTATTAGCACATTTTCAGTTTATATTATATTTATTCGCGAAGTTAGAATTTAACACTAAACCTACCGAGTATTAAAATGGATTCAATTGGTTTAGCACATTTTTATTTTTATTAGCACATTTTCAGTTTATATTATATTTATTCGCGAAGTTAGAATTTAACACTAAACCTACCAAGTATTAAAATGGATTCAAATATATTAACTTTTTATTCCAGTATGTGCTTGGATAGCAATTTCATGTAACTTCATAATTTCAATAATTGTGAAATGAAAAATATAAAACGAGTCGTTTGACCGGCAGCAGGTTTAGTGTTAAAAATCGATCGTTCCAATTACGACTCCGGAGTCTATTTACGGAGAGTTAAAACATTCCGCGAACAATGCTCGAATTGAATTCTAAAAAGGCAAGTGAATATAAAGGCCGGCTGACAGGCCGGCGCGTTTTCGTCGGAATAAATGACGGCAAAGGGTCGAACAAACCGGATCGTGCGTTCTACGAATTTCGAGTCAAAGACAGAGACGAAGATGGCGTGGAGCGGAGCCAGTGTGTTTCCCGGCGTTGAATCCGCTTCAGTAGCGTGTTTCAAATGGAATGGAATGAAATGAAATGAAATGAAAAATACAAATCTCCGGTGGCCCCGGGGCCACGCAGTTCACGTACAGAGAGCGCGGAACGCGGGAAAAAAACAGGGGCTGGGGTGGGAGTTGTGCGTGTGTTTTTAATTTGAAGCGCGGCCGTACAACACCGAGATACAGGAGTGCCTCTTAAATTGAAATTCTTCCCCGAGATTTCTTTGAAAAACAATGAAAAATGCCCGCGGCGGTTCGCGGACGTTTTCTATCCTGTCAATGTAGAAACATCGTCGATTTCAACTGCTAATCATTCGAAGGGGGACGAATCAGAATTTAGCAATGAAATTTATTCTGTTGCAAAATGTCTAATTTTTTAGCTTATCATTTTGTTAAGAAACAAAAGATGTATTAATGTTCGCGGAGCAACGGTTTGATCAAGGAAGTACATTAAAGCAATTTTGCTAGTTTGATTAAACTTTCAACGTTTCGATCCTAAACTGTGTCTGAAAATATTTAATAGAAAATTCAGTATTATTGTATTAAATTACTAATTTGCTTTATGAAAATTAAAAAAAAACCTGCATAGAAACAACACGTATTTATATATCTTAATTTCGTTTTTTTATTACGATTTTTATTACGATCTTTTTTATAATTTCTATAACTGGAATAACACACAAAGGCTAGTGATCCGATTGGTTGAAAGTTCGTAGACTTTTTATACTATTCATCGTCCTGTACAATGGGGTAAGTTAAATTAAGAGGATTATTAAAATTAACTAACAATTGTAGACTCGACTAGCTTTGCAGAAACGCGGGATATAGTAGAAAATGGCGGCGATAGTTTCGAATGGCAACTGGCTTCTATCGGACGGTGTCGAAAATAAAAGCCAAGATTGCTCGGAATCGAATCGGCAACAGGCCGGACAGGGGTGAAAAGGAGCGAAAAAGGATATGAAGATCGAATGGGCGAGCAGCCACTTGACCGAATGAAACTTTAATTGGACACTGCGAGCGTGCCTTGGCTTCAATTTGGGACCTATGCCTCTCTGATTTCGCCAATCAACGACTATTTGTCCGACTGTTCTTTGAAAATCTGCTGCTCCTTTTGTTCGCCGAGCTTGTCGTTTAATTGAACGTCTTTCTTTGAACTTTCCGAAACAATTGCCGCGTGTACATAGCCCGGCTTCGACACCAATGATTCTACCACGTTCTACACCGCAAAAAATTTTATTCATGCATTTGTTTTTTTCCGAGCTCGATACAATATCCAAATGTGTCCCGACGAATCTTTGGAGACAGCGATTCCGCAGAAAACATTTGCGTAGTCCAGATTTTCGAGTCGTCCTCCCTCTGGCCCGGCTTGAAAACAGAAACGTAAGAACAGGTGCTTTCGAGACACCCTTTGCAACACTCGAGCGCAATACCGAAAGTACTGACGGCACGAAAATCCGCGCAGCGGCGTCGACGTCGCCAGGCTGGAATGTACACGTCAAGCACACTGAAGTACTAAAGTGCCGTGGCATGTCTGCCCGCGAGAGTGGCATCTATACAGGGTGGTTCCATGACTACTGTCCATGTATTAGAAAGGTACGAAGACGTGTACTTACTGTTCTTGGTGAAGGTGACGATTTTCAGGACTTTGCCGAACCGTGTGAATATCTGCAACAGAAAACGACGACACTCGTGTTAGAAATAAGAAATTTTACCTCGATACAGTGGCGCAACCAGGATTTAATCTTGGGGATGATTTTTTTAGCAAAAATATCTTTCAACGGTAGCCACACAAATTTGATATCAAATCCTTGATCTTGACATTGAAGAACCGTGCCACAGAATGATTTTTAATGGGCATTAAATAAAAGCCATTTAGATGATTATATAAATTTATAGTAATTATATAGAAAAAAGATCTGCATACTCCGATTTTGATGAAATTTTAATATGTTATAGATTTAGACATATTGAACAAGTTTTTCCTTTTGCAATATAGGAGGATCGCTTTTAGTTTTCGAGATATTTGTAAAAGACTATATGTTGCGTGGCGTGTAGTAATACGAAAAATTCAATACAGTATTCGCGGTAGTTTTTTGCAAATATCTCGAAAACTAAAAGCGACCCCTCTATATTGGAAAAGGAAAAGTTGTTCAGAATGTGTTGCTGCATAACATATTAAAATTTCATCAAAATCGGAGTACGCATATCTTTTCTATATAATTATCAAATTCGGTTACAGTTACATGTATGTCTCTGTGTATGTATAACAAAGCCAAACCAATTTATATGTACAGAAAAAAGTTGTTGTAAATGTTTAGTTTAAAGCAGCTATTCTACAGTTTAGCTAATTTTTCAGGGTTTTTATTCCTCATACAAGGCCCTCATACGGAACCAGGGATCATCATACAGCAAAGTACTTAGAAACGTAATAACCAATAATTATAGAAAATTTCTAAAACAGTACTAGAAGGTAATTCGATTATTTTGTTTCATTTTTATAATTAGTTCCGTCGCGCAATATTTGAACAAGCTTTATATTTGAACAACGTGAATTTATTTTTGCGAAGCGCTCCTAGGCAAATACACTGGCAGACATTCGTGAACTCATACGAGACCAATTTTTTTGTGATCCCCCACTGCGTATTATTTAAGTAGCAGCCACCGCTGTTAATATCGTTAATTTATTTCCCCGAGGTTTTCATTTACATTAGCGCAATTAAAAGCTCTCAAGATCGCGGAATAATTTACATTGCTCTGTGAAATTTTTCCCGGTAACCGTCATACACAAATTCCGTTAATTAACTCTATTCCCTTTCTATCTCCGGAGTAATTAAAAAATTACGCGGCAGTCACGACGATTGCCATTCTATTTCGCGACGCTTCCGGTGTTTTTCGCGTCGCGATTCGGTCGACGAACGACGCGAATTTAGCGTTCCGAGAACATTAAACTCCATTCAACCCTTGTTCCACGAAATGAATCGGTGCCAGGGTGTCGAATTGACACGGTGGTTATTTTTCGATGTTTTCTTCGTCGATGTCGGGGTTAACATCTTGGGTTATGTGTTTGGAGGTTCCTCGGTTAACCGAACCCCACGGACTGAATTAATGAAAATAGTGATCGGAGTGCAGGGACAGGGGGATAGCTGTACAACCCCTCATCAGCAAGAAATATCAGGATGTGCCCCCAACACAGTCGCTCAATGGGAATTCACGCAGGTGATGACGAAACTGCTAACCAGCACAAATATACGGCCTGGTATTATTAATGCAATCGTTCGACCACTCCGCCCGGCAAAATTCATGACAATGACGTCGGTGTTCGGCGGAGACCATGCGCGATTATTAGCCCGAGGCTCGATGCTGAACATGACTGCGAATGTTGGACGATACCAGCCGAAATTTCGTCCGGGCCCCCCGACGCTTCGGGTGATTTGCCATCGATCCTTTTGCGAACTACACGCGCGCACACACACACCAATTTTTAACTATCCATATAAACAAGAACGATCAAAGCGCAGATACAAAAAAAAATGACAGAAATCTTTCGAGAATTTTAGTGCACAGTTTGGTGACCTACTTTTTAAAAACAGAAAAAACTATTATTGGTATACTACAGGCCTTGTTGTCTCATGCATCTTTTGTTTAGAAAATTTTTCTGCTACTATCATACTTTCGGAGGTATACCCCCTTGTATAACTTTTTTATTTTTCATTGTTTTTTTATGGGACTTCGATGACCATGTTTGTGACATTTTTTCTAAGAAAAATCATACCGAATATGATATAATTCCAATGATATTTACTTGTGTAATGGACAATTAATGTTTCGGGCACGAGAAATGATAGCCTATGGGAAAGAAAGAGACGCAGAGAGTCTATCCTTCCTCGCGCCCGAGACTTTAATCGTCTATTACACAAGTAAATATTATCGGAATTATATCATATTTGGTATCATTTTGCATTAGAAAAATGCCACAAATATGGTCATCGAAGTCCCATAAAAAAATAATGAAAAATAAGAAAGTTGGAAATTTGTGGATTAGCTATGTTTATATACTGTCATCAATGAATAATGTCCCTGGCGCATAAATGTCCCTCGGCAGACCCTTGCTGGGGACTTATATGGATAAAATACTGTACATCTACAGGCTGTCTCAAAATTCCTTCGACATTCGGAAATGGGAGGTTCCTGAGGTCATTTGAAGTGACATTTTTCTGTACAAAAATGGGCAAAGGTAAAAGAAGTTTCATTTAAAAATATTAAATCGTTCAGGTACGCCCAGAACAAGCCCCGCCCACCGAACCGCAGGCCCAACTAGCGGGGAAGCGAAGAAAGCGTAATTATAGAAACGGCATCGCACTCATAAAATTACAATTAACGTTTATTGATAAACCTCGTTGGGAAGGACTGAAACGTTTGTTTAATAGCGCGGCAAGTTTATTTAACGGTCGCCCGGCGCGATAATTGATTGAATTAGTCGAGTGTGCGTACTCGCAATTATCCTCGGCGAGAGTTTTCAAAAGTCCGTGCACAACAAAGCAATCGCGGGGCGCTCGGTATCTCCACAAAGCTTCTTAAAATTCTATAATCCTCGTGCAATTACGAGAATTATTCGAATTAATTGGTTTCGCCGAGTGCTCGTGTCCCCATCCGCGCCGAGTCAAAATCACCGTGAATACCTAATGAACGTCATTAGTTCAAATCTCTTCGGGCGAGCCTCACGCAACTTGCGTTCAAGTAAATCCGTTAACGGAACAAACGTGCGCGCGACGTCGATATCCCCTAATCGACTGCGCCGTTCAATTTTCATCGGGCTAAACGAATTCGCAACGACGGAGGAAACATTAACCGCAGGCAACTGCGCCGGGAATTATTGCGATTATAATCAACTTCGCGCGGTGAGAAGAAGACCCTATA
This sequence comes from Lasioglossum zephyrum, assembly GCA_028455615.1. NCBI lineage: Eukaryota > Metazoa > Arthropoda > Insecta > Hymenoptera > Halictidae > Lasioglossum > Lasioglossum zephyrum. Next base: position 3,161,289 of record CM052325.1, on the reverse strand, counting down.
CTGGGTGGTACACATAAATATCTCCTCTAATTGTGGTGGTACAAAAAATATTTTGTATGCTATTTTAATGATTTAAAAAACCATTCTATTGCAAAAAATGTTTCTTTTTCTACGGTAATTTTTTTGGAGTTTACAAGGTTATCCATGTTGTTTATAATTTTTTTATTGCATCGTGTAGCTGATGTAAAAATACGTTCAGTTATGTACATGACCTTGAAATGGCTAGTACTAATTTCTACCCTACGGAAAGAATATTATTCCAACTTCAAAGAGACGTTTACACGGGTCGAATGAAAGTTTACCGGTATCGGGATTCCAAGAAAATTACAAAGAGATATCCGACTCGAGGAATAAATAATTGTCGAACGAAATGAAAACGGTAACGATGCGGCGAAGATCCAATATGGAGCCGCCCCGGAACGGCAGATAAAGATTATTAACGATCCGGAAGCCTTTCGTTCGTGCCTTTTTTCCCCCCATCGTTTACCTTCGGTTTTCATCCCGCGCCGATTGATCGTTACGCGAAAATAAATTCTTCATTTGATCCGCGGAGCGCGATATTGAATATTCGATGGAAGCTAAAATGCGTGATACTGGCTGCATTAGCGACCACCCCTTCCCCACCCCCGCAAATCCGTCCTCTTACCCGCCTCGCGATTCCATTCACATTTCCAGATATTTCTCGCCTCGCTCCGCGACATGCATTTTTATAAGGCTTTATTTGCTCGCGGGATACGCGCGACACACTCGGCCATCCCTCGATTTTCAAACCGCGTCGTGGTAATTAGTCGAACGGTCACCAATTCGTCGGGAAAATCGTAATTATTCGATTGTGAACCGTCGAAATCGTTTCTGAGACACACTGAAGTTCAGATACCGGAGAAAACGCTGTACAGTTTTCTTTATTTTTCTTTTCAAACGGCCCGGCACAACCATTACGGTTATTGCTCGTTATTAACGCAAATACCGGTCGGCGTTTCGCGTTCTCGTGACAAATTTCAGTATTTTTTTACATCACCTTTTTTCGGTTTCGCCCCCGAGACCGGGCCGTGTGCTATTCAACCGAGCCTCTATTTACGTCCGCGCTTTTCGTCCCCGATGATTGTTCGCGGGCGAAAAACTTTCGCGCTCCTCTTCTCTCCACTGCTCCCTTCCCCCTCTCTCTTTCTCACTCTCTCCAACCCCCGAACGCCGGCAAATCCTTCGGTTTTTGTGCCCAGGTTGTTTGTTTGTTTTTCCCGAAGCGTTTTGCCGGGAAAGCACACCACACTTCGTTTTTCTTTTTTTTTACGACGATCGCGTTGCCGCGCGAAGTTGTAAACTCCGTGGAAGTTTCAGCGGCATCGTTCGCGGATGAAAAATCGACGTGCCTCGACGATCTTTCGATAATCGTATCGCGAATACTCGCGTGTAAACAGTGCGATACAAAACGGAAGATCGTCGACTCGTTCCCAAGAAAATAGCTCGATATTAAAAATGCCCTTGAACCAAATTTTATCCAAGATGGAAAAACATACTGTGCAAAGTTTCAACCCTGTATCTCGTTCGGGAGGGTAGTTATGGGGTAAAATAAAAAAATCAGTTTTTGGCCCATTTTCCCTTAGTTAATTATGTTTAAAAATTCTCAGAAAAATCTGACACATGTCAAGTACCCAAATATATATTTAGCAATCGATTTCAGATTTTTAAATTGAAAATCTGCTTGCAAAAAATCGACACTTCAAAAAAATCGAAAAAATGCAGATTTCACATGGAAGTTCTAGATTGGCAAAATTTATATTTTTACAGTAGCAATATATTGTTCATGAATTTTTTTCAGATTTTCTGGTTTGGTGCGCCGTTGTTAAAAAATAATAAAAATCGATTTTTTCGACGTTTTTCCTAAGTTACACCTATCTTTACTAAAACTTAACAATACATTATATAATATTAAACGTTACTACGTTCAGAGATATACGTTCAGATATATAATGAACTAGTTACACCTGATTGATTGTTCTAAATAAATTTTGCACACGAACACCTGACAGTTACAGGTTAGGTGACGCATCCCATTCTTTTTTTTTATTCTGCGTTAAACGATGGTCCCCCAGAGTCACGTTACTGCAGTTCCCCTCGTCGATTAAAAAATATTCAAACGGTTGGCGGTCGCACACCGATTCTATCGAAACACGCGCGGGTACTCGCCATTGTCGCGATCCTCTCGTCGATTCTCGCCCCCGAAAACGCACGATAACAGTTCGCATGATTTCCACCCGTGAAACGTGAAAAACGGAGAGCAGCGAAACGTGTTTCTGCGGGGCCATTGATACGATGACAACGCTTCGATTTTCCCATTTGAATTTTTGTCGGTCGCATTTCCGCTGTATGTGTGCGGCCGCTCGAACGAAAATCACGGGACCCTTCTTCGTCGTCGTTCACCGACCCGTTTGCGATGAATACCGAGTGTTAATCGCGGACTGGAAATATTCGCTACGAAAGCGGTGTATCAAATTTTCACGGGCCACTCGATTACGAGAACTCTCTGCTGAGAAAGTACCCTTCACGTTTACCAATCGACAGCAACTAATTAAAGGAAGCACTGTAAAATGGGTGTTATTCCAATTATCGATCGTAAGATTTTTAAAAACAAAAGATTTATTAATGTTCTCGGCGAAAAGGTTCGAAAAAAAATTTCATTCAAGTAATTTTGGTAGTTTGATTAAACTTTCAACGTTTCAACGTAAATTTTTAATTGAAAATTCAGTATTATTGTAATAACAACGGATTTAAAATACAATGTCAAAATACTGTATTAAATTACTAACTTGCTTTATGAAAATTAAAAAAAACGATATTGAGATATATAAATGTAAATATATAGATGTTATGCAATTAAAAAAACAAAGGATAAACAATATTATTAAGAATATTACTGGTTCAGTAGTATTGCATAATATTCTTGAATCGAAACGTTGAAAGTTTAATCAAACTAGCAAATTTGCTTTAATGTATTATCTTGATCGAACCGTTGCACCGTGAACATTAATACATTTTTTGTTTGTAAAATGGATTATAACATAACAGTTATGCCATTGTCGTAATATTCTGTAATGTACCAGCGGCAAAATGTGTTAAAACTTTGAACAGCGACCATTTAAAGGCTACTGTAGGTACAGCTATAAGGTAAAAAAGCGTGAAGATCGGCAAAGCTTCCTCTTTAAAATACATTTTGTTTCACGTCGATACCACTTCCCGTTCCCGAGATATCGGTGAGTAGAGAGGACCATGATTTTCAGTTCCGCACTCTCGCTGTCTCCACCTCGCGCTAGTTAGCGTGGCTAGCGAAGAACGTTAGCTTGCTATCGCTAAAAGTGGGACACGCTACATTTGAAGATCTAACGTCTTAATTCAACTATCGAATTGGAACGAAATGCATTTTAAAGTGCGTTCCTTTTTTCAGCTGTGTATTGGGAAACTGTTTTCATATATTCTGGACTTTAGAATTGAAATTCAATTGAATTAACTATGGAATCGTTAACCCTTCACTGCATAAGTTTTTTAATTGGAATAAAAAATTGAAAGAAGCTTAGTTTTTGTGTTTTCTTTAAGGGAAAAACATTTTAAAAAAATTAAAACAACATGTTCAGAAAAATAAACATAGTAAGAAAATATAATCGTTTACTATACACCAGATTTGTTAACTGCATCAGATATGATGCACTATTGCAGCGAAGGGTGAACAATTGAGAAACCTCACGACAATAAGCGCTGGAAATATAATTATAACTTGGAGATTTAAACGGTTCCCAATAGAATATTCGACATAATTAATTATATCGACAATTAATTACAGTGTTAGCAGAATCGGCTCCTGGAAATCCAACGAATTTCCTGAACGGTCGACGGATTATATTTATGAATTGCAGAAAATCGATAACGTTTCTTTCGCCAGTGGCGCGTACGAGGCTCGACATGTGCGCGTGGTTTTGTTTAATTATTGTCGACGGTTATTTCGTCTGCTCAAACCAGTTTGCTATCGGTGACAGGCTATTTGATATCGCTTTTTGGAGGGGTGGATGCCGAGCATTGGGAGGGGAGAGCCATACCGTTTGTTTCCGGATATTTGACAAGAAATACAAGAACGCTGAGCCATGAAACTTAAAAAATCATACAGAATTATTTCCCCGTTTCGGTTTCAATTCCGCTCGGATGATTTTTTCCACTCGGAAACACGAAAAATTAGAGTTCCCGTGGAGATCCATTAAAAATAAGTTACACAAGCTTCTCGAATTGGATCACCATAATTTCCGCGTCGATATGCGGTCCACGACGCTTCCCTTCGCGGTTTTTTTTCGCCCAGCGACTTTTCAACGGACACAGCCCAGCACCGCCGCGAAAAGTCCAGTGGGAAATCAAGACCTCAAAGGCTCGTGTGTTCAGGAGAGCGAGGGGGAGAGCGCGTGCGCGTAGTCGAGAAATGTTCGAGCGACAACGGTGTAATTTTTACCGAATATCGTCCCGAACGAGCTTCCGACCTAATTCATGCGATTTCAGTCGGAATAATCACAGATGAATCCCAGAAAAAAACTAACCCACAAACAGGAACGTAAATCCCTTCACCTGGTTCCAAAAATTTTCAATAAAATTTTCTACAGGTGCAGAAATAATTTCTCACTCGTGGTCACTTGAAGATCGTAGTGCAATAAAATTAAATGTGTTGATTATTTTTTCACCAAAGGTCATTGAACTTCAAGTGATATAAATTCTTTTAGAAATTGGACAATGGACAGAAACAATATATTCCAACCTAATTCATGCGATTTCAGTCGGAATTATCACAGACGAATCCCAGAAAAAAAACTACCCCACAAACAGGGACGTAAATCCTTTCACCTGGTTCCAAAAATTTTCAATAAAATATTCTACAGGTGCAGAGATAATTTTTAAATATAATTTGTAAAGTACAATATAAATGTGTTGATTATTTTTCACCGTAGGTCATTGAACTTCAAGCGATATAAATTCTTTAAAAATTGAATAATTGACAGAAACAATATGTTCTCGTGGCGAGCCTGTGAATTTATTAATAATTTTGGGATTTGGAGGATCTGGTGGGAGGGAAAACTCGGTCGCGGGAGCGTCGATAGAGGATTAGCCGAAACCATAATGTCGTATTCCCCGTGTCGTTTGCCGCGTGTACATCATGAATAATGGCGGATCGTCGACGTCGACACGGGCGAAATTACGTTACTATTATTGCACGTTATTGCATTACGGAGGCATCGGCGTTGTAGATACCGCGCGTCGATAATCGAGAACGCGAATTAATAACTGTTACATCAATCAATATGTACAACAGCGTCCGCGTCGCCGCTGTACAACGGTGACCATGAAAAGGGGTGGCTTGAGCGGACAGGATGACGTTCGAGGGTGGCCTGCAGCCTGAATGGTCCTCCGAATCGAATAACACAAACTACAGGGGCACAATAACAATTTCGTCTTCCCGGTGATTGAGAAATTATCAATAATTCCATAACATTCCAATGCCTCACGGCTTTGCTCGACTTCGAGTCCCCCTTGGCGATATCCGCGAATTTATTTCGCCGGAACCGACCGACCTATCGATTTCAAATTTCGCGAATGTGTTCGTCGATCTCTAAAAAGTCCAACCAAATTTTTCCATGCCGAAATTGCAATTCTATCGAAAGTGACAGACGTCTACAGGAACATAGAAATTAGTTTATGATATCCGCGGACAGGTTCGATCAAAAAATAACAAAGCAATTTTGAAAAAAAATTTTCACAACGTTTCGATTCTGGATCCTTTTCACACGTTGAGGAAAATTTTTAAAATTGCAAAATTGCTTTGTTATTTCTTTGATCGAACCTGTAATTGTAAAGTAAGTAGAGTTTCATAATTTATCAATAAAATATAAGGTTTTTAATAATATAATTATTCGTTTGGAAATTAATCTTTCTAAAATAATATAAATTATGCGCCGGTATCGTAAACTAATTTCTATTAATTCTTACGATCGACAAAACGGAATATTTGTCTAATATTTCCGTCAAATTTTAAGGAAATCCAAGGATGTTAGGTGGACGCACGGTAATCGATATTGTCGAGTATCGCAGTAACTCGGTAGCGGAATTAAAGGAAATGAAAAGTCGGAACGACAGCATTCAGCCTAGGAGACCCCTAAAAGGTTGTAGGGTACGGGTGTTTAATAAGGGGGAGGCTTAGGGCCTGGAGCCAGGTGGTAAAAGGGAGTCGGCAGACAGGTCGATGCGTTTACGCGAGAGCGTGGCCCTAACAAGAATTCCTCGATTTGACCAAAGACGTAAACGTTAAGGGTGCCCGGCCTTCCCGTCTACGTTTACGTTCTTTGACGGAACGTTACGACCCGGTTTTACATTCCTGACCCCGGGTCCGTCCCGTGAAGGTGTGCCGGCGCCCATCCTGAACGCGTCGAATGGCCCAAGGAGCCCGGAAAGAAGAAAACGGAGAAGAAGATGTGTACAGAGAGAAATTACACCGGCGAAACGACTGGTTTCGAGGGCCGGATAGTTTTACGACCCTCCATCCACCGACTGTATAATCCGATTTACGGAACGAACTCGTACCGAGCACGAATTGCCATGTACGGAATAATGCTCTCGTGCACCTCTCTTCCGTTTCCCCATCGATCTCTATCTCTCCTTTTCGCTCTATCCGTGTGTGCGAACGTCAACGGTGTGCTGTATTTCCTTCGTATACGTTTCCCGTTGTTACATCGCTCGTAATCCGAGGGCTTGGTTTTTCATAGCAGATAACTGATCGTCTAGAAAGCCGATCGTTCCTTTGCCTCTTTCTAGAGATGAATGAACGCTGAGTACAGAATGGGAGAGTCCGGGCAATTTTCCTACTCCCTCTCTCTTCCTCCAGACTTTGTGTCCCGAACTTTAACCAGGACAACTGTGTCTCGCTCCTCTTAACCGCGAATCGTGACCCTGAACTTCGTGGCCTTTGTTGGCACACCGGAACGGGTCCCATGGAAATCGCCGACACAAATTTATCCAAGGTTTTCACAACGATACACCAATTGATTTAACAAAACTGTTATAACCTACATTTTGGGGGTTTAAACAATCATTAAATACTTTTGCACACATTTTTGAGGATATTTTTCAATGTATATAAAAAAATAAGAGTCCAGTAGAAAATCGAATTATACCACGCGATAGAGCAGACTTTTATCTTGAGAAACTACCCTGTCAAGCTTTAAACGTTGACGTTTTTACCGAATCAGAAAGCAAAATATCAGCGCCCGCTCTAGTGATGAGCGTCACTGGCGGAGACTCATGTTCCGCGTTGATAGTTTACTTTCTGGTTCGGTAAAAATGTCGACGTCCAAAGCTTGACAGGGTGGTTTCTCAAGATAAAAGTCTGCTCTATCGCATGGTGTAATTAAATTTTCCATTGGACGATAATTTTCTTATATAGATTGAAAAATATCCTCAAAAATGTGTGCAAAAGTGGTGTCTCCCCATCTTTAATGATTGTTCAAACATATTTATATAGTATTTTTTCCAAATTCAAAATTCTCAAACACATATGGAAACATGAAAAAAGTTGAAATTTGTTGGACAGTGTCAGCATTGGCGTAAGGCAACGACCCGCGAAAAAATTTCGGTAACCGCTGATTGATGCTCCATCGGAATTATCGAAAACACAGTGCACCGCAAACTTCTGAATCCATCGGGGTGCATTAATCTCCGTCGCTTAATAACTGCCGGTTACGCGGAGTTACCCGAGACTGTACAGTGTTCCGCGTGGCAGATAAAAAAAGCGGCTAGAGGACGAGAAGAAAGCCGCCATTAAAAGTTTCCGCGATCAATGACCCCTTCAACGGATACATTTCGTTAAGTTCACGGATCATTAGAAATTTTAAAGCGGCCTCCGACACTGACTAATAGCGCCTCCCACGGATTACCAAGTTTTCATAGCGCCCGTTTGAGAACCCTGCCGCGCACCTGAACACCTTCCTCTTTACTACACCCTTTCTTCTTTCAGAAGCGTAGGACGCCCTGGCTAGGACGAAGGTACATCGTCAGCTGTAGCGAACACTTTATGGGGTTTAATTGGCCCGGGGAACCATGAAGTTAAACACAGACGTAGAATCCTCGAGCAATCCTAGGTGTCTTCATTAATCGGTAAGAGTAGATTGGCTTCGGTTTGACGATTCGATCGAGGATTTTCGTGGCATTGTCTCTACCACATTGACGCGTGACTTAATCCTGGACTAACAACATAAATCTTGAGGTGCTAAGTGTCTAACTATATTGAATTCCCATAAAATGCTAAAAGAATGAGTCACGGCGACCTCGTTATACCGTTTTATGGATTCAGGAAGCTATAAAATTCAACACGAACTGAACTTTCCTGCAGTGGGTGTACAAAGTATTCTTACACCTTTTAAAAACGAATAACTTTTTCAAGAATGCACACTTTCAGTTGTTATTAATACGTTAAACAACGAAGTCTCAATTTTGGGGAAGTTATACGTTGTTAAAAAATGTGTTCGTTATCCTCGCCAGGAATGCCATCAATGGACGACCATCATTCTTCGATTTTAACTTTTTCAGGATTGGACCGAACACTTTCAGTTTTTATTGAGACGTTGACAAACAAGGTCTCAATTTTTGAGGAAGTTATTCGTTGTTAAAAAATGTATTCGTTATCCTCGCCAGGATTGTCAACAGTGGACGACCATCATTCTTCGATCTGAACTTTTTCAAGGTTGGACCAAACACTGTCCAGCTGTTATTGCAACGTTAAAAAATAAAGTCTCAATTTTGGGAAGTTATTCGTTGTTAAAAAAATATATTCGTTATCCTCGCCAGGATTGTCAACAGTGGACGACCACTATTCTTCGAGCTGAACCCTGGCCAAGCATCTGGGAGGCTTCCGGTAGCGTGATCGGCCAGCTTTTCCGTCGGCCAGTGGGAAATCGACTTAGCAGGATGGCGGGGCATCAGCTAATCTTTCGAAACGATCGTAGTTGCGTGTAAATCCTGGCGTATGGCAGAATCGCCGCGTAAGCCTACTTACGCAGCCAAACAGCAGGCAATCACCGGCATGTAATCCGGAAATGTTTTCTAGCTGGTCCATTACCGGCTTAGGGCTTGGGACCCAGGCCTCGAGTCCGATTCGTCGACAGAAATCCTGGGAGCGCTCGCGCACTCGCGCGCCTGTGCTTATCGAAAAAGCAAGCATGCGTGAAGAGTAACGCGGGGCCGCTAGCGCGTGTTCCACACGCCGCGACCAACAACGTGCCGAACAACGAAACGTCTGTAATCTTTGGGAATTTCAATCCGACGAACGACCGAAACCTGTTTCCCCGTTAATGCGCGGCCGGATTACTGTTGGTTGTTCTTGCGGAAGATGAAACGGCCGACGTTTCCGCCTCAAGTGAATTAAAGCTCGACCGCGCGCGCCAGTATTTCATTAAGCGTGCGAATATAATCGATAAGTCGAACCTGCCCTCGACCAACCATCGCACACCCTACCAAGGTTAGACTGTCTTGCTTATTCGAGACTTTCGATATATACTACTTTCAAGTGAAATTGCTTTTATATTATAGCGGAAGTAGTATTTATTTTTGATGCAGAAATTCTTTGGTGTTCTTTCATATTTGTTTTTGTCGGGGTAAAACAACAGGCCTTTTAGGTTACTTTGTGAAAACACAACAACCTATGTATATTGGGAAATACCTGGTTCCCCTTCGTTTTATAGCATGCTGTGTTTCCTTCGTGTCCCATGGAAATCACCGACACAAATTTTCCCAACACAGTTTTCATGACAACTACTTTGGCCGACAACGAATTTGATCGCCAAGGAATTTACCGACAACGAATCTAAAATCGTCGGACCTGTAGACACCTCCGACAATGTCTTCTTACACTTAAATATATTTTGATAATTATATAAAAAAAGGTCTGCGTACTCCGATTTTGATGAAATTTTAATATGTTCTGCAGCAACACATTCTGAACAACTTTTTCGTTTTCCAAAATAGGGTGTAGCTTTTAGTTTCCGAGATATTTGCAAAAGACGTTTCATCGGAGCATGCAAAAATACGAAAAATTTAATACAGTATTAGCGACAGTATTTTGCAAATATCTCAAAAACTAAAAACAACCCCTTATATTGATAAAGGAAAAAGTTGTTCAAAATGTGTTGCTCCATAACATAACGTACCATAACATCAAAATCGGAGTACGTGAACCTTTTCTACATAATTACCTACATTTCTTCCACCGTCCTCGCATATAATTATTTACACGAAGAACCGATGGACGAAACATCAGGCATGTCATTTCCCCAGGCTACCCTCGTTACAAATGACCCTGAGTCATTCTCGATGTGGATCCAGCATCTCTTTTTGTCTGTCAAATATAAAATAAAGCAGCTCTCTTCAAGAGAAGAGTGGACAAGAGAGCTGCGCCCGAGAAGGTTTTTGAGTTAGACAGTTTTGTGAACCCACGTGTTTCTATTCAGATCGGGTGCGCAGCACGTTCCTTCCCGAAGAAAAGGGGATGCTACTTTGCACATATTCAGAGTGACAGAAAGGGAGACGTTTAGCGTGCGTCACCTATGAAAACACACTACATTCAGCCGGAAAGAAAGGCTGGGTTTTTTTCGGGGGCTTGCCACGACGTGGTATATTATTCGACGACATAGTGGTCGCGCTTAAAAATTTATCTGCCACTCAACTCGTACCGACAACGCGCCCGGTTATCCTGCCATCCGTCTCGAAGCTGAGCTCGCCTTAATAAAAGACAATAAAAATATCTATTCAATTTATTAGGAATCTTAAATATAAAATTTTTCTAGAAATGGTATCATTCGGATACGCGACGATGAAACGAGTCCAAATGTAATCCTAATTTCCAGTCACGATTGAACCTCGTCGAGATTTAACCAGGTCTAATTCTCAATCGATTTTTAATCGAGTTCGGACTATATTAAAGTCTGATCAGGTCTGGTTCGGGTGAATATTTTCACCGTTGATTAGGTCCGAGTCATTAACCCGTCGAACAGCACGGGAACAGCGAAAGTTCAGCGCAGTTAGAGTTACGATAATTGGGACCATAATCGGGCAGCTTCACGATTTTAATCGATTCGTTAATCGACCGTTGCGTCGTAATTAATCGCGGCGGAATCGCGCTTATGATCCGTGGACCGTGTCACGCGGAATTAATTCACTAACAACGGCCGCTCGTTACATAATTCTCCCGTTTGTAATTGTAATTTTGTAATTCGGAAAATATGTAATTCCCCCTACTCCCCCGCTTCGCCCCCTCTCGACTCGCGACCGGTGATGTTTCCTTATTCTGAATTTGTAATGCAAAATTCTGCTCGGAATTCGCGATCGCGCGGTGAACCGTGTGATACGATTACAGAACAAAATTGCATGTTTCCACCGCGTTTCTCTATTATGCAACCAAGTCGCCGGCGAAATCTGCAACTTTTATTAAATCTTCCCGGCTCGTTTTCGTCTCCTCCCCCGCCCCCGCCGAGAGAATTACGCTAGTTCCAGAACTACCGCGATAAAAAAATCTGTAGCTTCGCTTCTGGTTTAGTAGAAGTTAATGGACGTTCGTTGTGTTAATCGTTAGGCTACAAATCCGTCATGTTAGAAAAAAATCAATACAAAAATCTTATTATATAATAAATACTGTGATAATTTTGATATTTTAAAATTTTTTCTTATCGAATTATATCGATATATTAAATTTATCTTATATCTCAATTTCGTTTTTAAAATTTTTATAAAGAAAGTTAATAATTTAATACATTATTTTCACATTGTGTTTAAATCCATTGTTATTACAATAATACTGAATTTTCTATTAAAATTTCTTTTCTTGAGAAAGATCCATATTAGGATTGAAACGTTGAAAGTTTAATCAAACCGACAAAATTACTTTAATATATTTTCTTGATCGAACAGTTGTGCCGATACATTTTTTGTTTATAACAATCTTACGATCGATAACTGGTATAACACTTATTCTTTAATGTAAAAATAAGAACCGACCAATCCTAGTTCGAATATCATAAATATCGTATTAATAAGGGTTGAGTAGTTTCCGTGCGAGGGGAAAAAAAGGTGAAAATTCCTCGCAGGTGCAATTAGTTCCTAGAGCCTCGGATCGTTCCGGAACCCGTTCGTTGTTTCATTATTCAGTGCTCGGGTAGATGCATCGATATCGACAGGGGTGGGTTGGAAGGAGGGGGCTAGATGCGAGCGTTTATGTGGTGAACCGGTAAACATATCGCCGGCGCTCGCGGATTATTTAATATTCCATTAACGGAAACGCGACGGGATAAAAAAAAAATCTCTCCCGAAGCCGCGAATATTTACCGCGCGAAATATGCTGCTACTCTTCCCCATCGTAATTCACGGCCGGCGGCCGAAGTATACCGGGAGAAATATCCGATTAATCGAGAATCGAATTCGGGAGAATTGCCGCGAAATCGGATTAATTTTGCATATCCTGCATTATTCCCGAACGATTTCGACCGTTTTTTAGTTTAAGCCCAACCTCTCACAAGTACACCTAACCCCCTCCCCTTTGCCACAATTTGGCCTTTCATTTGGTTTGCAATCACCGTGCAAGTTACACTTAATTAGTCCTGAAAGATGATCCACAATCACTGGACCATTTAAATTTCCATTATTTCATTATAAAATAGTCCAGTACTTTTGGACCACCCTGTAGGCATCAGAAAAATTATTGACATCGGTTGTCGTTGACCATAACTCACCTGATATAGCACGTCCAGGGAAATGGGATACACCATCTGCTCGACGATAACTCTGAGAACAGTGTTGGGTCCCCCTTGAGTCTCTGCTTGCGTCTGGGCCACCTGATTCTGTCCAGGAATTGCAACTTGGTTGTTCGAGTTCTATAACAATGTGGAAAAACGGCGAAAGTTAGTCAGGAGCTCGAGATCCAGTCCCCATGTGCAGAATAAATTCTATTCTTCGTCTACTTTGTCCATTCCGTGCAGAATGTATCGTCTCTGTTCGTTATTTGATCAAAACAGTATTATATTTACTGCAACACTGCGCAATGCTTTCAAATCCATCAGAACTGGATGATTCTAGCGATGGGTGGGTCTATTTTGACCCGTGGGGTCAGCATTGCTCAAATTCTTTATACACTTTCTAAAATTAATAAGAATATCAATGGATGGTAGGGTCTAGAGTGGACTTCTAAATTGTGGCTACGTTTAGGATAGGGATTCCAATTTGGGCTTCCGATTGAACAAATCGGGTAGCTTGAGCACCCCGCAGACTTTTAAAAAATTATTAATATATACATATGAAAAGGCAAGGGGTTAAGCTACCCTTAAAACGTTAGCAATTAAGGTTCAAGACAAAACACTCGTCCCACCAATATCACCGGTACATTTCCGCTAATATAATTGCCTCAGGGCTCTGGCCGCGCATGCGTGAAAAATTTTGGCTTCAATCGGAACACTGTCGCAGTTAGGTTGAAATTAGACCTTCTATAACATTCTGATGTCTAAATTATACCTCTAGGACATTCTGAAGGCGAGATTAGGCCTCTAGCAAACGGAAGAACTACCATAGGGCTTCCAATTTGGGCCAGACTGCCACATCCTGCGAAATCGTCAAATCTGTCCTAGAACTTTCTTAGTGGTTGAACTTGAGTTTTATAGCTTCCCGAAGTCAACTATCCCAGTGATAATTGAAGCCCCCAGTCCACGATCGGAAGAATCGTCGCGGAAGTAGAACGGCTCCGTTGCTGGCCAAGTATCCGACTCGATTTCCATAAAATGCTAAAGAAACCACGGGCGCATTAGAATTTTCGATGGAGATTAAAACGCGGGTTGAACCGTCGCGCGTCGGTTCCCGGAAACTCGGGTCTCTGGAACCGCCGCGGTGGCACCGGAAGTCCCGTGAAAGGGGAACTTGTTACTGAGTTAGCCGGCGGAACGATATTTCTACGTGAAGGGAAATCGATCGAGTGCCTTGGGAAGCGTTTTAAGTAATGTCGTACGTGGAAAAGCGGGCGGTGCGGTTGTGCCGGGTGCCACGCGAGGAGAGATTTCGCGAGCGCGCGGTTACGTGATGTGAAAAATATTTGCAAAGTTCTCGGGGCTGAATGGATTATACAGAGTGGTTCAGGATTAAATAAATACGCGCGCGCGGGGAGCCGTGCGCAATTCGTTGGTCGACGAGCAATCGAAAAACAGGACCGAACGCTTCCAGCGTACGCTTTTGTGAATAAGCAAAGGCATTGAAAAGTTGAAAAATGGTTGGAGAGGGAGCAATTTGATACATTTTTTTCTCTCTTTTTACAGCCGAGTATTTGCGGAATTCGCGTGCCCCCCCTCCACGGGAAAACAGTTACTGTTCGACGTTCGAGCTACGGATAACGCGCGGAGAGGGCTGGGGGGAATCCCTAAAACATTTGCGTGAAACGTTCAATGTCTGAAATTATCCGTCGACAGACAGTTTCGACACGCCCCGCCGCCACGGCAAAAGATAAACAGGCCGGTGCGCGCGATTTACGAGCAGCTATTACTCATCCACTCGCCTCATTGCAACGGAATAAAAGTAAATATGTTATTTACATTGGAAAATGAAGTACAAGGCGATCAACGTCGTTCGCCTGTCCGTCCGATTCCGAATACCTCGCACAACATTTCCTGGCGTACATTGCGAAATTACATACACGACGAGCTACAATATTCCACCCCTTCGAACACCTACGATAATTATCTGCGTACACCAATTTTGATGAAATTTTAATATGTTATAGAGTTCGACATTTTGAACAACTTTTTCCTTTTCCAAAATAGGCGGTCGCTTTTAGTTCTCGAGATATTTGCAAAAGACTATCGCTAATACGTGCAGGAATACGAAAAATTCAATACGGTATTAGCGATAGTTTTCTGCAAATATCTCGAAAACTAAAAGCGACCCCCTATAGTGGAAAAGGAAAAAGTTGTTCAGAATGTGTTGCTGCATAACATCTTCAAACGGAAGTCAAAGATAATTGTGCAACCACGCGATACAATGGCGGCGGACCGCGAGATTTATATTTCAGGTGACACGGAAGGGCGTTGGCCGAGGGATGTGTCTGTTTTATTATTTAATTTTCTTTTATCCGTTTTACATCCGGAACCGGTGGAGAATTCCTCGTAATTTCATACCACTTCCGACATGGAAATACTTGCGCACACGTCCGGGACTCGTGTACCTGGGCCGGTCATTCTAATTTTACTCGAATGGTCGACGTGACTGCAGCGCACTCGGTCATAAATGCTTCACGGGCCTAACTAACTTCGAAATTGAACGAAATTCCCGGTGCTAGGGGAAGAGCGGCGGTTCGCGTAATAAAAGCATTGCGAGAGATCTGGAAAATGTCCGGCGGTGTTAATAGTTATTGTGTAACCGGGGTCGAATTAGCCAGGACGTTTCCAGGATGGGTGTTACATTATTAAAGGAACGCGAATAACGAGGCGGCCGCGAAGGTGAGAGGCCGGCCGTAGAAATTTTCGGAAAATTCAGGCCGTGGGGCCGGGGGTGCGCGAAGCAACAAAAGGTCTCGATCTATTAAACGGGGGACCCCAATCGATCACCTCGTGATCGCGCCGCCGGCGCAAAGTGGCCGATTGAATTTCAATATTAATCGAACAGTTAGCGGGTGCCGTTCCGACGTGAACGCTCATTCGGCCTATTAAAAATGCAACAGGCCAAAATTGGCCATGCCAGAGAAAACAATGCCATTAGCCGCCGCCGCCGCCGCACGTCCCCCCTCCCACCCCTGCTCACCCCCGCCGTATCGGCGTCGCCTAACTCGCGTCTATCCGTTTTCGATGGGGAACGTTGTCGGTTACTAGAAAATATACTGAAGAGGACATAATCAGCCTTGCTAGATCGAGGAGCAAAATTTATTTTCCCGCGGCCAACACTTGATTCATAATTTCCAGTTGACTTGGCCGTGATCCAATCTTCGTCGTTTGTTCCGTTCAATCATTTTCGATTACATCAGTGTCTAACCAGTCAGTCGATAAACGGTAACGGAAATCGCGGGATGAAGCTTAAGGGTTTCTGTTGAGAGAAGTAGAAATCAAAGAGGCGTGGCTTCCGCAAACGGGTGGGACTTAAAGTGTGAGTGGGGCTAAGGAAATTATTGGTGGAAGAGATCTGTGGGAGGAGTCTAGGAAAGGAAAGAGTTGAAAAAATAAACAGCTAAAGAAGTAAGCACTATAGAAGTACCTAGAGAACTTGCTAGAGCAAGAAATAGAGGAGAAAATTAGGGGCGTGGCTAGAGAAAGAGGTACTGGAACAGATTGTGGGAGGAGTCAGAGGAGGGACTTAAGAAGGATCTAGGAAATGAAAGAGTTGAAAGAAAAAACAGCTAGGAAAGTAAACACTATAGAAGTACCTAGGGTATTTGCTAGAGTAAGAAATAGGGGAGAAAATTAGGGGCGTGACCAGGGAAGGAGGTACTGGAAAAAGATTAAGGGGAGGGGCTATAGAAGGGACTAGAGAAGTAGGAGAAATTAGAGATGGGACTAGCCGTGGACCTGAAGGAGATATTTAATTTTTTTCTTACTTGACGCAGTAGCGTCCGTCGATTAACAGAAATGAGGCTTTTGGAAGGACGTCGGTGTCGAAACGGCAGGGCGAAACGATCGATGTAATAACGTGCCGTTACTTTATTGGACGGTGCTGAATGGGGGACACGGCCGCGTTTGATCGAACGTGTGCATTATCTCTGTGAAAATGGCGTTCCCGTGACAAGCCGGGCGATATAGATTTCAATTACAAGCATTAAATCTAAATTAATATCAATTTTTGGACGAGGGCGGTGCGTACGAATTAAACGCGAGAGATATAAAACGGGGAGCACGATAATCTGACAGCAGGTAGGACGATAACGTGTAGGATGATCCGGTGTGCGTGGCATCATCAGCGTAACCGCAGCGATGGTAGCACGGGATACACGGGGAATAAAACGAAGGGGATGCAAGATGCTGAGGCCAAAGGGTGAGCCACGGGTTCGTGGACACTGCAATCGCACAGAGCCCGGACGAAATCCTGTGCGAACCAGACGTACTCGCAGGACAGCCGATGCACGAGCATTTCATGGTGTCGTGTGTCCGCGTACCCATGGATACGTGTCTCCAAAGTAATTTCCAGTTATCTGCGTTTACGATTCCGCAGTTACGCCACTGTGATTTCGCCTCGTATTACCTGGACGTCCTGGGGACGTTCTTTTCTGTCTCGCTAACCTTTGATCCGGCCCTGACGCAGACACGTGATTCCAATGCGATCCTCAACTTGGTAATTATATAGAAAAGGTCTGCGTACTCCGATTTTGATGAAATTTTAATATGTTATGCAGAAACACATTCTGAACAACTTTTTCCTTTTTTAATATATATAAATAGGGTGGTCGCTTTTAGTTTTTGAGATATTTGCAAAAAACTATCGCGAATATTATATTGAATTTTTCGTATTCCTGCACGCCACGCAACATATAGTCTTTTGTAAATATCTCGAAAACTAAAAGCGACCGCCCTATATTGCAAAAGGAAAAAGTTGTTCAAAATGTCTAAATCTATAACATATTAAAATTTCATCAAAATCGGAGTACACAGACCTGTATCATATCATACATTAACAAATCTGGTGTACAGTAAACTAATTCTTCTTCCTATGTTTATTTCTCCGAAAATCTGCTTTTAATTGTTTCCAATATTTCTCCCTTAAATGAAACACAAAAAGTGACATCCTTTCAATTCTTTCGGGAGGGTTAATTATTTACAGGCATCTATAAGGCGTATATTAATTATGGATTTTAAATCATCACGAGTCGATAGCTCTTGAAGAGTTATTCTTAAAATCTAGATTAATCGTGCATATTCTTCCATGAGGAAGTTAAACTATGAAACAACAAGTGTGGGAACCGGTTGAGCGAGGAAGAAGGGGTTGAAACAGACAAGAAATTAAGAAGAGCGTAATAGTTTTAGCGTCGTGGCAGTTTAAGATTTCATTTTAAAGTCCCATTAGAATTAGATCCCTCTGTGCCATGATCGTCGCCGAGCTGCGCCGGCTGCTTTCATGTCGCAGTAAAGCGGGGGCGCCAAAGTGACGCGCGGAAGAATAAACGAACATCTCCCCGGCATCGCAGGCCGTCGGCCAATACAACTTTCAGTCCACTTTTACAAAACAGCAGAAGCTTTTTAGGGCGCCGTTACCCGGGGCAACTTGGAGCGCGAAGTTTACGGGTGCGTGTGCCCGAGCTGAATATTTCGCGATACCGTGGGATCCCATAAAAACTGGCCTGGCAGCAATACCCGAACGGAAACGGGTCCCTCGCGCGCATAGTCTCCTTACACGTACATACATAGAGAGATATATATGTATCGGAAAGAGGAAACGTACCGTAAAATTATTATCGCGACGACACTTCAATACAGCGCGTTACGCGGCAATTAGAGCATCCTTAACGAGCCTCGTTGCTCGCCAAGAAGAAGTAACCGAGGCTCGAGTTCTCCGAACGATGAAGTCCCGGGGAACTTCGAGACGAGAAGTTACACTTTCGAGTGGCGAGAGAAAATTCTTCGGCCGTGCTCGTCTCGCGAAGTTCTTATGCAAATTTCACGATCGCCCAGGTTTCAGTAGGTTCCCCGTTGTTGACTTCGGTTGGACAATGTTTGTGGGAGATTGTAACTCGTAATATGGGGTTGAGACTCGACCTGTATTCTTATGGTTAATCCTCATACGTTCCTCAGGATGAAAATTCACCCATTCAATATTTTTACGTACTGTGAAATTATTCTTTTATGTCGACGTCGTTGGATGTATTTCTTTAAAATGTTACGCTATAAATAAAACGATAATTTTATTAATTGTATTTGTTATATTTAAAATGTCTGTGTACTCCGATTTTCATGAAGTTTTAATATATTATGGAGAAACACATTCTGAACAACTTTTTCCTTTTCAAAAATAGTGGGTCGCTTTCAGATTCCGAGATATTTGCAAAAAATGTTGCCGCAGAGCATGCAGGAATACGAAAAATTCAATATAGTATTAGCGATAGTCTTTTGCAAATATCTCGAAAACTAAAAGCGACCCCAATATATTGGAAAAGGAAAAAGTTGTTCAGAATGTATTGTTGCATAACATATTAAAGTTTCATTAAAATCGGAGTAAGCAGACCTTTTCTGTATAATTACCAATGGGTGAATTGTTATCCTAGGCTCTTTTATGCATTTATTTTTGAGGAGCGTATGAGGATTAAGCTGCAGCTGGCAGTGTTGTTTGAGGCTCCTCTTTGAGTAAAGTCTGACGATGTTGTATGCTGTTTGATACTGAGACAATAATTTCAGTGTCTCCGAATGAATTGCTGATGCCAACTAAAAGCCTCCGGAGAGTTCCGGCACCTCGGAATCCTATATTACGTCAGTGACAGCCCGAAACTTCTCGCGTTTTAGACCGACTCTGGCCCGAATAGGTTCCTCCTGGGTTCTTATTCCGATTCCAGCTTGCCAATTACCGGGCGATAAATTTTCGAGGGTGGTGGTCGTAAATTTGTGCTTGTCTACCCGTTTCCCCAGGTTTTTGTTTTAAAAAAAGATCCAGGCTCGTACGTCTTCCCTTAAGATACTCGAAATCGGTGCATCCAGTTTGTTTTTCCTCGCCAAGTATCACAAAAATATTTCTTTCGGCCAGACGAGTCGCTTTGATTCGAGCACCGAAGTTTCCTATCGTTTTTAATTGAAAAGTTTCAACAGGATGGGAACAGGGCTTCCTCCAAGTTCCAGCAACGAGGGCGTAAAATGACGGGAACACTCTCTTCCTCGCCACTTAAAAGGATGCAGATGGTTTAATTATACTGTATGCCGATAATAAGGTCGCCAGCTGCGAACACCCGTGGAAAGGCTCAATTAAAGTTGTACCTTAATTTCTCGGAGGAGGGACTCGGGTGAATCTGGCCGGATAAGAAGAAAATCACGACACGAAAGAAATTGTAAGAAGGAGAAGGAAGATGGGGGGAAGGGCGAGCGTTAAATAAATAAACGAGCATTAATAGGAAACTTCGAGCGAAGAAAACGACTCGATAAAAAAAAGAAAAATAAGCGCTAAACTTCGACAGAATTAATTTTTTTCCACTTCCGATAATCTAGCTGCTGTAAAATTGACGAAACCGTGTTTCGTTAATGCACCGACGACGTTATTACTTCGCGCAAGTTCACAGGGCACGATAACGAGCTGCCGAGTGAAAATATGCTAAAAACACGCAGCTATTGTTTAATTTAATAACGACGCGAGGCGGGCGAGGGTGAGACAGAACGTAGCAGCTGTTGTTTCATTGCAATGCCCGGCGCGGAAACTTGCTCGAACTACTTTCGGGGCACGTATGCTCCGAATCTATTAGCTGGGAACTTGCAGCGAGTAAAACTTGAACGTGTTCAACGGGTAAGCAGCGCCGGATGGATTGCAGAAACTGTAAACTCCGCCGATGCATTGTGTTATAAAGGCGCAGCAGAAGTTGTAAACGCAACCTTCCCCGTGATTCTTACAAGGGGGAGCCACCGGGAATTGCGTGTAATCACCGTGTAATTGTCAACTGCAATTTCGCGGGGAATTGCTGCCGCTGTCTGCTCTGTCGCAAAGGGAACGATTTAAATGGCGAACGAGGGCGATTAACCGAGATTAATCGATGCCTAATCGCTCTTGGCATCCCTGTCCTCGCGACGTGTGCAACTAGTGTGCAGATATGTACTTTTTCTATATTTTTTGCTCACGCTTACTCGCGTTCCTGCTAGATATTTTTCAATGAAAAAAATCTCTAGGTGTGCCTTAAATATCGGTTCAGTTATCCTACAACTTTTAACGAAATCGACCGGGTAGTTTGTTTGAAAAAAATTGGAATGTTTGTCGCTCTGTTTTTAGCATATATTTTTTAGCATATATATATGCCCAAACATTTTATTTTTCAATGAAAAAAATTTCTAGATGTGCCTTAAATATCTTAAATACATATATATATATTTTTTTCAATGAAAAAAAATTTCTAGATGTGCCTTAAATATCGGTTCGGTTGTCCTGGAAGTTTCAACGAAATTGTCCAAGTAGTTTGTTTGAAAAAAATTAAAATGTTTGGGCATATATATATGCTAAAAAATATATAAATGTAAAATATATAAAAAATATATATATATGTACCTATATTTTGGACAGTTTTGATATTGTACGGAGATTTGTCGATCTTGTTAGGGATTCTAGATATTTCGGTGACCTAGTGCACGAGTGGGGTTAGAGGTTCCTATCAGTGGCAACAAGTAGCGGAAGGTTATGGTAATGTTCTCAGTCCCAGCACTTACGGTTTGTTCGAGGGCCAGCCATCAAAAGGGGATAGAAACTACCCCTTGGAGCAGTTATTTCGCCTCTTGAAAGCCGCTTTGGGCAAGTGCATAGTCAAAGTAACGACCCCGGACTCAGTCTTTCGCAGAAGCAATCTTGCCCGCCCAGGGTTCATCTGTAGCCAATGTATATTCCGTGGCTTTAATGCTCTCTGTCCTCTCAGACGTGGAAAACATCGGGATTACGGTAGTCTCGGGATTTCTGCGCGCCGAGGACGTCTGCGAAATGATCTACGCGAATTGAAAAATGGATTTTCCAACGTGTTTTCGAAAGAAAGGAAAATTTTTCAGAAATACGCTCGCGGATATAATTCCTAGTCGGTTCTCCATGAGCCAGGTACCGTAGTACAACCGGAATTCCGGAAGTTCGACTTCCAGCGAAGTTTAACGAGCATCCACCGGGGTAACCCGAAAGCTTATCCCCGTTAGAAAATTAAATTCGCGAAAAGGAAAGAACCGCGGCGCGGTAACTTCGGCAAGTTATTTCGCGATGAAACGAAAAATTATTCTTTGCATACTTCATTACGCCCGGAGTACAAGAGAAGCCCATTAATGGATTCTATTTTCTTTTCTTTTTTGTACAGTATTGTTTTTTTTTGTTTCGCAGAGAAACTGGAATTACGTAAAATGTAACCGTTGGAATTTTTTCGTGGAACCGCGCGGCAGCGTAAAGAAAATTGTGGGAAGAATTTTTAGTGACCTGCTGATTCACATTTGCGTAACTCATTTCGCCGGTGCATCAGCTGCCGGTAAACAGTGGAGAATGAACCCTTTCCCGTCGAGTTAAATATACATTGCCGGAAACCGAGCGACTTTAGACACCCCCGGGATGTGGTTCTTTCGAAGTGGAAACGGGGACGGAGGCCACACGAATAATAAAGCCAGCGACAATAAATAACACTGCCAGTGGCATTAAGCTTTCACTCCGAAAACAACGCAAATATATTGGAAACGACGGAGAACCATGACTGGCCGAAACATTTCCTCGGATAATTTATCCGTACTTTCGTCCATTTACAATTTTTCGAAAACAGGAACGAATCAGATGGAAACAATACAAGAGTGAATTTTAACCCTGAGGGGTTGATGAGGGTTGATTAAAATTACCATTCAATTTGCAAATTGTCCATTTACAATTATGCAATTTTCCAAAAATTCATCTCTCAACGAAAACATGAACGAATCAGATGGAAATTACAATAACTTCCCTATAGAATCGGGAAGTTAACAATAAAAGATTGAATTTTAACCCTGGGGTGTTGATGAGGGTTGATTAAAACAGCTTGAGCTGTAGAAAAAACTCGGATTAAACTTTCTTACAAGAGTTATCAGGATAGGTGTTGAAGAGCAGAAATGGTTGGCATCAAGCAAGTGAATTGAATGTAATATTAATCAATGCACCATGATATTCCTCTCAGAGCCAACTGTAAACTAGCGAACGCTCGGCGGCAGCCCGTTTATTCAGCTTGCTCGCAATGTTCCGGCAATTGTTTCGTTGCGCAAAGAACAGCCTCGAGGAGATATGTTTTCCTAATGCAAGGCAGTACCAAAGAAAATGAAGAAATTAAGAATTAACGTTCATCCCAAGACCGGGGGGATGGCCGTGGAAAATTGCGGCTGTTCGAACCGCCGCGAGGAGAACGGGTCCAGCGATTTGTTTGCCAAACGAGCGAGCATCTTGTATCCGTTAGAATACTCGAGAGGGTTGGCGAAGCTGACGGGAAAAACGCTGCCCCGGAAATATGGAGAGACGAGTCGAAGCGAGATCAGCCCCGGTTTTTCCACGGAGAAATTCTCTCCGAGAGAAATATTGAAAAACATAATTGTGTATCCAGATTGTGGGGAACTTCAAGTCCTGGTCTGTTACTCCGTAAATATATTTTCATTCAGTAAAATAACGTTTCTAATACAAAATATATATTCGCCACCATTGTTCAAACTCTATTTATTTTATTTATTTATTTTTTATTTTATGTATGAGAGTAATTAAAAGTTGAAGATCCATATCCTCTAAGTCCGGCTAGCCGAAGCAAGGACCCGAGGCGGAGTCCTAGGCTGTTACTCGCACTCCTTAAATATACTTTCATTCAGTAAAATAACTATTTTAATGCAAAATATATATTTGCCACCATTGTTCAAACTTGAAACGTTAAAAATATTTCGGGATTGTAAGCAACGCTGCTTATGATGCGAGTAATTAAAAGTTGAAGATCTAGATATCCTCTAAGTCCGGCTAGCCGAAGCAAGGACCCGAGGCGGAGTCCTATAGGCTGTTACTCGCACTTGGTAAATATATTTTCATTCAGTAAAATAACTTTTTTAATGCAAGATATACATTCGCTAATTAAAAGTCGAAGATCCAGATATCCTCTAAATCCGCATCCGGCTAAAGGACTCGAGAGGTCAAGAGCACCTCTGTACAAATGGGGGCAAGAGCCGCGAGAATCCCTCTCGATCAAAAAAACATCTAACTTTGCATTTTACATCGAACCGCGGAGGGGCACACTCTTAGCATAGGGTCGCGGAAATAGCACGGAGGAAGAAGAAGGAGGACCGACGTCGAGCGAGGGTGTAGACGAGGAGGAGACGCGTTGGAGGCGAAACCGAGAAAGGGGGTGGCTGGAAGCGGAAGCAGCCAGGAAGACTGATTATTCTGACTGCAGAAGAGTTCGTCTGGCTGGTGGGGCCACTCCATCATTTTGACGGGCGCGAATCCCTCTCGTAATATTGTCCAATGAACGCGCTCCTTTATTCTGAACGAATGAGGTACGAGCATTAAAAGCATCAGGCAAAAAGGGAGAGGTTGGCTGGAGGCCCCCCTTCTCTGTCCCGAAAAACACAGCCGTAATGGAATCCAGGAATTCTCTGCGTGGCCCGGGAAAAACAGGCTGGTAGTCGCGTATGATTGAAATCGATGGTTCGCCGATAGGCTCCCCGGGAAAACGAATCGTCTTTCCAACCCTGCTCCCAACTGCTAGACTAACGACCCTAACGCGTTTTCGGGGCTCCAGCTCTAACGAAGACACGACGCGTGTAACCCGGGGAAAGGAAACAGAAGAGACTTTTGAGCCACCCGGTGGAGGGACGCTCGCCAAAGCCTTTGCAACCCCGCAGCAACGTTCGATTTTTCTTTCAGCTGCGCGCACCCCTCGGTCTCCATTTCCCTGTTTCGCATGCTGCTCCGCGAAATGAAATATGAGTAAAATGGATAACGGGCGAGTCGCGACCGGAAAATGGAACACGATGAGAAGCAAGAGGGCGACAACGGGGCAGGGTCGTGTTTGGATTTCGCACGTTCAACCGAAATGGGACGAGACACGCGGTGATGATGCATCGCGCACGCCAATTAAAATCCAGCAGAGCCACGATCCGAGTATTGCTTTCTGCTGCCGCGATACGGGACCGCGTTAACCGGGAAAAAATGGAAGCCGGACGATTCGAAAGTTTAAACACCTAGCTACATAGACGTCCAACATTCGAGGATGAAAAAATACCAGGCAGTTGAATTAGTCGGACGAGTCAATAGCTTGTCTCGAGAAAGAACGTACTGTGCAAAGGTTCCAACCCCTAGCGCCGATCATAGGGGTAGGTAGAGACAAATATCGAATTAGCAGTCTTTCGTCCAGTCTCTATCAAAAATCTGCGACCTATGTGCTATCAAGGTACACGTTCCAGAATTATTGAAAATTTTTCTTATCCAAAAGGAGGGTTGATTAAAATTTCTTGGGCTTTAGAAAAAATCGGATTAAACTTTGGTTCCATTTTGAAATTTTTCGAAAAATCATCCCTTAACGGAAACATGAACGAATCGGATGGAAACAATACAAGATTGAATTTTAACCCAGGGGGGTTGATGAGGGTTGATTAAATTTTTCTTATCCAAAATTCTAGCCACAAGAAGTAAGAATAAAAAACTCGAGAAAATGAGTTTTTCTTGAGAAATTCAACAGGTTCAGGAACTAGATTTTTTACAGTAACTACAAAGTGTACTAGTGTTCTTAGATTTTGTTGGAAGGGCACGTCATCGTTGAAAAAAATGAAAACCACGGTTTAGGAAAGAGAGAGTCGGACATTTCAGACCTGGAGACAGACCCGACAATGGGATATTGTTATTCGGAACAGTCGGAAGGGGTGAAGGATATGGGGTTGGTCGTGAGGATAGAGAGGTCGTAGATTCGAGAGTGGTTACGCGGCCAAGATGGCGTAATATTTTTAATGGAGGGTGCCTTGGGTGATCTACGGCAGGCTGCATTGTTTCTGTACGACGCCTCCGTATATTGCTTTCCCGCTCTACACCTTTCTCCTCGCCTCTTGCTCTTTTATCATCTTTCGTGCTCTTTGCGCTCCTTAGGTCGTACTTAAGACCTTCCGGCGACGGTTTCCCGAAAATTATACGACAGACGACTATCCGCGCCCATTTTACCACCGCTTGACTGACTCTCGCGACTTCCCTCGTAAGAGGAGCGATTTTTCTTTGCAGGCCCTCGAAAATTCAAGCCAGAGAAATACTCGATAAAAATTCTCTACTACCCCGAACCAGCGTTCTACCGGAAAAAATTAATTTTCTAACCAGCAGTAACGATTAAAAGAGAAACTCTCTCGGAGAACTTTTACTTGGTGTCCATTGACACGAGTCTTGCCGCGGCTTTATCTCGAACTTTACATATTTTTCCCGGGGACGTCTCAGATTAAAAACTTGCAAAAAGCTGTCGCTCTTGAAAAATCACCCCTTTTCCTCGAAAGCAAAGGGAGACAGAGTGGAAGGGGGAGAGGGGTAGCCGTTCTGAACCAACAGTCGCCCGTCGGTGTAAAGTAGAATTATGTCACGGCTTTACCGACGGATACTTTTTATGGGGCTTCGCGCAGCCACGGCCGCCTCTAAAGGCTACCAAAACTTTCCTTCCAGCTAAAACCATTAGCTTCCCCGTATATTCTCGTACAAAGGCGCGCACTTCCTGCCCCCTCGGCCCGCCCTAAAATCCGGTACACACCGGGAACAGGTGTCGGAGTAGACCGTGTGGCCAGCCTCTGAAAAAGAAATCCCCTAGCCATGGGGCGGCGGTGCATCAACAAAGTGTCATTCCTCCTGCGTGGCTCTCTCTCGCCTTAGACCCTTGAAAATCTGACGCGGCGGACGTTCTACACGCCAAAGAATTTTCCCTCCTTTGTGGGAATTTATAGTCCACGCAAAAAATATCGGCACCGACAGTCTATGTGTATAGGCGACACCCGGTGCACTTTGAAAATTCTGTACAAATATTACACTATGTAAGAATGTTCAATCTTTACTATTATATACATTTTTATTGATTTATACGTTGTATATATATTTGGTAATTATATAGATAAGGTCTGCGTACTCCGAATTTGATGAAATTTTACTATGTTACAGATTTCGACATTTTCAACAACTTTTTCCTTTTGCAATGTAGGTGGATCGCATTTAGTTTTCGAGATATTTGCAAAAGACTATAGCTAATGCTGTATTGAATTTTTCGTATTTCGAGTGGTCAATTGTAGCTGCTTATTCGAACGGCTCCAGAAAACTTGACAAATTTTTTCTCGCAATTATTCCACTGCGATCTTATAGAGGGAAGTCTCCTCTGTAAAATGACGCTTCAAAAATTGATCTACGATTTTTTCCCACAATTTTATCGTACTTGAAGTGAGGAGCTACATTTAAGTAGATTAGGTCGGTCTGACTCGTTCATCTGAAAAACTAGAAGGACCTCCCTATATTGGAAAAGGAAAAAGTTGTTCAGAATGTGTTGCTGCATAATATATTAAAATTTCATCAAAATCGGAGTACGCAGACCTTTTTTCTATATAATTATGATTATACTATATATAATATTACTATAGATAATAGTATTACGTATGGTTTTTGAGTCTCCTCCTTACAATTATTAAAAGTTCCTAAAAAAATTGTGTCAGGAAAATTTGCAGGAACGTAGGCGGCATCATCGCGAGACTTTTTCGACCGTGTTACCGCGATCGTGTATGTCAATACATTTTTGATCGTGCATGCTCGAGGGTAACGCGCGTGTGATCGTGGCCACGGCAGAGGAAACGCGAACGGCGAACGAAAGAAAACGAAGGTAACGTCGTAAAAATCCAAAACGCTGGGCGCCGGAGTAAAATTTTTACAGCCCCGGGTGGGTTTTTACGTATTCTGGAATCGAAATATCGAGGGGCAGGGGCGGAGGCGCTTTACATCCCGTAACTTGATTGGCAAAAGTAAGCACCGGGATGGATACCCCGTTAAGTATCCCTCCGGGATTTTTTCGCTGGCGGGGCCGGCAGCCGCCAGCTGAAAAGAAATATTTAACAAAGCGCTACGATAAGATTTATATTTCATTAACAGTCCGGCTGATGGATTCCTGTTACGTTTCCGAAGTTTCGTTTCACTTAGGCCGGTCATCGTTCTTAATAATTGCCGGTAATGAAAAGGAATTTTCCCGGGGAAAAAAGAAAGTTCCCGCGGACCGAAATAAAACGAGCAACCCCGGGTAAGGGCGAAACTTGGTTAAGGGAGGGTAATATTAATATTTCCCCGCGTATATTCCCGCCACGTTTCCACGGGGCGAACATTCTTACGTCGTGCCTCGGCCCTCTTTCTCTTCTTCCCAGAAGGGAATCATAAAAATTTCTGATGAACTACATTCCCTTTCCTCCCCCCGCCCTTACCCGAGAACGGAATCAAAAAACTACTTTAACAAATTTCAAACTGTTTAAGAATTTACGATTACAAGTCCGCTCTTATCACCCGATTACACCCCCGGAACCGAGAGGAAATTTCCAGAGAAAAATCTACCCGATTCGGGGAAGGGGTGATTCGATTTTTCCTAGAAAGAAATCTCCAAGCATAATAAAAATATTCGATAAGAAAAACCGGTGTTCGCGAGGTGCTGAAAGGCGCGAGGTAATAGAATTGAAACGCCAACGACCAATTCGGCGATACAAATAAAGCCGGGGTAAGTCGGGTAAAAGACTGTAGCCTCGTAGCCGGCCGGGGCGAGTACCTAAATTATTCGAAACTGCCAACTAACGTTGTACACGGCCGGGGTTTAGACGATGGTAAGCCGCGTAAAAATGGTTCTTAATCTTGAGCAAGGTCTCTAGATTGCGGCCGGAACTTTTTATGACCGCCGAAATTCGCCCGGGAAACGAGGGAGCCGAAAGAATGGCAAGAAGACGGAAATTACCATGAGCACGACCAGAACTGCTCGGGAAGAAAGGAAAAATATACGTCAGGAAAGAAATAAGAGGCAGAAAGTAGAGCTCGGCCCTCGCGGAGTAATGCCTGGGTCGATCCCGACCCATTTCTGCTCCAGTCTTGCTGAAAACCGGTATTATTTAATTCGCCAAATTACAGGTCTACCAACAAGACGTGACACATCAAAAATATTTTAAAAAATAATTTTTTTTATTATTAAAAAATTTTTAAAACTAATATTAAAAATTTTATTATTAAAAATCAATTAGGGGTTGAAAAATTCAATTTAGAACTGGTGGGTGGAGGCAACGAATCCAATGAAAATTCGAGGAAGGAGTCAAACGAGTTAAGGGTGGGAGAAGTCTGCAGCAGTTTCGAGCTGCTCTAAACGTGTAGAGCAGTCGTTTGAACATCAGAGAGAACGTGTGGAATGGTGGAGAGAAAAATACGAGAGCATGGGGTTAAGAAACAGACTGTCGAAGGAGGATAACGAAGGCGAAGGGGTGGGACAGGTCGAGCGGCGAACTCACTTCTAAATTAATTACTATACAATGCGGGGACGCTTTGTCGCGCGGCGTCTTTATTAAACAAGCCCGCCCCTGGCTCTGCCTTTCACTTAACCGACATATTGCCCCCAGGGGCGAGCGATGTATTAACTGTGTCCCGCGTACGCCGTCGGTGGCGGACCTGTCCCAAGTAATTTTTTCATCCTCCGGAACGCGAAATCCCCTTGTTGCATCCTTTTGTTTATGCAACGAGGAGCCACCGCGGCAGATATTGCGGAGATTACGGGCTGGAGCCTCGCCGGGCGAAGATTTAACGGTTGAATTAGTGGCGTGTTCCTTAATGAAACATGAATCAGGGATTGAAATCAGCCACCGGGGGTGTTTTAATGCCCCGGAATTTTGCCAAGAAACATCGGGGGCAAAGAGGGCCGGGGGGACAAGTTTCGTTGACATTCTCGAAACCCTCTAACCCCTTCGTTTCATCGAAGTTTGATCAGATTCTAACTTGGTAATTATTTACCTTAGGGGCTTCCTCAACGATCTTGATGACCTTCAAACATGTTATCAAGGCCATCATTCTGAACAACTTTTGCCTATACGTGTTACCGCCGCTTGGTTTTAGTTTTCAAGATATTTGCAAAAAACTATTACTAATACTGTATTGAATTTTCGTATGTCAGCATAGGCGAACGCTTAACTGCGTTTCTAACCAAACAAAAAATTAATAACACAATATTAATAATACAATATACAACATATACGTAAAAGCTTACGTTGCCACGGAGCGCGCAGGAATATGAAAAATTCAGTACAGCATTAGCAATAGTTTTTTGCAAATATCTCGAAAACAAAAATCGATCGGCGGTAACATGTAAGGAAAAAGTTGTTCAGAATGATGACCTAGATAACATATTTGAAGATGATCAAAATTATTTCTAACTTCGCGGAATTTTCGGGTGTTTCTTGTCGCGTCGAATATAAATCCAAGTATGAAGTTGATCGTCCCGGGACTGTTCTTATTTGTACGTTTATGTAATTGAAATTACAAAGTTCCAGAGACGGCTGCCATTTAGAGGGAAGCACTTTGAAAATAATCCACCGGAAACTTTACGTTCGAAGAACCAACAGTGCTGCGAACGAACCTAATCCCATCAGGATTGAGCACAGACGAATCTCCACCGCGGCAGAGACGGCCCCCAGCTGGTTTCCACGTAATTTTTGATAACAGAGAACAGCGAGGACCGTGTCGATTGCTCAATCACGGTTCTTCGAGAACTGGGTCTGCCGTACGTATGAAGCACGCCCCCTATGAAATTGTTGTCATTAGAGCCGAAGCTACGGCACCAGGATTTCCTCTCATCCGGCGTCGAGAGCACGGCCTGTGTTGCAAGAATTCCCCAACACGTGCCACGCTCGGAAGACGCAAAGCAGAGCGGCGCACGTGCATGCAAGTATCGCCGAAGCTTTCACGGCGATTGCTTTTTCGGCGTCGTTTGTCAGCCGGGATGTTCAGCGAGAAATCATTCGACCTCTCTCCGAGGGGTGGTTTCACGCTACCGAACCAAAACCATCTTTATCCGCCCCGTTAAAATGCTCTTGCACCGAGGGAGAAACCGTACGCTTCTCGCGAGCATATCTTCCGAGAACCGATCGATTCGAAAGAAAGGGATGCTAAACTATCCGAAGGGTAGACACTCGAAAAAAATTGGATTATCGGTTTTTCCTTGTCGATTTCTCCATTGTCGGTGCGATAAAAATTCGAGACAAAAATCTGGAACGCTGCCTGACGTTCGGATACATCTGGGAGAATTTTTTCATATTTTTTGTTCCAAGATCCCGGCTGCGACAAACAAGAACTATCGCGGGCTGGATGGTACCGGGTTCGTTAAAGTGGGCCAACGTCGAGATATGTATTTCTCGAGCTAGGATTATGGACTGCCGGATGTTCGGAACGTTCCACTGATCACCCGGAATCTCGCAAGGACCCGGTGGGCCACCCCTTGGCCGAGTCCGCTTTTATTCTCCGGTTGCACTTTACGTCGGCGAAATGCTCGGTGTTCGCGGAAATTTCCGCGCGAACGATATTCGACGGAGGGAAAAGTGTTTCTGGGGAATTCTTCAGGGTTTATCCACGCGTGACTGCGTTTAATTCTGAGGACTGGGGTTTCGTTCGCGGAACTTCGTGATTCGGAATCGCTGGCCGACAGCGCGGCTAAGTTAACCGGCACAGAGCTAAGTTCGCCGCATCGAGAGCTTTTCAGCATCCTCAACCCCGTTTCAGGATCTAAAAATACTTTACAAAGATTTCGCAGTGAATTCGACAAATAAAATAAATTCAGTAAAGATCCGAATAGTTTCCGATCCAAATTATATTGTGTTTGGTCTTGTTTTAATCAGAATAATGCCAGAAACAAGTCAGTGAAAGTCTCATAAAAAAATAATGAAAAATAAAGTATTTTGAGTTGGCATTATTATTATGAGAACACGAGAGCATTTAAATAATGTCCACTCCAAAGAACCATTCCCTAGACAAGAATCAAGGGATTACTGTACAATAATTATTCTTAATAAATATCAATAATAATAATTATTACCAATAATTACTAGAATGTAGTATTCATTGACTGGTATTTTTTACATATTTTTATTTAACGTCTAATAAAGAAAAATAATAATAATTTCATTTTATTTGTGTTCATTTATGAGAATTCTTTAAGTCACATATATTTTTTTAAATAAAATATATTCCTGTACAATTTCTTAAATGTTCATTCACTGGTGCAGTTACGAGCCGGGATGAAAATTTTCAGTGCATCGATGTTCCATTGACAATGCGGTACACGGGGAACGTCCGACCATTCACTCTGTCCGTTATTTATATTTTCCCCTTCTCCCTTGTCTCGTGACCGCGAAACTTTCAGACTCCCCACGGAATCGGTGTCCGGAAGTTGCCGGATCACCCGGCAGGAAAGAGCAGTTTGACAACTCCCGAGTCTCCTCTGGAGACCGACGCGCCATCGGGAAAACCGTGACTCCACCGAGCTGGATCCCGTTTATTAATGATAACGACGTTTCCGATCGATCCATCCACGACTTCTGCAACTTTCATGCAAATGATCCGACTATGTTTTCCAGCTGGTCTGACTTGCCGCGAATATATTCTCCCGCTGAACTATCCGCTGGAAAGTCGCATTTTTCACGGCGTTCATTCCGATCGAGTTCATCGGTCTCGGAAATACGCCGCTGCGAAACTTGCCGCAGTTTCGGACGTGTTCGAACCGGACAAATCTGCTGCAAAAGTCCCTCAAACCTAATCGATCACCCTTAACGAAAGCTCCGCAACCTAATAATTTTCAAAAAACAAAAGATGTTATTAAAAATCTGCATTTTTTAAATTTTTTTCAAGGAGGATTTTCAATTTAAAAATCTGAAACCAATTGCGAAGTATACATTTGGGTACTTCACATGTGTTAGATTTTTTTCAGAATTTTTAAAGATAATTAATTAGGGAAAACAGGCCAAAAATTGAATTTTCAATTTCACCCCATAACTACCCTCTCGATCGAGATATAGGGTTGAAAGAAACTAATAATTTTTCTTGTTCGTTTCCTAACTCAGGGTCAGCAAATATAATATGTTTCGTCGACGGAGCTTTCAGGACTCCAGCTGTACCGCGATGGGAACGATATTATCTCCGCAATTTCTATCCTTTTTACAAAAGTTAACACTAGCCGCGGTTTATCCGACCTCGGTAAACAAAACCATTGTTGCCAGAGTTTCCGCCGTAAAGTGGATTAAAACTATTTTCATTGTTTTTCTGGGAGGAAAAAAGGCGTAGAGGGGGCGGGTCGGAAGAAAAGATGGGGGAAAAAGACGGAAGGAGATAACCGGAAACTCGTATTTCTCCGTTCCGTTCCGTTCCAGCGAGGGAACCGCGGCCCCGGGAAGTTTCGCAATTAATAAGTAATTTCTCTGCACTTTATAGCGGAGAGGAGAAACTGTCATAAAAAGTTTCGACCCCCGTTTCTTTCGCTTCGATCCGCCGCGATGAAAAACAATACAAATAAATATCGAAGGGTATCGTCGCGGAAATCGCCGAGCGTATTTCATCGCGAACTAATTCCCCTGTCCTCCGTGTCCCGGAGAGCTCGGCGTTACATTTTTAAGCTGCCGCGCGAAACGCTATCGATTACTATTATCGGGCCCGTACGCCAATTAAAATCCACCCCCGTTTAACTATAATTCTCCCGGCATAAAGACCGTATTTTCAAATACCCTTCTTTGATATTCGACGCTTCGACAATTCCACCTTTCTTTCCACGTTCAAACTGATATTCTTTACAAATTGATTATTCCGACGACCATTAATTAATTTCCACCCTCTAGAAACATTTAAATCTTTCACGTTCTCGACATTTTTTCACGCGGCTCGAAGAAATTGAGTTATAGGGATCAAAATAATTTCACCTTCAAGAACGACGATGAAACAAATGCTCTGTATATTTTAAAACCAGTTTAAAAAATGTTCAAACGCGTCAGGGATTCATCTGGGCCTCTGTCTGACTAATGGCTGACTCATACTACTAGTTTCCGATCCATAATTAATTTTCACCATGGTGAACGACAATAAAACAATCAACAAATGCTCTGGACATTTTGAAACCCGTTAAAAAAATGTTTAAACGCTTCAGGAATTCATCTGGCTGTCTGTACGACTAATGGCTGACTCATACTACTAGTTTCTTATCCATAATTAATTGTCATCATTGTGAACGACGATGAAACAATCAACAAATGCACTGGACATTTTGAAACCCGTTAAAAAAATGTTCAAACGCTTCAGGAATTCATCTGGCTGTCTGTCCGACTAATGGCTGACTCATACTACTAGTTGCCCATCCACGAACGTCAACAGTTCTCGAATGTCTGATTATTCGTTAATATTTGCGAGGAGCGTGAGAATGCACGCCGGAACAAAAACCGTAGAGCAAATGGAAAACAGGTGGAACATGAAGTCAACGAGGAGAACGTTTACACGTAGCCGGTGGAATTGTTACGCGACAAACTTGTGCGTAAATCGAGTGCACAGTAGTGCAATTTGCGCCGGGAACGTTTGAACCGGAGAATTAAAGCGACTTTCGAGAGCGGAATTTTGTTAACAAATCGCTGCTATCGGAGAAAGGTGGGAACCGCAAACGTGTTGGAAAATAGCCGACAATTGACCGAAATTTATTTCGAACCCGCCAACCCACCCCATTTTCCTGCGGTGCTAAAAAATATTTTAAATGTCCTGGAATAACCAATTCGATTCATCAGAAATTTATAATAATCATGACATTAATACTAAAGTAGCAGGCACATTTAATTTTAGCGTTATAATTAATATAAATTTAATAAATGAAGATCAGGGGTTCGAAAATGTCTGCGTACTCCAATTTTGATGAAATTTTAATATCTTATAGATTTCGACATTTTGAACAACTTTTTCCTTTTCCAATATAGGGTGCTCGCTCTTAGTTTTCCAGATATTTGTAAAAAACTGTATGCAGGAATACGAAAAATTCAATACAGTATTAGCGTTAGTTTTTTGCAAGTATCTCGAAAACTAAAAGTGACCCACCTATATTGTAAAAGGGAAAACTCGTTCAAAATGCGTTGCTGCACAATATATTAAAATTTTATCAAAATCGGAGTACGCAGACCTTTTCTATCTAATCACCAAAATTGATATTGCATAGTGTATCAGAGATGCGGCATCCCCGACTAAGACGTGTCAAGTAGCAGGGTAAATGACAAGCACAGGGACACGTGCGGGAGACACCTAAACACCTACAAAGACAACTCATATGACGGACAGTGTCACCTGTGCGGGGGAGTACAGCGGAGACAGAATCACGGAGAAGATGGACTCTCTCTCTCCGGGGATTGTTCATAAGTTATGGACGCATTAATTATAATGGAGAATTCACGTCCAACTGTTTATTGACTTGACCTGCACACCTAAAAGGGTTCACCATCCCCTGCATCGTCTCCAAATGCGAATTCCCTGTTCCGTAGATTTTCAGAAAATTTCGAATCTTAATGCCTATCACGAGTTGACGGACAATTCTGTCGCAATGTATTTTGTTAATGAAATTTGTACACTAGTAGGAATAATCCACAGAGAGAAATTGCCTGTGACAGTGTTCCTATCAATTTCGTTTCCAATTTGTCGAAACGTCCCGCAGATGGAACAACAATTACGTTTGTAACGTGACACTATCTTCCTAAAAAATATGGTCGAGTTAAAACAAATTGATTTCGCGAAGGGAAATTTGGATAAAAAATTAAAGCACAAGTGTTACAGGAGAAGGGAGGTACGACAGCGATCGTGGGGGCAAAGTGAGCCTATAAAATATCGTTTAGAATTTGTTGGGACCGGCAGAGGCAAGGCGCACGGTGTTCGTACGTGTGTGTTGACGGTGCGGGTAAAAGTTCGCGGCGCTTTTGTGCTTGTAAAAAAGAAAATACCGGGCGGCCGGTCCCCGCGGAGCGAAATTATGAAAATATTAAGGGGTACGGGCGAGCCACTCGTTAAAAAGTAATTGCGCGAACTGCTCCGCAATAACTGAATATGGAAGAGCGAACTCCGGGATTCACGCGCAGATCCAAAGAGCCGCGGCGCTGCTTTCTTTGGCCACCGGCGCCGCGACTGAAAATTACCGCGCCGCTTGGTTTTCATATATTCAGGCCGCGCCTCGAGTAGACGTAGAAACCTCGGGCTCCCTTAGTTACAAGGAACTACGGTCCCGCCATTTTCCCATCCAGCCATCCCCACTCCGACGACCCCTCCCCCTACCTTTTTTGTTTTAATACTAATCTCAGCCGGAAAGCGTAAAAAAAGAATATATCGCTGGAAACGTAACCCAAGGAACGCACGTCCGACAGGGCTCTCTCTTTCTTTGATGTTAACATGGTATTCAGTTACGAACAGAATGCTCCTCTCTACTTTTTTCGGACGCTGCGCTCGCATAATTGCAGAACTGAAACTCCCCTTCTCTGTCTCGCTGTAATACTCGTATCCTGTTACCCAGCCTGCGAAAAACTTCTACCGGGAAATTCCGATCCCACCACGATCGTTTTCACCTGACATCGAGAGCCTGCTTTTTCCGCTATTGAGTTGTCCAATTTTTTGGGAGACTAGCTTCGAGGAATTCCACAAAGCTGCCTCGGTTCGTTTCGTTTTATAAAAACGTTGATCAGAGATGAAAGTATTTTCTGACTTTCAAACATCCTCAAACTAGACGTCACATTTCATGTGACACGTTTCAACGTTGTCGAACAGAGACGATACAAGCACGTACAGACGGTAAACATTGTCAAACATAAAATTTTTTTGTTTGCGAATGTTTGCACAAACCAGTCGTGCAATCTGCTGATACTGGTTTGCCGAATTTGCTGGTTTGGCGAATTCGCGTTTGAAAGCTTTCCTAGTGGAAATAATATGATGTTTGAGGACTCACCGCATTGTTGGCGTGTGTTTGATCCGTCTTGAGCTCTCGGTGGTTGCTGAATTGGACGTAGACTAGTCTGCCACGGAGCTGAGCGGAGACGGAGGCGTAATAACCCACCATCGTTGCTGCAGAATTCTCATCCGCCAGTTCCAAAAACGCCTGAAACAAAAAGTCGGTCATTTTCAGTCAGTTGAATACCAATAAAACACGAGTTTGACGAGTGCCGTGCTGCTCGTGAAACGCGAAAAAAAATTATCTCGTTGCAACGTACGGGCAAATGTTTGCCGATATCATTCGCGGAAGAGTGGATATACGAAATTTTTGGAAATTTCATCGGAAACGTGGTCGTCGATCAACTCTCGGTAAAGAAATTTTTTAATACGGAACGGTCAACTGTCGTCTAATTGAATACTCGGCGCGGTGTTCCGCCACGGCTTCGGCCGAAATAAATCCAATCAAATCGTTGGGCCGCTGTAACTGAAATCGTTTCAACTTTCGAAACGGTCCAGGGACTTTTTGAAATCCAAACGACCACGGCGAGTTTCTTCCCAACTATCACGAAAGCCAAATATTAATACAGAATTATCTCTGTAATTGAGTTTCTGCGTTCTCGAGTCTCCCTACGGGCCACCTCTCGCAATATTTTCAGCGCGTAGTGTGCAAATCTTGTGCGCGATATTCCCTGCGAAAATATTCATCGAGTACTTGATGAATTTCAAAAAGACTCCGAACACTGTGCATTTTGGGAATTTTTTTTTTTAAACTGCGCAACCCACATTGACGGAAAAATTCAAACTCGTAGATTAAGTATGCCCGAATAAGTCTGTAAAGTTTCATAAAGATACGTCAGTTGGATCTGTCAAAAGAAATTCCTAACGCAGACAGTTTTCGAGATTAATAATTAGAAAAATAGAGGGGCGATGATCTAGAATAATCTAGACGGAGTGGGGGATTATAATTTCCCGAAGTCGAAAAGGGGAATTCGATTCCACTCGATCACCTAGCGACATCTGTCTCACCCCCCACCCCACAACTCCTCGGTGTAGCTCTTTTCTCCGCGATCCATTCCAATCGACGGCGGTCGGAGAGGCAACGTTGCATCTGCATCGTGCCTCTGATCCACTTCCTCCCCCTCTCCGGAACCGCCATGCTCCCCCGCCATATTTCTTTTTTCAGTTCGAATCAATATTGCTATAAGCGTAGAACGTCGCGCGCGGTGACTGGCGCTAGGGCAATTTCTCGCGTCTCATATTTACCGATTCAATAGCTTATTATTTGGCCACCATCCTCCCTCACCCCTCTCTCTCCACCCCTCGATCCCTTTGAAGAAACAAGAAATAGAAACGGAACGAAGGGTAGGGGGCTGGCGTTGTGA
The DNA here is from genome assembly GCA_028455615.1 of Lasioglossum zephyrum. Classification (NCBI taxonomy): domain Eukaryota; kingdom Metazoa; phylum Arthropoda; class Insecta; order Hymenoptera; family Halictidae; genus Lasioglossum; species Lasioglossum zephyrum. The sequence continues at coordinate 3,123,250 of CM052325.1, read as the reverse complement.
CAAAAGATTCCAAAATATCGGGGGTTGCTGCTCGTGTTTACAAAGAACGACAGAGCCTGAAGGGGTTCAACACTTAAGATGATCGAAAAGTAATTTAATAAAGAACATTTGCTCACTGTCGAAATTATTGATAATTATATAGAAAAGGTATGCGTGCTCTGATTTTGATGAAATTTTAATATGTTATGCAGCGACACATTCTGAACAACTTTTTCCTTTTCCAATTTACAGGGGCGCTTTTAGTTTTCGAGATATTTCCAAAAAACTATCGCGAATACTGTATTGAATTTTTCGTATTCCTGCACGCTCCACAGCAACGTTTTTTGCAAATATCTCTAAAACTAAAAGCGACCCCCTATTTTGCAAAAGGAAAAAGTTGTTCAAAATGTCGAAATCTATAACATATTAAAATTTCATCAAAATCGGAGTACGCAGACCTTTCCTCTATGATTACCGAATTATTTTATTATCATTAAACCACGAATCCATATGGATTAAAATTTTTCAGGCACATTTTATTATATATATATACATTCTTTTCTTATAAAAAGGGAATTCTTTAAACGTGAATTTGCTTTAATTATGTTCCGAAGTTGTTGGAGAAGACTGAGGAATTCAATGTAACCAGTCGCAGACAGACGCCCAGCCTAAACGCGCGATTTCCATTAAACGAATCGCGGAATCCGTTCAAAGAAGTCTCACGAACCCCTCGGAACTTCGAACAACTGGAAATAACGACATCGAACTATTAAATGTCTCGGAACTCCTGCGACTACGTAAACGGACGGTGGGCGGAGCCTTGGATAGACGATCATGCTCTGGTTTAGGCTAGAATAGCGTCCGCCATTTTTTTTAAAATAAACTGGATCACTTATTTCCTAACCATTCATAAATTTCTATTTACCAGACAAATCTTGTGGACGACATTGTTTCTGATTCTATATATTTTAAATTGATCAACTTAATAAATCAATTGCTCTGTATCTCAAAAATCAATTATTTAATCTCCGTAAAAGTGAGCACAAGTTTATTTTTTAAACGTTCATAAATTTCTATTTAGCATAAGAATCCTGTGGACGACATTGTTTCTGATTCTATATATTTTAAATTGAACAACTTAATAAATTAATTGGTTTGTTTCTTATAAATCAATTATTTATTTCAAATTAACCAGATACGTAGACGGGCCACGGTGGTCGCGTTAATCTCCGTAAAAGTGAGCGCAGGCAGTTCCGCGTGAAAACCGATGTAACGAGATGACCATTTTCAGCGAAAATAGTCGGTTCATCAAAACGGTGGAGACTCGGAAGAAAAATGATTCTGCGGGTCGCGTAAAAACGCGGATCAGAAGGGGCTTCATTAGTTCGGGATCGAAATTTCGCCGGGGCGGGAACGGCCGCCGAAAAACGTGCAGTTTGTTTGCGGAAATCGAGTTTGACGGGACGAACGATCATTCATTCGCATTTCCATGGGGGGTGATCATTCTGCAGGGACCGGGTTGCGCCACCTTGCGCGCACAACACCGACGCGGGGACACAAGCGTGTGTAGAGGGGTCGCGGCGCACCAGGACGAACAGGCGCGTACATACGTAGACGGAAATCCATGCAGGATGGAAAATTCGAGCGTAGGCGCGGGGAGGGGAAACGCGAAAACGCATACAGAAGCGGGAATAATGTCGCGGCCGGACCGACCGTCCTGAATTTAACGGCGTTAACTCCGTTTCCAGCGCTAATGACGCATAGAACCGCGCAATTGGGTTTTCGTCCGAATGGAGGGAAATTCTCTGCGTGGATTTCTGCCGAGGATACGATGTCCTTATGTCAACCCCACGCGTGCCGCGTTACGGGACAGAGGGGTAGGGGTGTGCGCGAATCGACGAATGACCGTGCTATTGTTTGCCGATTAAACTCATACTGTGATATCCGTGGAAATGATCTATTCACGGCCGGAATCGCTAGTGAAACGAGGCGAAATGAGACGCGTCCTACCCCTTCCACTCGAAAATTCAGAGAAATCTCTATCTTCCGTGGCGTAGTCCTCATCATTTTCAAATAAATCTCATAATTAAACTTTACGGTATCTTTATGCATTTATGGCGTTTGAAAATTTTCATCCCGGTTCGTAGAGTAACTGCACCAGTGAATGAACATTTAAGAAATTGTTTAGGAAGATATTTTATCTAAAAAAAAATATGAATTAAAGGAATCTCATATATGATAAATGGCTTCCTATACTTCATTTGTCAAAAATAATTGAACACATTAAAATGAAATTATTATTATTTTTCTTTATTAAACGTTAAATAAAAAATATAAAAAGTACCAGTCAATGAACACTACATTCTAGTAATTATTGGTAATAATAATTATTATTACTGGTGCCCGTTTATTCAATGGTGCAGTTACCCTACTACATTGAAAATAAGATTGTACAAAAATTGAAGATTGTGCATAATCATCCACAGTCTATCTCTATAATATTATAAAAATCAATTGTCCTATTTATTTAAAACTTTGTAGATGTATGCATGAGAACGCCGTAGTTCGCCTCGGTAAGAATCGCATCGAAGCCGCCATTAATATTGTCCCCCACCCCAGGCAAGAAAGTATCGAAGACAATGACGTGCATCTTGAGAATGTACAATCACCGAAAGAATGGGTGGCATGACGATAATCGTAGAGGCGTGGATATTCCTCGCGGTAACCAACCCCATTACAAGGGTGCGGGCCGCGTTTATGGGCTCGTAAATCACCACAAGGGGGTGGCATTCGGGCGATTATTATTTTGTGGATACGGTTACGTGTATAGGTACAAGGTGTTCCGAGAAATAATTTATAGGCGTTCAGTCTCATATATCCCCGGCGCGGCACGTAAGACAAAAATCATTGCTCCGGGGAAAGTATGACGTCAGAAATTACGCAACCCCTTGCACCAAGAAATACACATCAGAAAAATAAAAATAGACGTATTTGATATTTAAAAAAATGCTATTTAATAACACCATAATTGACCCCCATACCTGCTGAGGGTGGGATCCAAATCTGCAATGAAAAATGGGGATTCCCATTTAAGTTCTTCCCCCACCCACACCCCCAATGTATAGTTATCGAAATATTTCAATGTCTTCGGATAAAATTACCACCCTGTAGAGCTGCGACAGGTTTCCTTATAAAAGTAAATTTCACAGAGAATTTTTAACTAACTGAAATCCAGAGGAATATGAAAAGGGTGAGGGGTGGAGGCAAGATCGTTGTTTAAAAGTGGCGGTATCGCGGGGCAAGTGTCTCTAAAAAATGATTAAGTTCGCGTTATCGATGGCGCGCGGTTGTGTGTCAGTAAACATCGTGTGTGCCCGTCGACGGGGGGTGGATGACGCGCGGGGGCTGCGGCCGTGGGGGTTGTTTACGGCGTGGCACGGGAATTCGATCCAATAACGTCTTTATGGCCGTCGTAAGGTGAATGCGGTAGCTCCGCCGCTGCCAGGATGAGAAGATTGCGGTGGGGCAAGGGCAAAAGTGTAGAAGGGGAGTACGTGTGGTAATCCGGGATCACGATTCGGGTGGGAATACCGTCTGGACGCGACGGGACCTTAAGATCGAGGAAACGGCTTTTTACACGCGACCACACGCCGATCACCCAACCCTCGCACACATATCTACACTTCCCTTCGTGCGAGAGGGGTGGGTTGATTCGAACCCCGCAACCGTCCACTCCAGGGAACAATTGTCCCTTCGCTGGAACGATTCGCGGATGATTAAGCAGCACATTCATCCACTAATATGGATCTCAATCATCCCCAAGGAAAATGTGCCAAAATCGATCAAAGTCTCCTTGAAGGCAAAATAAAAAAAAGAAAGAATGGATTAAAAATGACATCAAGGCCTATAAAATTTCCTAAAAAATATTTTCATGTTTAATTTCAAGTATGCGACTAATTTGGAGGTTTCTAGCACTACAAAAATTTTGATCAAATCAAAATTTGGTATATCGAGTGTTTTCAAAGGGATGGAATGCACCCATTTGCTGGATTCCTCGTTACAAACAAAAGTTTGTAGTGCGGGCAGTGTTTGTGATGAAAATTTTCAATAAAAATAGCTTCAAATGAAAGTTGTTCCCGGCAGTAAACGTTTGATCTTCGTAGCAGCGTGAACCGTACAATGGGAAGATAAGCAAATACAAGACACGTGTATGCAAACGCGTGGCCAACGTATACAAATGCAATGGAAGTTTCGTAGGACAGCTCGTCCCAAAGGATCAAGGAGGAAAGCCGCTCCTGTCCTCGAGGACGGAGAAGAGGATCTCTTTTCCTCCTTTTACCCTACGACTCCCTCCTTCAGGACTGGCGTCTCTGTGTTTTCCTCCTTGTTCGCAACTCCTTTCTGGACGCTCGATCAAAATTTATTCACGCGCGGTGAAATTCTCCGAGGACTTCCAACCGTGGCGCAGCGAAACTGTTTCGAAAGCAGCAATATTTCTTTGGTACCCTCACCGGAAGTTCGTCCGCGGAACATTTTTATTTTTTCCTTCCATCCCCCGGTGTAACTCTTCGAAGAGAGATGCACTCTAAAAATACGATCCGGCAGCGTTGATTTTTAATTAATCCTGGCGCACGGCGATGCACAGTTTGTTTCTGAAATTATTTCAGAAGGTAGATCTCGAGAAAGATCGTACACTTTGACTTCCGGATTACATTAAACGAAACTCGTCGACTCTCCGACTCGATGCACTGTAATTATTTACGTGTCTGTGAAATTCATCGAAAATCGAGAACCCGACCAGATCCCCATTTATTTTTCAATTTAAATACCAATTAAGATTACCGTGGCAGCATTCGGAAGTCAAGCTGGCGAGACCGGATCTACATTTTTAATCGGAACTTCGCAGAGTCGAAATATTCCTCTTCAAAATTTTAATACGTTCTTCGCGAAGGTATACCCAATGAAAATAGTGAAAGAAAAAGAATTCCAAGTCTCGTTCCTTGCGAGAGGTAAATCGCCGAAAAATTTCGAACGCTCTCGAGGAAGCGAACGTTGTCGTAAACAGTCTGGATAAACAGCATCGCGGAATCGCGTTGGTTTGTGGGCCGCGGGTGGTAGTAATAATCCGGCGGCCCTGCATTTTCACGATTGATGGAAAACGTAAGCGTCCGGTGGCGTCTCGGAGCAAGGCCGGTGATTTAATGGCGGGGGTAAGGAGGAGTTATTTCTGATTTAAATAAACTCTCAAGATCTCGTCTTCCAGTCGACGATCCGAACGAGGACCGGGGGTTGTTTGCTCGAGGATGACGGGGTGACGAGAGGGGTAGGGGGTTAGTGGGTGGACTGGGGAGCATGAATGTAATTTATCCGAGCTATAAGGGATGCGAAACGGGTTTCCTGGAACTACGTTTGAACTCGTCCACCCTGTCCCCCCTTCGTTCTCCTTCAATTTTCTCTCTCTCTCACCCCCTCACCATCCCTCCACCGTCTCTTTCTCTCTCTCACTTTCTCCGACGCTCTTTCCCTCGCTCCCTCTCACTCGTTTTTTGTCTGCAAGTCCGTTTAAACGAGAAACGCTACCAAAGAAGGGGTGGATGGGGGCTGGAGAGGCGACGGGGTTGTTAACGTAGAAGCTCCGGTGAATCAAAGAAATATTATATCATTAATACAGACCCCAGGGTGCAATGGGGCCGAGGAGTGTCTGCGTGGAGTTTCTCAACCCCCGTGGCACCCCCAACTCACCCCCTCTTCTTCATCGCCACAACCACAGCCAGCCAAGGAGAGAGCTGGCAGAACCTTAGGAAAATATATCTTGATAATTTGACGCGGCTTATGTACCGGGCGGTAACCATTGTTTACGACTTATAGGTTCGTTCATTCATGGTTTATGAGGCTAAGTGAAGAATGCAGAGGTGCGTGCACCAACCCTGCGACATCGCCGGTCGAACGGCCATTGTCATCTGTCTTCGCGCAGCTTTCGATTTGCTTGGAAATGCCAAGGGTAGTTTTCTGGTGAAATATCTCGAGTAAGAATGAAATGGAAAGATTGTGCCTTGATCAAACATTTTCAAACGTGCTCACACATATTCAAACTTTCGCAGAGGATCGAACTTCATTCTCGTCTGGCTTTGTGGATAGATTTTGATTTATTTGAAAGATTTGCGTAGGCGCATTCGTGAAAAAATATTTTGAACAGTGAGGGATTTAAAATAGAAAAATTTAATCGATTGAGACATCGAGGTATGAGTTAACCCCCTGATCGTACACACACACTCCCTCCCTCTGTCGCGATCCGGCGTGGTTTTCATTTGCCATGTTCCATCACGGATCAAATTTTACCTAAAAATTAATAAACACCCCAAAGGCTAAGAGGATTACCTCAGTTCCAGTTAAAGCTCGTGTTTCCACGAGTCTACAATACCGTGTGCACACGGCTGTTTCCCATGCGTACAAAACTCGATCCCCGCATTATGGTTCCCGGCGAACGAAGCTGCTTATAACAAAGCGTTTCAGGGGATCGTCGATGTTTATTTCACAAAATGTTTCTGCAAATGCGGACCGCCCGGCGGCACCGGTGAATTCGAAAAATTCCGACGGATAGAAAATCGTCTGGGTCGTTCTAACCATCCCTTTACCGTGCACGGGATAATGTTTAAATCAGCGGTTTTCAAAAAACAAAAATTATTTCGCACCCCCTTTAACAAACTAACAAATATTTACGTAGCTCGGGTATCTTGCAAATAACACGAACAATTTTTATTGTGCTGAAAAAAAAACGATAGCTTGCGCGTAACCTACATTTGTTTATCAAAAGGGGTTGAAAACTTTTCTAATGACCGGTGCATTCGAAAAATTCCGACAGATAGAAAATCGTCTGGGTCGTTCTAACCACCCTTATACCATACACGGGATAATGTTTACATCAGTGGTTTAAAAAAAATTTGTTCCGCACCCCCTTCAACAAACTAACAAATATTTATATAGCTCGCGTATCTTGCAAATAACGCTGACAATTTTTATTGTGCTGAAAAAATCGATAGCCTGCGCGTAACCTACATTTGTTCTGATGATGTGTAATAACTCGGCGCAGTTAACAGTGCATTTGCTTATCGAAAAGGGGTTGAAAACTTTTCCAATGATCGTGGCCGGTGCGATGAAGTGAAAAACTTAATGGTACGCGGCCAGTTTATTTTTTACCCGTGCCCCAGGATTCAGGACCTCGAAGAATATGGAAGAGGGTGGGTGGAAAGAGAACGGAAAGAGCCTGTTCCGAGAGATGCCACTCGAGGAATTAAATTATGTGTTCCCCACGCCCTCTCTCTCTCTCCCTCGTTTCCGGCCACACTCTATCCCACTCTCTCTCTATTTTCTCTGTCGCCTGGTTCCTCGGGGGTTGCGGAAAACACACTCGCGTCCGTTCCACGCGACTCGACTTGGTCTCGAAACTCGATAATGGGTGCTAATTAATTAATCGAACCAATGGAGCCACCCATGTGTCCCTCGGGAACTCGGGATATCAGAGCTTAACCCCCGGAACTTGCTTCCGGCGCCGCGGAAAATCATTTTAACAGGGCTAAATATCTGCGCATAATTTATACCGATCAGACCCGCATAAGATTACGGTATTCACCATAGTCGCGAATTAATTCGTACACTTGATCGAATGATAGACTTGATTGAAATGTAAAAAATAATTTTCGAATTTTTCTTTCCTTTTCTGAAGATGACGGTATCATATTCGTGGCGTTTCTCCGATTACAACGAGCCCAAACACGACCCCATTTGGATCACAGTTTCCAGGATGTGGAAGGACCTCGAATAAATATGGTGCTAATTGTACCGTGTTTGGACTCGTTTGAATCAGAAAAACGTCACGATTATGTTAATAAAAAAGCATCATATTTGTGGCGTTTCTCCGATTAAAACGAGCCCAAACACGACCCCATTTGGATCATACCTTCCAGGATGTGGAAGGACCTCGAATATCCGAAATATAGTGCTAATCGTGCCGTGTTTGGATTCGTTTGAATCAGAAAAACGTCACGATTATGTTAATAAAAAAGTGCAACAACGACAATATTATCAAAGCTCGTACAAAACGACGAGTGTTGGGTGCTTCGATAAGAAAACAATCGCGGGGGCGATGAATTGTTAGGGTGTCTCCTGGAAGCCGGGAGTGAAAAGCAGTCTAAAGGGAAGTGTCGCCGTCGAAAGGGGACAGAACCGTGATCCGGGGAGTAGTGCATGATCGGCTTTTCGACTTCCCATGACTCTATTTTTTCCTTTTTTTTTTGACGGATGATGGAGTGCGGCCGGAGGCACGCGAAGTGGAGGCGGGAGAATAAAAAGAGAAAGAACGAGGAAATTGGAGGGAAAGGCGGTAAGGTCAGCCCGGGAGAGTTTTCACCAAGGGCTTTTCTGTGGCTTCGATTCCCATTGGCCAACTGTGAGACAGCATTTTCCCTTTTCCCCGGAGGTGGGGCGGGGGGCGAAAGGCTCTTTCGCGTCGTGTCTTGTTCGTTGCGTTTTTCACTTTCTCTCTCTCTTTCGGCCGGTCCGGTTTCGCCGGGGCGCCGATCTATCCGCGGAACTTTCAACGAAACTTTTTCATCCCGACTTTTGCTTCCTTTTCACTTCTACTCGGCCGGGCTTCTTCGCCCGTGCTACTTAGATTGGAATCCTCTGTCAAATCCCTGTCCGCTCGTCTATTTTCGATGTCCCCTGCCAACGAATACATTAGGTGCAACCAATTCGACACCGTAATCACTTGCTAATGGAAATCACATGTCAAATATTATTACAAACATTAGTTCTGACACTGTCCCCCAGATGGACACGACCGTCGGAAAGACTTTCTCGCTAGTAAAATAAATGATCGAACTTTTGGGCCGCGAATAAAAAATTTGTAATATCCTGAAGATAAATTACGATCGATAACCAATTAATTAATTATTATTACAACCATCCCTATGATCGCTAACGACCTAGTTAATGCGACTACGTTAAAATTTGAATAACTCGATAAAATTTCAAAAATTAAATGGCAGACATTTTTGTATGCTATTCCATTGAAAATGGCGTGAGTTAAATTAATTTCCGGAAGTCAGCTCCCCTGAACTAATACTATATGTACAGTTAGACCGATGCTATGTAGTCTATTGATGAATAGACCTATTGATAAGCCTAGGGCAGCCCTGTCAGGAGTAGATTGAGCCCTCAGTCAACTAGCCTACTCGGAGAGATTCGCGGCAACCTAGCAAATCCTAAATGTGTCAGGTTGCAATTTGACAGTGACCCTGACAATCCATTGTACCCCAGACGAGCAGAACATGCTGCGTTAAAATGATTGATGCTGACTTCGAGCAGCGAAACAAATCTTGGCACCAGGACTCTGTCCATCTTTATGCGCAGAGTTTGCCCGGAGTTTGACGCGGTCCAGAAACAGGCTAGCCGCAATAGGAACGGCATCGTGTCAGCGGATCAATCCCGGCTAACTTTTCAATTTTCCGTCGCGCAACTTGATGTGCACATGCTCACACGTTGCACCAGATGCACACACACATGCACCGTGTGTTTATTCATGCACAAGTGTTGCTCAATTTCCTCAGCGACGAGCCGGGTCCGACTACCTGTAGACGGATCGATTTATCACGGTCTATAATTGAACGGAAGCAATTTATTAATCGGACTTGCGCCCCGAGATCGATTATACGCCGCCGAACACAGACGGCGATTCTTTTATTCCGGCTTCGTAGAGCCCAGGCTGGTTCGGGGACCCGAAAATAGGTCCCGGCCTAATTTCGATTCGACAGAGAGAAACGTTCGTTTTGACCCGCTTTTGTTACGCCCCTGCTTCCCACGGAATCGCCGAGATTTATGATACACCGGGTCTGTTGCTCCCCGACCGAGGGACCACACGTTTTCCAGGTTAAGGAACCACGCCACAGGGAATCCAGCCGTCGATATTTCCTGAAATACGGAATCCCAGCGCATCACCGAAATCGATCCCTTAATTTTAACCGGAGTCCTTCCTCGTCAATGATTTACCAAGCAGCGATGCAAACCTCGAGGACCGCTAGATATTTAATAAATGCTGGATCGTGGATGAATTTCTAAATCGTCGTTAAACGTTCAAGGGACCTGTCCTGTGTCGACGAGGTTATTCGGTTGACCGGACGAGAATTCGACGTCGTGGAACGCAACCGAGTTAAGCGACAGGATCAATGCCGAGGTTAGACCGACCTGGTCTTAAGCGAGTTACTTTAATCCAATCTCAAACGGGATGAGATCCGATTAACCCGTGTTAGCTAGGCTATTTCCAGCGATTCCAACGCACCAACCTGTACACCAACCTCGTTCCAATCTTCCGCGGTTCTGTTACCTTCGACGCACTGCTGTTTCATCCCTTAGCCAGTCAGCCTTATCATCCCCCCACCCATTATCGAGCGCGGTTCGTCCTCGGAACTTCGGGAATCCCCACAGATCGACGCTACGATTACAAGGAAGTTTTTACGAATTTTTTCCGGGGAAAGTAGGGAGCGTAATAATTCGGGAGTTGGTACATTTGTTAATTAGTGTTTGAAGAAGGTATAGGAATTTTTTGGGCGATCCAGTCCGATGGATTTCTTTTTTAAACGAATTTTTACAAATCGTCAAACCGAGCACACCCCTTTCGTCGAACCTAAATGCGTTTGAAATTTAATTTTTTCCAAGAAAAGCAGAGAGCTTAATAATTCGAGAGTTGGTACATTTATTAATTAGTATTTGAAGAGAGTATACGAATTTTTTGGGTGATTCAAATCAATCCAAAGGACCTCTTTCTAAAACGAGTTTAAACTTTTTAAAAACGCTGCTTAAAATTGTATACATATATCAATTTAAAAGAAATGGCTGAGTGACAGTCCCTTTTACAATATAACGTCGATAGACAGACTAGGCTCAACGCGTCAGAGAATGTAACAGAATTTTTACAAACCGTCAAACCACCCCTTCATCGAATCCAAACGCGTTTGAATTTTTGATGATTGATCCCGTGCATTAGAGCAGCTCGGGGGTGAAAATTTGCCGGGCAATCGACTCATTCCCGTTGTTTGCCGGCCGGAATAGATTCCCGGGATATTTTTATCCCCGGGGCGGAATGCCGCGGCACGTCACGTGTCGCGTTTATCGAAAAGCCCCAGGTCGGCCCCGGTGTCTCAATGAAACGGAATGCGAAATGAACGGTGGGCACACCTGCTGACGCGAAACACACACGTGTTCGCCGCGGAATTTTTTTCACCCGGGGAAATTACAAATATCGCGAAAGGACATTAATGCGCGGGGGAATTGCAATTTCGCATTTTTCATAGAATTATAATTTCCAAATATTTCGGGGTAGAGGATACGACGGGGGAAGAAAGGGCGGAAGAAATAATGAAAACGACGGGCACACACAGACCGGCCCGCGTTTCGGTATAGAAAAACATTCGCTGCTAAACGCACGGTGTGCCGGGGAAACTGTGACAGCTCCACTGGTGCAGAACATTTTTTTCCCTAGCGCACAATGAACAAATCCATTGTAGCACGCGCAAAAATACGGTAAATTGGATTCGGCGACGTTTCGCCGGCAAACGAGCTCTGCGACCAGGTTTTCGAAGCATCGCAATTATTCAGCAAACGTTGTTGCGCCCAGACATCAGAATTTTCTTCCCTGATTGCGAAATTTTCGCCAGTTTTCGAGCACTGCCCTGCTGCTACGCAATTGCGAATATTTTTTCGCCATTCCCATTATTAATTGTTCTCGCATACACTGAAGTCCAAAAATTTACCTCTACGCAGTCAATTTACAAAACTTTTCAATTTTTTCCCTTCGAACTCTGAGTCCTCAATTGAATTATATAAATCACATGCTACGCAATAAACATATACCTACAACAACCAGAAGGGTAGTTACAACGAAAATACTGATAAATATTTCGTTTTATCGATCGTACGAATTAATAAAAATTAAGTCTTCGTACTCCGATTTTGATGAAACTTTAATATGTTATGCAGCAACACATTCTGAACAACTTTTTCCTTTTCTAATATAAGGGGGGTCGCTTTTAGTTTTTGAAATATTTGCAAAAAAAACTATCGCGAATACTGTATTCAATTTTTCGTATTCCTGCATGCTCTGCGGCAACAAGTCAGACCGACCTAATCTACTTAAATGTAGCTCCTCACTTAAAGTACGATAAAATTGTGGGAAAAAAATCGAAGATCAATGTTTGAAGCGTCATTTTACAGAGGAGACTTCCCTCTATAAGATCGCTGTGGAATAATTGCGAGAAAAAATTTGTCAAGTTTTCTGGAGCCGTTCGAATAAGCTTCTACAATAGACCACTCGAAATACGAAAAATTCAATACAGCATTAGCTATAGTCTTTTGCAAATATCTCGAGAACTAAAAGCAACCCCCCTATATTCTAAAAGGAAAAAGTTATTCAAAACGTCCAAATCTATAACATATTAAAATTTCATCAGAATCGAAATACGCAGACCTTTTCTATATAATTAACAATTTATTTTTTCGTGACCGAATTTTGAACTTGAGCGATAATTAGAAGCCGCGTATTCAGATAGTCCCGTAAGCCGGCATCGGATGCAGGCCGCGCGTGCAATGTATCGAATTTAATGGCGGAATCGAGCAGGTAAGCGAACATAGTTTCAGCCAGCAGGGGCCCGAACTCATTATTTTCTCTTCATCAGTTGCTCGTCAGGCGATACGCGACCGCGAGTGTTGGCCGCCGCTAATGAATCGAAATTTTCAATATTATCGCACCGGAGCCAGCTTATATTTAGCCTTTTCATTATGGGCGAGAGAGGGCCGGGTGGCCGACGAATTTATTCGAGCGCGCGCGATTACCTGTCAGCCATAGGTCACGATCACCAATTAAAGGGAACCGTCGCATTAACGGGGACATGCTTTTTTTGCGGTTGATCGAACCAGCGTGGCCTCTTCACGTATTCCAAAGTATTTCAATCCTTTCGACCAACGATACGCGGCCTGTCCCCACTTGACCGCTGCCAGTGACACTGCGGATCGCCCTTTTCGATTCACCGGCTCTGTTCTACTTGAGCATTCGAACTGTGCGTGACACGCTGAATCGTGGTTTTCCATGAAAAATCTGCTGGATTTCTTTTTTTTCATTTTTTGTAACGCGTCATTTTTGAAGAAAAACTAGCATGTGGATAGATGTGGTGAGAAGGAGATACAAATATAATGAGCGAGAGGAGAAATGTATAAAATTAATTTGATTGAACGAGATAAGTGTTTCGTTTTGTAAGGTTGGCACTTTTTGATTATTATTATTGTTATTATTTATTATTGACGGAATGAAGCCCTTTTACATAAGTATTAAAAAAAAATAGATGCTAGACTACTCGTCTAATAAAAAAGAGGGACATGCTCAAAATGAAAAAGAAAAACAACAAAATATAATAATATAATACTGGTACAATCAAGAGGTATTATCATATAATCCTGCGTAGTTGTATTTTAAAATTTTGCAAAGATTCAATGAAAAAATCAATACGATTATAAATAATAATCATAAGTAGATTTTAGTTTTCGATCGTAATATTAAGATAATTAGAATTAATTTTTAGCGACGCATGATTTAAAGCCATTATAGTTTGGAAAAATTGTCAGTCGTTAATTGAACATTCTTGAAGCAGCTACGAGTCAGAAAAGCAGAAGTTAATTCTATGTAAAAAATGTAGAAGCGAAAGACCAATTTGGTCAGGAGCAGAGGTTTCAAAAAATTTACTATCGCGGTGGTCCCGATGAAGTCGGTTTCGAGTACTTCCGGTTCTGAGAAATTTCAGTAGGTCGCCTCGACGGTGGTGATAATCATAAATTTCTCGGAGACCGTTTCATTTCGCTGTCCAGGTCGAAATGATCGCGGGTTCGAGATTATTTCGCGTGTCTTGCGTCGAGGGAGATAGGACGGGTGTACAAACGAAACGTGGAAAAGAAGAAGAAGAGAAAGAAAAAAAAATATAGGAACGTTCAATTTCGGGCGAGGATCGGGGAGCGCACCGCGGCGGGCCAGGAATCGGTAAAATTTTTCATTTCTCCGGGGGATCTCGTACAATCGTGGTCCGACAGCGACTGAAAACGGTATTAAACGTACCGACGCGTGGTTCAAGAGCTCTGAAGAGGTTTTCATTGCGTCTGCAACGTGAATCTTGCCTGTTCGCCGGGAGATTTCGCGAGCGGCTTGAAAGTTCAGCGGTTTCACCGTTCGCTAATGACAACATTCGAGACCTCCGGCCTTTCTTCAATTCGAAAATAGTTCCTGGCTAGTCAGGGGGTGGGAGAAGATTGAGACGATCTCTTGCTCGATCTCTTTATTATTTTTAAGTGACCCAGCCAGCCTGATGGATTTCTTTTTGAATGCAAAAATTTCTAGGCGTTAAACCAAGCCCACCCCTTTCATCGAACCCTAACGCGCTTGAAATTTAATTTTTTTCTAGAAAAGTAGCGAGCTTAATAACTCGATAGCCAGTACAATTGTTAATTAGCATTTGGAGAAAGTACACGTCAGAGATCATATGTCTGTATTACAATATTTGTGTATCTCTAATAACCATATTCTGTTTCGTAATTTTTATATTCTGTTCTGTATGTGGTGTATTTCGGTTTTGTAATTCTGTTGAAATTTGTGTTGAAAAAAATTAATTATGTTGAAATAAATCTCATATGAGATTTTCTATTTAAAAAAAAATGTAACAGAATTTTTACAAACCGTTAAATCACCCCTTCATCGAATCCAAACGCGTTTTTGAATAGGTTTGAAACCCTGAAGAGGTTTCCATCGCGTCTGCAACGTGAATCTTGCCAGTTCGTCGGGAGATTTCGCGAGCGGCTTGAAAGTTCAGCGGTTTCACCGTTCGCTAATGACAACATTCGAGACCTCCGGCCTTTCTTCAATTCGAAAATAGTTCGTGGCTAGCCAGAGGATGAAAGAGAAGATTCGAGACGTCTCTTGCTCGATCTCTTTATTATTAGAATCGGCCGTGAAGCCGGGCGTTTCCCAAAGAAAAGAGCAGCAACAGAGTGAAACGGGAAAATGTAATAAATTCACAGTAACCGGCTGTAAAACGTCCGTAAACTGAAACAAACGAGAACGCTGCCATAGAAACGCCACAGTCACGGTAACTCAATTTCATTTGTGCTTCACGCAATTAGAAGAAAACGTGGCCGCAACGACAACAGCTTACAGTTACGCGTCGTAAACCACCGGTTTCCGGTAATGTAAAAAGGAAAAGGTGTACAAAGAGAAATTCTCTCGATTATCTCGCGCTCTTGATCGCGAGAACGAAGCCCATGAAATGAACGGAGAAGTTGCCAGCACGTGTCGGCCCGCTCGTAAAACTTAAGGGATGCTGCACACGCAGCCGAACTGAATTACCGGTCTACTTGGCTGCTACGGCTTAACGCTGTACACTAACTCACGGGGTCAGAGCTGGGTTTCGAATAATACAAGTAGCTGGAGGGCCCGGATTACATTCTAATTCGCGTGTTACAAAACTAGTTACATTATTGAGCTGACCGTGGAAAGAATTCTACTTGACAATAACAATTGGATTGGTGCAACAACATTGAGAAACGAGACATGCTGTCTTTTTTCAGTTTGCAAGTTTTGCAAGCAACGAAGTATCTTTAGATCTTAATTTTAATTTTATCTGTGCCGATAAAACATTACAGTAACCATCAATTGTTATAGCTGACCCAGTGTCATTTCATCACAGAATTTCTTCATAGAAACATGCACCAGTCATTTCGACTGGTACTGGTACAAGTGTCAATAACAAAAAATATATTTACGAATATACAGGGTGAGTCACATAACGTTTGAACTTTGAATATCTTCGTTGTTTCTAAAGGACAATGTTGAATGGTACAATGGGGAATAATAATAAAATATTTTTTAGAGATATCAAGATCACCTTGATTTTTTAAAAATGGAACCACCCTTTTTTAAACACCTAAAAGTCGTAAAATAATTTCAGAAAGCAAATGTTACATGCAGAAGGAATTTTGAATTGAATTTGCACGATTAATCAAAATGATTGGTCCGGTAAATCCAGTGTTAAAGGTTAGAAAGCTTGAGAAATTGGAACAGAGCTTTTGGAAAATATATTTGACGGACGCCAGATTCGCAGGCCAGCCGGCGTTTCTAAACGTAAATAAGAAGGGAAACGAGGGAGGGTAAAAAGCGAGGAAGGACACGTCGGCCCCGGAACACAGAGAAACGAATAGATCCGTTCCAACCGTGGGATTCCGACGCTCGTTAAGCCCCAGCCATCGTTCCTTCCGGCCTCTTGCCCCGGACCCCTATTTTCGCCGTGCCACTTCAGATTTTCACCTAACCCTTTAACATTTCGAGTGCACACGTATCACGGACGAAGACGATTCGCGTGAATTCAGTCATCTAGAGCTCTGGCTGGTTGGCTGGTGGCTGGGTTGCTCTACGGGGCACCGAAATCCCGAACACAGTTCTTTTCGAAGTTACGGAACCGAGACGAGACTCAGCCTCGGAACAAAAAAAAAATTGAAGAAACTAAACCGAGAGACAAAGGGTTTCGCACGGGGAATTACGTCGGCTAGCTGCAGCGCGCGAAGCTTTCGACCGAGACGGATCGCGAGAGAAAGAAATAACTGGATACGGAAATTCAAGAGGTAGGGAATCAAATTTTTTTTTAATCCGTCGACGTCGCGAAGGCGACGAACAGATTAAACCCAGGACGATCTGTTAATCCCGGCACAAAATTCCCGGGAAATTTAATTCCGCGAAAAGATGTAATTGCAGCGAGTGCATTTAAAAAATGGAGGAGAAATTCGGACGGTATCTCTCTCTCTCGCTCGGCCTCGCTACATCTTAATTGCATAAAAGAGTAAACGTGTAAGGGACGATACGCACAGTCCCGCTCGGCAAATATTTGCTTAGAAGAACAAAGAGACTCGTTGCGGCTGAAGAATTCAAAAAACTAGGTCGTGAATCAACGGCATAGCGAGTCCATATTTAGGTAAACGAGCTTGTTACATGCGATGCACCCGGCAAATCGATAAATAAACCCACCGCACACGCACCCACCCCTCCACGCATTTTTTGCGCTCGCTCGATTTGCATAATGGAAATTTAATCTTAATTTAATGCGGCGAGCCCGGCAACGCCGATCATCCAATGAATATCTTTCCGATCCCTCCAACGATATTTTAGACAATTCGCGTGACAACTCGCTCGGCGAATCACCAGAAGATCAACAGAAAAATTAAAATACTTCTCGATCGAAAATGTAACAATATTAAATTTTATGTTTTCAGTCATTAATAGACTACCAGCAAGTTTGCAAATTAATTTAACTCAACGTTTCGATCTCTGTATGGATCAGAGACATTTTTGAGTCTGAAAAATAATACATTTTTAGTGAATTTTGAAAAAATATATTGCGGCACAGCTGTGTAAAAATATCACAGAGAGAAAAATTATAGCACACGTACTTGCTGTGGCAACAAAACAAATTTGAGTTAAATTAATTTGCAAACTTGCTGGTAGTCAATAATATTAAATTTCATATATAAAATCAATACATAAAATTTTTTGTCATTGAAAATTGTTCTTATTGTTGCATGGAACTTATTTTCTAATTGTACATGTATTATTGCCAAACGTTGTAAAAAATCTTTTCTAAAAATTCTTAATAAAAAAAAGCTTGTTTTCTATCTCAATATATTGAACACGTTGAAAACAATATAATATTATAGTAAAATTGATAAATGTATAGATGTTTCAACAAAACCCCTGATAAATTTGAAACATACGAACAGATTATAGAGAACTCGAATGGATTTCGACCGCGAGGAATAATGAATCCGCGTGGCAGCAAAACGCAACGATCGCGGACGAATTCAGCCGTTCAAAGTCGCGCTTGCCAATTCAAGCGAGCCAGCATATCCCTCAGCCCATCAGGCTCGGCCGCAACCGGCAGCATCGGAGCAATCGTTTAAGCGGCGTGGGCTAACTTTAATTGAATTTAAATTGAATTTAAAATGTTAATATAGAAAAGAAGCTCGGTTACCGCGGCCGCGTTTTATCATATTCATGGCGTTCCTTTTTTTTTCTTCTTCCCGAGGCATGCTCAAAAAAATTCCTCGACTGCTACCTTTCCATATTTACCCGTTCCCTCCCCTCCTTTCCGCGCTTCGCCCGCCCCTCACGGCTCTCTAATTCCCCTTTTGTCCTATTTTATATTTTACTTCTTCTTTTGTGCGTGGCCGCATCCTGGCGGTGATTCCTTTGAGCGTAGCCGGACGAGTAAGTTAATTAGCTGGAAATTAAAATCGCACTAAACATTCGTCAGCCGTGACCGACTTCCCTTCATTAAAAACCACGTGGCCCCGCGAATTATGAAACGGCGATAGCGTTGCGCATTTCTACGCGGGCCGACGCTTAATCTTCCCTGTCAAAAGAATCTCGAGTATTTTCTTCGCCGAGAATTTTGGTTCAACTGAAATCGGTGGTCTTAATAAATTAGGGGAGAGTTGTGCAGTACCGAATAAAATTATTTAGGGGTTTTCCAGGTCAGATGGCTACACTTTCTTTAAGAAAACAAATTAATATAACTATTATGAGAACTAAACAAAAAAACTACATAATATATAAAAACATATAATTATTTTATTATTTGTATAAATAAAATTTGAATAAAAATGCGTATTCTAACATCTAAATGTCTTTTTTAAACATTATCAATGATTTTCCTTCAAATTCGAAATATTTCTATTACTACAAATAATGAATACTAATTATTAAATTTCACAAAATTGATCTCTGATTCTCCTCTTTTATTAAGTTCCCTAGTCCACCCAATAACCAGAAAATAATTTTATTTGTTTTTTAATTATTTCCAGCCGATTCTCTTCACATTGTGAAATTTACATGAGGTACGGATGCGGGTTAAGTCACGTCCCTCGCTACTTGTCCACCGGCACCCCGAAACACTGGAGCGGCGCGTTTCCGAGGGATTTTCGCATAACAGTGAACTTTTCGAGGAGCTAAACTTAGACGGCCGGCAAGAGAATGCACCAAGGGAAGAGAGCACGCAGTCATTTAATTGCGCTAGGGGAGGAAGGGGCCCGACGAAACGGCGCGATTACTTCGCGTCAGATTGTCCGCGTTAAACTTGGCAGCGCGAGTTAATATTAAACCATGTAAATAGAGCAAGAGATTCGTCGGCGATACAACGCACGGAACCGTCGGCGTTCCCGCGGCAGTAACGTTCAACACCGTTGCACGGTGATTACAGAAGTTCACCGTATAATTAAGTATGCTTGAACTTCAACGGAACTCTCTCTCTCTCTTTCCCCGATCGATCGGAAAATAAAACTACCCGCGCGTAGAATCCGCGAACTATGCGGAATGGTTGTTCGGCGAAAATTTTTCGGAAACGTTCCTCGATATGCAATATCCTATCGCTTTACTGTTGCACGGAACAGATTCGCTTTTGCCGACACGAAAGGGGCAACAGGATCGACGATCCTTTCAGAGCCACTCGCTCGTTAATTGAATGAAATGTTTCGTGCAAGTCGAAAAACAGTCCATTTTACCACGTTTTTATTCGTACGGAACGCGGTGCATGCTGGACGATCGGGAACCGTTTCTAAAAAGCGATGGAAGGGGTTAAGAATACCGAAATGGTTGTTCGAAAAAAAATACCATTTCACTGTGCACAGTATTTCAAATATAGACAACATTAGTCATTCTTGGACGGTTAAAAAATTAACCAAAGAATGCTCATTCGTGATGAAAATAAAAATGTTTAACTTCACTGTGCACAATATTTCAAATACAGACAACGTAGTCATTCTTGGACGGTTAAAAAATTAACCAAAGAATGCTCATTCTTGATGAAAATAAAAATGTTTAACTTCACTGTGCACAGTATTTCAAATACAGACATCGTAGTCATTCTTGGACGGTTAAAAAATTAACCAAAGAATGCTCATTCGTGATGAAAATAAAAATGTTTAACTTCACTGTGCACAGTATTTCAAATACAGACAACGTAGTCATTCTTGGACGGTTAAAAAATTAACCAAAGGATGCTCATTCTTGATGAAAATAAAAATGTTTAATTTCACTGTGCACAGTATTTCAAATACAGACATCGTAGTCATTCTTGGACGGTTAAAAAATTAACCAAAGAATGCTCATTCTTGATGAAAATAAAAATGTTTAACTTCACTGTGCACAGTATTTCAAATACAGACATCGTAGTCATTCTTGGACGGTTAAAAAATTAACCAAAGAATGCTCATTCTTGATGAAAATAGAAATGTTTAATTTCACGTGCACTCTACCAAACATGCAATAACAACGTCTCCTATATCTGTGAGAGAATGGAGAGAGGTGGTGCAAAGGTCCAGTCACACGCGACCCAACAAATCCAATAACAATGAACCGAAAGAGCCGCGAACCTCCTCTGTGGAGTATCAAAAGAGGCAGCAGCTTCACGGACGAATTTCAGGTCGAATCGCCTGCAGCAAGAGGCTACGATCTCCCGTGGCACGACGTGGAACGATTCGAGTGCGAACGGTATCGAAAATCCGGGAGGCCTGGCTTGGGTTTGCAGGATCAAACAAAGAGCCTGTCCGCCCGTTCCGGTAACCAACTTAACCGGAAACTTCGAATCAAAGCAAACACAGCGAAAGTGCCCGCAGGGGTCAACTCGGCGGTTCATCGTGAAACTCGATTTACTACCACCACCCAGGTCCCATCATCCATCTCTCTCTCTCTCTCTCTCCCCACCTGCTGATGTACTTTGGTGATGCGCGTACTGGAGGCACCGCAGCAGCACGCCCTATTGTCGTGTTGCAACAATGCGCACTGTCTGTTTGCGTGTAATTGGGAAGCTTGGCCGTGGGCGAGCACACACGCGCACGCGTTCCACGATAATAACGCGAGCTTACCACCCCCCTTAGGCTGATCGAGTTACTTCAATTGTATTCGAGGAGATGCTATTACCGGAAGAGTGACTCTCGGTTTCCTTGAAATCCGACATGACTCCACAACTAACCCCTAATGGGTCCAAGTATCCGTCTCTTGCACGATCAAACGTAAATAATTCAAGTCACCCATAAACCCGTCTACTCGAAGTATACTTCGACCTGGTCTGACCAGTGACGGTGCAATCTACTAATGGGGACATGTCTCGTAGAGTGTTTGCTTCCATTGTGAAGTCTAAGTCTGTTGATGAGGGTGATTAGGTCCTAGTGGATACAGGTAGTGGTCCTATTAGAGCTTGAATTAGTCCTAGGGATACCAGCTAGGTGAACAGTCCAATATGGAGATCGTACTTGTGTCCATTGTGAAGTCTAGGTCTACTGATGAGGGTAGTGATATCCAAATGGATGTTAGGCTTAAATTACACCTGGTGATCCAAGCTAGATGAAGAGTCCAATATGGAGATCATACTTGAGTCCATTGTGAAGTCTAATTCTACTGATGAGGGTAGTGATATCCAAATGGATGTCAGGCTCGAATTACACCTGGGGATCCAAGCTAGATGAAAGGTTCAATATGGAGATTCTACTTGTTTGATTGTGAAGTCTAATTCTACTGATGAGGGTGGCGATATCCAAATAGATGTTGGGCTTGAATTAGACCTGGGAATCCCAGCTAGGTGAAGGGTCCAATATGGAGATTGTGAAGTCTAAGCCTACTGATGAGGGTAGTGATATCCAAATGGACGTTAGGCTTGAATTACACCTGGGCATCCAAGCTATATGTGTGGAAGGTCCCATAAGGAGATTGCAATTGTATCGATTGTGCAGTCTACGTCTACTGATTAGGGTAGTGATGTCCAAATGGATGTTAGGCTTGAATTACACCTGGGCATCCAAGCTATATGTGTGGAAGGTCCAATAAGGAGATTGCAATTGTGTCGATTGTGCAGTCTAAGTCTACTGATTAGGGTAGTGATGTCCAAATGGATGTTAGGCTTGAATTAGACCTATGTATCCAAGCTACATGAAAGGTCCAAGACGAACCTTTCAAGAGAGCCTTGGACGCTCTTATCTAATCATTCTATAAATACGAAACTGTGGTTCAGAATGGGATGCACGCAGAACAGAACCTTGTTAAACCCCGGCTGTGTTACCCTCGGTTTAATTGGGGATATTTAATGCTGGCTAACGGAAACGCGAGCATACACGGTTCGGAACATGTGTATAGAGCCGTGGGTACAACAGGTACGATAATGCGAACTTGGTTTGTTTATACCGGTGGGGATTAAAATAATGCATCGACGCATAGACCCCACCGCATTGAACCAGATGAAGAGATTTAGTTGCCGGGCAAATTACGCGCGCATTAGCCGAGGAAATGCGCTGCGCGCTGAGAACGTTTAGGCGAACCTAGCCCCGCGCGCTTGGTCTCCTATTAATCATGCCGCATAAAAGAAAAGGGGGGATAGTGTAGTCGCGAGTCGATAGATCCTACGGAGTTTCCCAGGCATCGAATAATAACAATTCTCTCGTCAACTTCTCGTTCACTTGCACGAATCGCGTAGTCTCGCGAAAGCAATTTCGCGTCGCGTTTAGCCGCCGTGCAGCCGTCATGTTCGAATCGTCAACGTTACATTATTACAGCCATTCCCTGTCGGTACATAATTACAACGGCGAACGGTAAAAACTCGTGGCAACCGATTGTTAATATCGGAGATTGAAATATTCACCGACTGAATCCGTAATCAACGATAAATACGCGTGTAACGACGGTTAATATTAATTTATGCCGAGTTGCTTGTAACGATCGCACATACACACTCGCGGCGCCGCACATAAGTGATAAATTATTCCGGGAGGATGTATCATCTCGTACCATCTGCTAGATGGAAATAACGTTTCAGTTACGAGGCGCAACTGCCCCGGTCTTCTAATAATTAATTAAACAAAGTCCAACTTCGGATCGACATCTGGTGGCCTAATGACTGCAATAATGGACAGGTACTTGCGAGGAAGTGGTCGACCGTCATCCGACGACGGTTACCAGAAGTGCTAACAAAAGTAGTTTGTGAAAATTAAAGCTCATAGAAATCTTTACGTGCAAAAGTTTCTGAAAAACTTATGGTAAAAATTTTAAGAAGAGCGGCTTTGCGGTTTACCCAGTAAAAAAATCACGAACGTCAGTTTGTTGTTAGAATTTCGATGTTTCCAACAGTCTCATGGAGTTGTGAAAAATATTTCGAGAATGTCGGACTTAGTATTGAGTTACAAAGAGGGGTTGTAGTTTTCAGTGACAATGCCAGCACCTCGCGACCGGTTTGCTGCACGGTTCGAGTGGTTGGCAACGCAGCCGAACCGAAAGAGATAACGCCTACCAATCAAAGGACACAGAACGCGGCTTGATCACCGTGAAAGAGTACTCAACAAACCGCGACCAGGGGTAAATCGCGTCCTATCCGGAATAATAACGCTACGATGCATGGAACGCCACCGACGAGGGGTGAATAAAGCTGCCAGCGAATAAGGGACGCTTGGGAGAGGAGAGTAGAGGGGTGGAGGGAGGCGAACCCGATGGAAAAGGGGACGGTGGGGGCAGGAGAGAGGAGGAGAGCCTTTGTGCAGGCCGCCTCTGTGCGGCACGCCGAACGCACAGTTAATAATGGATAATAATACCTAAATGGCCGATCATCGACTCGGATCCCGTGAATCGATGATTCGATTGTTTCTGTTGTTGCGCGCCTGGCCATCCGCGTCCGGGTCGCGAAGAGGGCCGCTCGTGCGGCACAAACTCGAATTCCAGCACCGGATCAAACGTGTTTTTGCGAAACGGGTGTACCGAGAGTACGTAAATATTGTTTGAGCAAGGATTCCGCCGTTAATTTCGGCCGGCACGCCAGCGGGCTGGTGGTCGACCTGGGACGCGTCCTGTTTGCCACAAACACCGCCAAACCTCGAACTAGAAATTCGCCACTTCTCCCGAATTATTCCAATATTTTGAAATCTTTTTACCGCTGGCTAATTCACACCTTGCGCTCGCAATTCTATTTTCTCTGTGCTCGGAAAATGTTTATATAGACGTCCTGTTTGCCACAAACACCGCCAAACCTCGAGCTAGAAATTCGCCATTTCTCCCTAATTATTCCAATATTTTGAAATCTTTTTACCGCTGGCTAATTCACACCTTGTGCTCGCAATTCTATTTTCTCTGTGCTCGGAAAATGTTTGTATAGACGTTTGACAAAGTTGTAGATATGTTTGCACGAGCAACACTGATGTTTCAGTCCGGAGAAATTTGTTCGCTGTTTTGTAAAAATTATCAAAGATCACTCACCTGATTCTTGCCTTTGAGAACGAGGACGTTAGTAACGCGACCGAACGGTGCACCAAGATGGACGACCTCGGCGTCCGACACATCGTTCGGGATGTTTCTGATATGAATGACTTTCGAAGGTTTGGTATTGTGGCTCTTGTCGAGTTTAACCTGTAACAGAGAAAAGAAGATTCCACGCGGTGAAAAATGAACTGCAGAATGGCGAGGGGGGGTCGACATCAAACAATCACAAACAATGACAAACTCCGACGTCTCCGTTATCGGACATGCATTTCCCCGATCGGAATTCCTATTTGCTTCTAGCAATGCGCTTTTAAAATTCCATTAGTTCTCGTTAAAATGTCCGCCGCACACGAAAGCTACATCTATACATACATACACACACGCGCGCGCGTATACACGGGCTTCCAAATAACCCTCAAAAGAACTCCGGGAGAGAGACCCCATTGGTTACCGCGTGTAAAAGTAACGAAACTTTTCGCTCGCGGATACATTTAAATCGAAACCGTTGTTGCCGCGGGCAGAATTTTCAATCACGGCTCAATCTAATCGACTCTCTGCTCGCAGTCAGCCTCTCTCCTCTCCTCTTCTACCACCCCGTCTCGCTCTTCCCTCCAACTCTCTCCCTATAACCTCGAACTCATTCTTTTTCTTCCTTACATAACCACTTTTACCACCGACAACAGGAGTTGTTGGGGTCTGCCGCAGTCAAACTGATCGAAAAACGGTGTTACCATATTTGGCAATTAATTTCGAAAAAACAAATCCACCTAGCAAACTGAAATTTTGCACATACATTCATAAATGTTCAAACTATATGTACAAATTTTTATAACGTGATTCATGAAAAATTGTGGAACTTATTAATAATTATCGAGACCTTAGAAATGCTATATAACGTGAAACAATTGATACCTCAATTAATTCGTCTTGAACGTGGCTATTTATGGATCTAATCGGTTATTTAATTATATTCGGAAAAATTGAAGGCACAGGGGGGTCCAATCGAACGATGTCCCAGTTTCATTCTGCTTTCAATCCGCTGCAGTTCCTTACCGACTTCGAATAATGGCGTATTATCGTATATGACTCGATAATCGGCTGCGCGGGCGTATAATGCATAATAAAGACATGCTTGACAATAATTCAATGCACGACAGGAAATTTATCGTACATGGTTCGTTACTTTTTAATTGCATTACGATACACTATTATCCTGTACCATCGACTATGTAATTCGTGGAATTATTCAGTTCTCGATACCGTTTAATTCGCCGCGCTGAATATTCTCTCGTTCAAGTAAAATTTCATTCGAAATCGTTCACTACTTAGCGAGGGGTATTTAAATATTACCGTGACGTCGGACTAAAATTCTTACTCGAGTAAATTCTTAACGTAATCGACCCGCAGGCAATTTCTAAACTCCTCGAACACTTCGATTAAAAAAAAAAAGGATTCGAAACAAAATAAATTATAAATTATTTACGGTGGTTTCGTGGATTTTGTGATGGTGTCCCATCATCGCGTAGTAGGTACACGGACATTTGAAAACTGAAAATCTCCGTCGGAATAGTAATCCCGACAATGCCGGGCGAATTGAAGCGGGCCAGTTCCCGAATCCACGTGCGCCGGTTGAATACCCTGTCCGAGCAACGTTTTTTCCCCGTCTCTCCTTTCTGCCGAGCGGGGTTAAGGGGTAGAAGAATTACCACTAGGATCAAAAGGAGTCGAGGGTTTAATTTCAAAGGTTAGCTGCTGCCCAGGGGCCTTCTTTCGAGGTTTCCCGCTACTCGAATCCACCTCAAGCCACTTCAGAAGACTCGAAACTCATCTTCACAAGACTCCGCGAAAAGGACATGGAGGGTTCCAGCTTGGTGGACCATCCAGAACGAGAAACAGAGAGAGAGGGAGAGCAACGAAATAGGGAACCCGTGGAAAAGAACCGTAGAGACAGTCGGTGGAATATGGCTCAGGCTTGGAAACCTCGTAAAGCTGCTGCTTATACGTGCTTCGGCTCTGTAAAGCTCGAGTAACGATAAGAAATGACGATAAATACGAGTAAATTTCAGAGACAGGTGAGAGAGTGCCGGAAAACCTCGTAAAATACAACCCGAAACGATCTCACTTTTATCGGGATCCACCCCAGCCGGAGTGCTTGTTCGAGATTTAAACACAATGTTCCCCTAACTTCTCCCAGACCCTCCCCTCTCAAACATTCATGGAGTCTGATCGACTGAAGGTACACGAACATCGCCCCACCAAAATAGAACAACCCTCCCCCTGTAAATTCGTCAATAGACCTGTCCGAAGTCGTTGGACTTACGTCCCCTAGCCTAGAACGTGTTAAGAGGCCAGTGTCCTCTATGATCATTTTTATTTGGCAATAACGATCGTCCTCGTCGCCATTTAGCGGCAGGTAGACTGCACTTATGGCAGTTGCATCGGCGTTCGCGCAAGGGTCGAGAAAAGTGTCTGGAAGTGTCCAATTCGGGAGCCACGTCCAGGCCGAGCAATTTCGAGGAAGAGGCTATCAAATGAGACACTCGAGATGTCGAGGGCGAAACGACGCGCCACGCGAGTGGCTGTCGATCGCAGAAGAAGAGGCTTAATTGCCCGGCGTTTCCCTTCCTAGCAAAGGCAGGTTAGGTGGCCCGATGCAAGCCACGAGGAACGCGCTCATGGTGCAAATAAGGTTGACTTCGAGTACCGTTCAACCTCTCTCGGCAACGACCTCGAGGACCTCTTCGTGCCTGGACAACGTGTTCCAACATCTCCACTTTCCCAGCCCTGCTTCGCTTCACTCTCTCTCCTCTACATTCAACTGTTTTCTACAGAATAGCAATTCGAAAACTAATCAACAAATCCTTACCATGAAGATAAAATTATACGTTCGTCAGGACCCTTCGTTGGATCAAGGATGAACCTCGTCTTCAAGCTTGAAATATGTTGTCAAGGTCATCATTCTGAACAACTTTTTATTATACATGTTACCGCCGTTCGATTTTAGTTTTCGAGATATTTGAAAAAAATTATTGCTGATGCTGTATTGAATTTTTCGTATTCCTGCACGCTCCGTGGCATGGTGAGTCCGTTCCGGCGAGGCGTTTCTTTCCGTTTTGTCTTCTAAACACATTGTAGAGATGAGAGAGATAACAGGGTCTCACTCTGATCATAACACATATAGGGTGAATATAATAAATATATATAATAAATATAATAAATATCAATACAGTATTAGCAATAGATTTTTTCAAATATCTCGATAACTAAAACCGAACGGCGGTAACATGTATAGGGAAAAATTGTTCAGAATGATGACTTTGACAACATATTTGAAGGTGATCAAAATCGGTGAGGAAGCCCCTAATGTAAATAATTACCGGTTAAAACGTCTGTCGATAGGATAGGTTGGTCGTCTTTTTCGACGGTGGAGGCGCAACCCTTCCGTGCAAGGGTCTCGCCGCAACCCTCCCCCACGGTGTAATAAAAATTCTCTTCCCTCCACCTTCTTGCTCGCCCCTCTGGGCTGGCCCATCTTCTGCTCTCAGCCGCCCCCCATCGAGAATATGTCTTCCTTCATCCGAGCCGATAATTGGACATAATGGAGGCAATTCGCGGAAAATCGCTTGTAGGAAATGGGCACCGTGACCTCCTCCCACAGCCTGATAACGAGGGGGGATGCGCTCCGCCAACCGGAAGTCAACATTCCAATTCCGTTAGAAAACGCTCCGGTTTGCTCGATCGTGGGAAACAACGAACGAGAACCCCGTCGGGAATAATTTTCGACTGAATATATTCCACGGAAAAATGCAGATTCCCCATTAACCCATTGCCCTGGAATATCTACCGCGTCTCAGATTCTCTAACAAACTCTATAAATTATTCTAAACAATTTTATTTATCTGTAGGCGAAAATTTTAATTTTACTCGAGACTTGAAATTTTTATCATTCTCGAGTGGTGTTGACTTTGGAAAATTTTCTAATAGATTGCTTTCGGGATGAAGGGTGCAATAATATTTCAGGTGCAAAATGCCGCCCGGTGTAATTCGTGGCTTTTTGTCTAGGAGGTCTCTGAAACGCTTTATCACGCAGATAATCTTTATATCATTGCCGGTAAACGAGCCCGAGGGGTCTTAGAGAGGCTGTAAATGAGGAAAAGCCTGGGCAATGGTCGGGATCCATTATGTGGTCATACCTGCTCGTTAAAGGAGATATCAGCCTCGGGGATTCGCCATTACGAGACTCGAAACCACGTTGAAGTATTCCTCGTGATAAACATGTGACGATTATTTAACCAACCTTGCTCCGTTTCATTGCCACCGTTCCTCAGACCTTATCCCGTTTACAAATTTGAAAAACCGCCCCTTCAAGATACAAGCACTGTGCCTTAGAAAAATGAGAAAAAATTCGGATATAACTTCATTAAAAAATTGAACCACTGGACGGAGCCAAGATTCGTTGCACCGTCCACATTATGAGTCTAGCGTTGGGCAAATTTTTGAATAAACACAGTGAGTTATTTTAATTATTATTTTTGAAAAGTTGTTAAATAAATTTCGGGTCAGTCTAGAGGGTAAAAATCAGCTGTCGCATTATTCGAGAAGTACCAGACTCGATATGGAGAAGACCCCTATGTATTGTCCTGTTTTTCCTGTTTATCCTGTTTTATCCTGTGTTGTGCAGTCTGTATTTCGATTGAGACTCCTGTGCCTTTTGTTATCTCAAGTCTGACACCGTGCCTCTAACTTTTTTACGCGAGACAATCGTCAAAAAATATAAATTTAAAAAAACAGCAGCAGGAGAACTTAAATAATTATAAACAAATTTGAGAACTTACGTTTGGCAAGATGTCCAGCCAAAGCTTGAACCTTCTGTTGTCACATGCATGCCGTTTCAAATTGCTGCGCATGCCCATGGATTCGCCGTGTAAATAAACAATCGGGGAACAAGAAATTTAACAAAACAACACACACACACAGCACAAAAGAAGAATTGTTTGTCGGCACGGGCACTTGTGGAGATAATTAAAAATTATTGGTAGCGCGGAACTCTTGAAATCGAGTTCAAAATAAAACTGCACGCGCGCAGAAACTGATCGATGTCACGACGGGATGCTCGCGTGTCTCCGACACTGTTCGGCTCCGATCGACTGTCACCGAGTCAATGTGGAGGGGGAATTCCCACAGGCTGCGTTTAAGCGGGAAATATGAATTTAATTAAAAAGATTGAATTGTTAAGCATGTTCTGGAGGTAATTAAAAACGCAAGAAATTTTTTGAAAATTTTACAAGATACAATTCTTACTAAATTAATGCAATTACCAAACTTATTGCTTTCCGAGGTATTCTCAATTTATTTAAATATTTATTTCTAACTTTTAATTTATTATCTTGAAATTAAAATCATTCGCAAACGTCACTTACAATTTTTTATAATATGAAGACAACTAAAAAATAAATATAACATGAAATTCACTAATTTCGAAAAGACAAGGAGCATAAGCTTGAAACTCGAACATTCGCAAATTCCCCGAAAAATACCTGTGGTCTCTATTTAATCGATCTTAACATTCCGAGCGAGCTTCATGAAAATAGGAGGCGGTCAGGGGGTGACCGTAATTGATTGCGTGACAATTATGGAGTGGGGGCAAGATCGCAGCTACACTTTAATAGGAGCACGTGCTGCGACGCAACAGGCTACGCGATGGTCTTATCCCCATTAGAATTCCAAGTAGGTTCGCTGTTCACGGCTCTGACTTACATAACGTTTCCTTCATCCCCCTTCCTTTCCAACCACCCCTCCTCCCACTCTATTCCTCCAGCCGTTCTTTTTCTCCTCTTGCCCTCCGGTGGCGTAACTTTTGCCCTTCGGGCACGTTTCCGACCGCCGACAGGAAACCCAGATTCCTTTCTTTGGTGAGTGCAGACGAAAGCGTCCCAACGTTCGCGGACGAGTTTCCAGATAAGCGGGGAGCATGTTGCTTCCAGGACGGAATACGCTCGAGTGCGGAGAAGAAGAAAAGTTCGGAGAGTGTCTCTCTGGGCGAGAAACGGGAAATATTTTCCTCGCGCCTCAGTTCTTTCATCCACCGAGGAACGAGACCGCATATCTGATTGCCGGCCCGCCATTGTGCCTCGCAACTTTGAATAAAGCATTTAGACGCCTGCCTTGGACTACTCCACCTAAATCCCAGCGACAGTGGCAGCCCAACCGAGCTCGTTATGGAGAAAAACATTAATTTTGGTTATGTTAGGTTAATACACATTGATTTTATAACATATTCACAACGAAAGAATGTTTCGTGGATCATCGTGTAGATGAAAAATTTCAAGGTACGCCCTACTCTGTTTCACTCAGTTTCTGTTGTGTTATATATTTTTTATAAAATTGTTCCAAACGCGTTCGGCAACGGGAAATAATTTTAGATGCACCCCGGAAGGGATCAAGCTAGCCCCCGTTTGCTGGGAACGTTCATTGGTAGAGGAAGAACCACTGTTCTCGATTCTTTTTGTCCGTCAAAAGAAAAACCATTGTTTTTGCGGCAGTCGATATTCGCTTGATGCCGTGTTTTTGCCGCGATATCGAGGGTGAAAGCATCGTTCCCAGCTGCGTTGTTCTTTCGGAAAAATATTTGCCGGCGTCGGTCAGCGTTGTCGTGCGCATTTTTCCTCGCTTTTTTTTCGTCCGCGAGGTCGCTTTATTTCGTCAGATTCGCTTCAAGCACCTCGTTCCGTCGATGGCGAAAAAACTTTGAACACTGGAAATTAGTTATCAGGGGAACGGTCCCGTTTATTTATTTGGAACGAGGAAAAAAATACACGGACGAGGAGGAGGAAATTATTCGGCGCAATTGTTTGCGCAAACTGGAACGTACAATGGAAAAAAAATTCGGCTATTATTTCTATAGGTATGACTTCATGACTTCGGAAATAGTTTGCGCCGACTACAGTACCCCCTTGAGTTTCCAACTTCTCTATTTTTCATTATTTTTTGATGTGACTTCGATGATCATATTTGTCGCATTTTTCTAATAAAAATCATACCCAATATGATATAATTCTGTTGATATTTAATTGTCTATTACACAAGTAAATATCATCGGAATTACATCATATTTGGTATAATTTTAATTAGAAAAGTGACAGAAATTTGGTCATCGAAGTCCCATCAAAAAATAATGAAAAATGAAGAAGTTGTCCTTCTGTACTTTCGGCAACAGTCAAAGAATAGTGTCCCTGGCGTGTAAATGTCCCTCGGCAGACCCGTGCTGGGGACTTATATGGATAAAATACTGTATAATGTACCCGGAAACAAAATTACAGAAAAATTGTGACAATGTTTCCCGTGATGGAAATTGTTGTGTTTGTCAGCGCAGCAACAGTTTCGCGCGCCTCGTGTTTCATCCGGGCAGCGTTGAATCGGCAACGATCGATGAAGACTGACGGCACGTTAAGGAACAAATAAAGGAGCCGCGTGTTCATTTAATTAATCATAGCCGGGCCTGGTTGGGCGGAACGAGTTGGCGCATCGAGAGAGAGAGAAAAAAAGATCGATGACGGTAGTCGGTCAAAGGAACCGTGGAAATATAGAGCCGCAATTAAAAAGGAAAAGGGAAGAGAGAGGGAGAGAGAGCACGAGCAAATAAATTCGGCCGATAACTGGACGGCGGTGAATATTTCCCGGGCGAAGTGACACATTAAATACGTGATATTTTACTTCTATCTGAATTTTCGGCTTCCTAATAAAATACCAGTACAAACAGAAAGGAGCGTTTCATCGGCACGCGGTTGTGTGTGCGCGTGTGGGTGGGCCCCGTGTAAAAACGAGTTGCCACCATTTTTCATCCCTCCGCTACAGAAACTCGTTACCCTTGCCGTTGGAGCTACCCCCCACCCTCTACTCCCAACGTTGCTCGGGTTTCGATTTCGATGAATACACGCCGGGGTATCGATTTCGATAGGTCACTTGTCCTTTTCACATGTTTCCCTCGCCACCCCTTTCACTCGACGGCCTCTCAATGATCTCCGGCGCGGCAACATTTTCAATACCACCCCCTACGGCCGTCATTGTGCCTCTTTTAATATCAACAAATTTCTCCACGGCCGCTGGCGAATTAGCGTAGGGGGAACACACAACTGCGCCATGGAAGGAATCGCGGGTTCATTAATTCGAGATGGGGGCCAATGATAAGGTAACCTGAGATTATTGCAAAATAAATTCCTCGAATTTCTCTAGCAACGTCAGCAGCGTTTTATTATTTATTTATTATAGACAGACAGAAGCCTTTTGCATAAGTGTTAACAAAAAAAAGAGAAAGATACAAGACTACTTGTCTAATAAGAAAGAAGGGACATGTACAAAAAGACAAATTAAAAAAAACAATACTGATACCGTCGATAATTAATTATAATCTTAATTTCATTAAGCATACAGAATTCCAGATGTCCTAGTTCAAGAGGGCAGGAGCATTTGGTTGAATAGTTGAATCTATTCAGTAGGTATGCAATTTAGGAGGTTCAAGGTTGGTGGGATCTAAATTAACGTGTCCACAGTTGGACGAGTCCAAGCTAGGGGAATCCAAAGGCAGGGCAGTCCAAGTTGGACCCTCAACAGTAAGCAACGAAAAATGCGAAGAAATGCAACGGCTTCTAAGGTAGCTGCGTTTCAAATGCAAAGCCGAGGAGGCAAATCCAAAAGGTTCCACAAGACCTTTGCGATCAAGGGAGCAATGCCTAAACGGTCAGACGAACGTCAAGGTAATGCATATTGACGTTTCGCCGATAATTCCGTTGGCGTGTAGCGGGGCGCTGGAGAGTCGAGAGAAACCTAGCTTGCGCGTAGCAATGGTGTAAGCTCATGGTCCGGTTCGCGGAGCTTATAGACAAATCGGGGACGGAAAAAAGCGACGCCGTGCACCGTTGCACGGATGAATCTGTAAAGGCTGTTCGGCTTTAAGCGATCCCGGTAATTATATAGTCTGCGTGCTCTGATTTTGATGAAATTTTAATATGTTATGCAGCGACACATTCTAAACAACTTTTTCCTTTTCCAATATAGCGTGTCGCTTTTAGTTTTTGAGATATTTGCAAAAATCTATCGCTAATACTGTATTGAATTTTTCGTATTCCTGCACGCTCCGCGGCAACGAGTCAGACAGATCTAATCTACTTAAATGTAGCTCTTCACTTAAAGTGCGATAAAATCGTGGGAAAAAATCGTAGATCAATTTTTGAAACGTCATTTTAAAGAGGAGACTTCCCTCTATAAGATCGCAGTGGAATAATTGCGAGAAAAAATTTGTCAAGTTTTCTGGAGCCGTTCGAATAAGCAGCTACAATTGACCACTCGAAATACGAAAAATTCAATACAGCATTAGCTATAGTCTTTTGCAAATATCTCGAAAACTAAAAGCAACCTCCTATATTGGCAAAGGAAAAAGTAGTTCGAAATGTCGAAATCTATAACATATTAAATTTTCATCAAAATCTAAGTACGAAAGCTTTTTTTTTTATATAATTACTGAGGCCCCTTTTCCCCAGCTGTCATGGCATTCAATGTCCCTTTCGTTCGTCTTATTTCGTGCTCAGCGCCTCATCCTCCTTCGTCCCACCCACTCCCGCCTGTTTCGTTATTATTCCGACGATCGTGGCCGCAACGAATGCAATCTCGATAATAGGAAAATCTGTTCCGGGGCCTTGACGTGTACCAGCTTGCAGGATTTCACCGGTGTTTATTGGTTGATCTTCATCGGCGAATATTGATTTTACTTGTCGAGGATACTGCTGCTTGCCTCGGCTGTCTTTGCTAACCTGATCGCTGCTGACGTGTGTGGGAGTATTTTGATTGGGATCAGGTGAGTTTCTACGTTGCAAGACTCGTTTCTGGGTAAATACTGTTGATGTTAGTTAGAGTAGATTTATCATTGTAAATATTGTAAGCTAAGTCTAAAGTGGACAGATTTTAGTTAGGATCAGCGGAATTTTACATATAGGATCTGCAAAAATTCCTGTCAATAAATATACCTCGAGGAAGGAGCTGTTTTTAGGTTTTCGGCTGGTTCAATAAACAGGAGAAGTTTCGAAGCATCCTGTAGCAATTTTCCTTGTGCAAATTCCGAGCTTAATTGAGAGACAGGCAACATTCCCTCGAAATAGGGGAAAACGCGGGCGAGAGTTCGAGCCAGTCATGAAATTCGGACCTGATGCAGCGCATGCAGCTTCTGTCACTGTCAAATCCTTGACGCGC
This sequence comes from Lasioglossum zephyrum, assembly GCA_028455615.1. NCBI lineage: Eukaryota > Metazoa > Arthropoda > Insecta > Hymenoptera > Halictidae > Lasioglossum > Lasioglossum zephyrum. The sequence continues at coordinate 3,088,662 of CM052325.1, read as the reverse complement.
GCTTATCAGCCGCGGATTTTCGCGTCGAAGGCACCAACAGATTTATGCACGTCGATCTCGACTGTCTGTGATCATCTCGGCAAAATAAGCGAGCGCTCGGTTCTCTCGTCAGTTCCTCTAGTCGAAATCATCTGCTCGTTTCAGTTTCCCGAATCGAGTTAGTTCGAAATTAGCGAGGCTGATCGTAATTAATTATAAATTTCCCATCGAATTTGCAAATATAAACACGATTCCCTGACACGCTTCGCGGGAACGTCGAATCCGTTTAGAATCTCGAACCAATGAGGCTCGAACACCGTCGCCTTTAACAGAGTCTCATTTTTTTCGTATCGTTTCATTGTTCCCGAAAAAAAGAACCACACGGCGAGCGAACATGAAAAGGTGAAAACAATTCGTCCGATAACAACGGAAAAACTCCGGACAATACGGCATCGGCAACTTTTATTTTGTGTACAAAGAGACGGCGAAAAATTGAACGAAAAACTCTTTGTTGTTGCTGGCTGGCCCTGACTATGTCACCAGGCTCGGTAACGAAGTATAATATTGTATTTTTTCCCAAACTCAATTACCGCGCGATCCTCCCCCAAAAACTACCCTTCACTTTTCCGAATTGCAACCATAAATATTTTCGGGCCACGCAAGACGATGATAAACCTGGACTAGTCGAGTTCAGATCTAGGATCCAGATCTTTTACACGAATCAACTTAGTAGTTCCAACATTAGTAGATTCTGACTGACTGATCATCAAAACCTATTGGGTACATCCCATTGACCTACAAGCTTGAAATTTGGTACATAGGTCCACCATAACAAACCGTCGAAGGAATAATTATCAAACTTTGAAATTTTACACCTAAAAAAATGGCTGTATCTCAGGAACAATGAAAAAATGTTTAGGATTTAATAAATCAGGGATAAGAGTAATACCTACTTGATAATTGATAAAATTTCAACAAAAATTGATGAAATCCCAACAAAAACATCCTGTAAGCAGGAGCCAAGTTCTTTATGGCCTTAAATAGTCAAAATTAAATAGCATTCTTTTAAACTAATTTTTACAAACGCTTTTTTCAGTTCATAAAGAACTTGGCTCCTGTTTCCAGGATGTTTTCGTTGGGATTTGGTCTACCTAGATAACGTGCCACAAAATCCTGGGGCGTATTAGATAGTTCAAGTCAGGTGTACGTGTGAGAATCCAGAAATGCGGCAGTCAGGCGAACGATTCCCCTGACTGGGCGCATCGTCAGCGAGGGGGATGCGTTGACAGGGGCATAATAAATTCGCCGGCGAAGCAGTTAACGAAAGGGTGCCAGTTGGAAAAGGCGAGATCGGCTTCTGGGTTAATAAATTGCCTGGCACAGGGAGGAAGGCCGAATGCAGTCTTGCTAGTTTTATGGAAAGGATGTGGAATCGCAGGGCGGACAGGAGAAGGGGTGGAAATACCGGTTATTGATGAACCGTGCACCCCTAGCCCCAGTTTCCCCTTCCACGTTAGCCGTGTTGTGTCCAGTAGCGTCTGGCAGCGTGTGTACGCCGGGATACAATGGCGTATACGTTCATAACGTATTTGGACACGGTGTGGGGGCAGAGACCGAGGCATGATTAATTGCGTCGCTGTTATCTCCGACGAACGACAGCGACCTCCGAAAACCAATGGAAAAGAGTTCCCTTGGCCGGGACGGCTGGGAATTTACTTCGGGAGCTTTTCAGAACGACCCCGGGGACGACCGAGGGGAGGGAGGGTTCTTGTTTTCGTTTTCCGTTCGATCTCTCAACGGCCTCGAGGCGTGTACGTGTTTTTCCGGAGCTGGTTTCACGGTTGCAACGAGAACGAGGCTATGTATCTCCCTCTCTCTCTCGGAATGCCCATAGATTTACTCGCGGAACCAAATTACGATCGAGCCGAGGCAAGATTGATGGCGGCCGTCCCGCGATTTACAAGATCTCCCACGAAGATAATTTTTCTTCGGCGATTGTGCCTCCGCGCTGCTAATACGATCGAAAACACCGAACGGTCAAGCATAGACGACGACGGGGCTGGTTCCCTCGACGACGCCGTTCGACGCGTCGATGACACGGGGAATGGCTCGAAGCAACACCCATAAATCAACGCCAGGAAACGTTAACGCCCGGCAACGGCTATACAGGAACGAACGCGGCGAGCTTCGTCCAGGGAGAAAAGGTAACGACGGAGGGAAACGGAACGATTTGAAAACGATCCCGATAACGATCAATCAAATTGATATTTGTTCACGGCATTTAATACGTTTAATATGACTTCCATCGACCGCGACTACACCGTCCACCGGCCCACCCCCGTTGTACACGGTCAAGCCCTGTTACCACTCGTCAATATGTAACTCGATGACAACCGAACATGGCGGAGGGGACAATGATCTCAGTTCATTGCACCCCTTTCGTATCCACTGGAATTCTAAGTAAAAAATGAATATTCGACTTTGCACCCCTGAAATCTAGGAATCTCCAGTGTTGGGAGATCAAGTCTGGGCCTTATGTTTATTAAGTGTTTATTAAATCTCCACTACACTTGTGAGAGCAACATGTATCAGTTGTGAATTAAGATTATTCGCAAGTAATTCAATGTAAAATCTAGGAATGTAGTCATTTTTTAAGGGATGTTTTAAAAAAATTTGACCTTCAAAACATTAAAGAAGTCAGTCATCATGAGATGGTCGTGACATATAATTTTAACTGGGTTAAATTATATTAAATTTTAACTGGCTGTTAAATTTCTTTAATACCCAGCAGTATGTTCACGTATAGGATGGAGATATTTTTCGCTTTGATTTAATTTTTTTGATAGATTCTAAACGAGGGTGAAACTCGCCGGCCAGTAATGGATTTACTATTTTCCGGGAGCCGGAAGAACGCCATCCCCCTCGGTAATATCTAACACTTAGCTAGTTCCCATCGGCCGGTACATTCACGCCCACGTATACCTGTTACCCGATACGTGCCGCGGAGCAACGCAAAACTTAGTGATACTATTTACTGTAAACAACGTTCTACCCGCTCACGTCTACTATTAAAATCCCCGGCCCGTTGGCAGACTCCTAATTAATCTCGGCTGCGTATATTCGTGTTGCGGGGATTACGCGATCTACGACACTTAAATCGCGGCCGCGTCTACGCCAATGACTAGACCGAAACCGGTACAAACCAGCGTAATCCTTCGTCCGTGTTATTCCGTCCAACTTCCGATGTTACATCTCCCAACGCGAGCATTTTCATAAATTGTATTTCCGGCGAGTACCCGGCGATCGTTTGTTTCGCCGATTCCACGATCCACCGTGAAATGCTGCTGCAACCTACCCACCGAAATCCCCATGAATTTCTCAAGCACTTAGAGGTTATGATCTTGGGCTTCCCCGGTCCCTGGAGTCCCTACATTCGGAAGTTCTGAACTTCCCATTGTATCCGGGCTTCTGGGTCCCTCGATTCTTCAGTTTCTGGACTTCTGTATATTCAGGGCTTCGCGGAGATTCTACTCCCTAGATGTTTCATTTCAGAAATTGTTGTACCTTCTTCCAATAGGTCCTTTATTTATTATTTAATAAATTTATTATTATTTATTTATTTTTGTTCAAGGGCGGTGGGGAATGTCTCTTATAATGCCTTCTCCTTCGGTGTTGGTCGGAGAGGATGTTGTTCGGGGGAAAACGAGACTACAGTAATTCTTTGATTCTTGTCCAGGAAAATGTTCACTGAGCAGACAAGAATCGAAACCTGACTTGCTTTTCTGATTTATGGCTGCGTCTAGCTATCTGCGCCGAGGGAGACTACGAAGACGACGAAACTGTTCTTGCCTGTCATCTTCCAATAGGTCCTGAGGATTCATAAGATTTTGTTTCTTCAGCTGTTTCAGATCCCAAATCCCTGGACCTTAAATACCTAGATTCCCAGGTCCCGAAAATCCCTAGATCGTCAAGTTCCTAGGTCCTAACATTTAAATTTCAGATCCCCAGGTCCCGCGATCCCCAGATCCTGCCTCGCTACACTCACGTTTCCGAATTCTCGGGATACGAGGTCTCCGTTTCCCCGACTATTTTGCTCCAAGCACGGAACCACGCAGAAGTTTCCGTCGGCACGGACTTTATTTATTCCCGGTGGCCGCTTTTTAACGGGCAGTCGTTTTCCTTATTTTTACATCGCGGCGATACCCCGGGCGGAAAGTTCCGGGCGCGCGGCGTATACACACGGCGTCCAATCTTTTTACAAGCGGCCCACAGTTCCGGCCACTTTACAACCGCCAATAGTTTTTTATCGTCGCGGTTCCCCAGTTGCGTGCTCCCGAAATTCGGTTTCTCGCGGAATTTCTCCGCAGGTCCGCCTCAGTCTCAATCGCTTCAGAATTCAAGATATTCACCGTAATAGACTCCCGTAACATTCGTGGATTCCTCAACATCCAGGTCCCACGACAAACCCCGAAATCTAGTGTACAGGGTGTTAAGAAATGTTTGGTCTCGGCTAGCATAGGGGTATTCTACATTTTCGGATGAATGAACATCTGTGAAAAAAAGTTGCCTCAAAATTGTCCTTGAACTTGAATTTCAAATTTTTTTATGGGTTCCTTTTTAGGAACTATGGGAATATTTTTTATCATCACGGTGCGTAGAATACAATACAGTAAAAACATTTGACCTTGAAATTCGAAGTCAAGGACAATTTTGCAGCAACTTTTTTTACAAATCTCCATTTCTTAATCTGTACTCGAAAAAACTTGAAAAATAAAAAAGAATAATTGATTTTTTCAAGGCGCCGACATCGTTAACTCTTAATCGCTCGAGAATTCAGCTCGTGGACCGTAACAGATTCGGAACGGAACGCAGTAAGTTCCGGGCCGCCACCAAAATAAACGCGAGAACAAGTTTCGGTTCCGCCTCGTTTCTAGCACCCCCCATTGTTTCCCATCCCCGTTCTCGTTCGTTTATTAATTGGCCACCCGTCCCCGGAAACTCTGGGGGTGAACGCGTTAATCTTCCTCCCCACTACGTCCGCCAGGTTTCTTAACGTCAAATATTTCCACAAGCCGGTGAGCCGAGTATTGGCACCCCGAAACTCGAAGATCGAGTTTCGCCGGCAACACTCCGTGCACGAACACCCGCGAAGATATTTCGATCGACGAGAGACCGACGAAACTTCCGGTTGTATGTTTGGATTCGCCGGCAAATATAAGCCTGCATTAACCGGGCGACCAAGGGATCGATGTAAACCCGCGGGTGCTTCTGACATTTCGCTACGACGACGACCGAGAACCAACGCTGGCACCACTCGACGCGTTCGAGTTACCGTTTCTAATTTGCCAGACCTCCATCAGACCCCGATCAATCGATGATTTTCTTCCGAACACTTGGCGACCGAGAATTTACTATTTTATATACAGGCCATTTTTATTACCACCTCTTTTTACGATTAAAATGGACAATAACCTCGGTGTCATTCGTGGAGTTATTGAATTAATCGATTCTTATATTGGTAATTATATAGAAAAGTACTGCCCTCTCCGATTTTGATGAAATTCCAATATGTTATAGATTTAAACATTTTGAACAACTTTTTCCTGTTATAATATAGGGGGGTCCGCTTTTAGTTTTCGAGATATTTGCAAAAGATTATCGTTAAAGCTGTATTGAATTTTTCGTATTTCGAGTGGTCAATTGTAGCTGCTTATTCGAACGGCTCCAGAAAACTTGACAAATTTTTTCTCGCAATTATTCCACTGCGATCTTATAGAGGGAAGTCTCCTCTGTAAAATGACGCTTCAAAAATTGATCTACGATTTTTTCTCACAATTTTATCGCACTTTAAGTGAGGAGCTACATTTAAGTAGATTAGGTCTGTCTGACTCGTTACTGCGGAGTATGCAAGCATACGAAAAATTCAATACAGTATTAGCAATAGTTTTTTGCAAATATCTTAAAAACTAAAAGCAACCCGCCTACATTGGAAAAGGAAAAAAATTGTTCAGAATGTGCTGCTGCATAACATATTAAAATTTCATCAAAATCGGAGTACGCAGACCTTTTCTATACATTAACCATTATATGCATAAAAAAGTTTCATTCCTACGGCGCCATTTCTGTGAATATTGAATTAATGCATTGTTTAAAAATCCTTCCTGCTACCTAGAATTTTGCAATTTTCCACTGCAGTAATATTGCCGAAAATATTAAACGCAATATGTATTTTCGCTGGCACGAACAATATTGCAGACCCAATTTGCGTTAATACCAAATCAGTGAGTTTCGTTGGTTACAAAAGGGCTCCGCGTTAATATAAAATTCACCATTCTCTCTTTCGCAGCTCAAACATCGCAATCCCTGTAATCACATCGCCCAAATACGAACAATGATATTTTTTATTAAAACGAGCAACATTAACCAGTTCCATTTGTGTTAATGTTAAATGCTATTTCGTCGTAATTAATTCACTCGCGCCGACTTTCCCAGGAACGATGTCACAATCATTTCTCGGCAATATCTCTAATAATAACCATGATAATAATATTTAATCCAATTTTCCTTCGTTCGAAATCTTGTTACCTCTCTCGCAGTTGTTTGTTAATTACACTTTCGCGGAAATCAAATAACAATTCCGGCTCTAGTTATATTAATATCGAATGACTCCTGGAATAATTAATTCCGCATGGAAAATAACATTGCCAGTCATTTTCTCTAAAAAGTCTCGTTGCGCGTTTCGAGTGTCACACTATCCCTGCTAGCTAAAAAATAATCATAACAATAATTAATTAATGGCCGGTAATAATACTAGAAATGTTTGCCGGTAGAGAACGGTGATTAATAATTTGGTATTCGTTGTTATGGTTGCGTTTCTGTTTATTAATACAGATTACGTCATTCGTCGGAACCCTTCCACCACTCTGGAAGCCCACGCCGTTTATTAATACTGCACCGCGTCGCGATTATATTCTATAAAATTTAGCTCGGAGGGTTTACTGTAAACGCGGAACATTTCGGCGTATCGATTCCGGGGGACAGCGAATCGTTTCGGCGTCGGTTACCTACGGAAATTAATTAAAGTGTAATTTAATATTAATTAACTAGCCCGCGGCGGTGTAACTTAGACGCGGGCTCGAATCAACATCGACGCCAACTGCGATACAAGTCACACATGCGGCCAAGTAATTAACGCTTAATAACCGCAGAAGGACACTAAACACCATGGCTTGTCGTACACTCGCGAACAATCTCGCACACTTCTCCCGAACATCAAAAATAGCTTCCCATACATTTTACGAAGCTTGATTAGTCGGTTAATTAAATGCGAACAGCCTTTGAATATTCGCTTCGATTTTAAACAGGAAAATTTCGTTGATATTAACTGATAAATAGAATCCACTGTAGCTACCCTCGAAATAACGTGCTGCTCCATTTTTATTCCCGCGAGCTTCGTTAATGGCATCAAATAATGTTTGCGGAAGAGCAAAAACAATTTTCTGTCGGATTTTAAATTCCACGATGTCTGGACCGCCTCCAGACACGGTAAATAAATTCATGCGCCACGGTAAAATCTCGTTTCATTTTTATTCCCGGGATCTCTCCAAGCTTGATTAATCAGTACATTAATGCGACCGGTAAAATCGATGTTCTCTGTGACTTTTCATTCAAGAATACCTTCGATCCAGTCGAATAAATAAATCACCGTGTACAGAACGACGGAGTGCCATTTTCTACCAAGTCTGTCATTTCAGATTGTCTTCACACCAGAGTGATCGATAAATTAACTCGCGCGAAACGTCGAGAAATCTCAGTCACAAGTGCTCGAAGCATTATTCGCGGTTCTTCTGTCTTGATTCTTAATAGTCGCTAACAAGTGCTCGCGCAGCCCGGCAACAAATGTAATGAAATCCAAAGAAACAAAAAGGCGATGGAAGTGGGTAAGTTATGGTCAGATTACAAGAGGAAACGTGCCGCGGGAGGGACGAGGAGAGAAAGTACAGAGAAAGAGGCTGGTCTGGCTCGGTGCCAGCAGCTCCGAATCTCAATGGGAATCATGTTACCTGTCTCGTGCTACTTTGTAGCAGTCGGCCACCCCCTGCCCTAATCTCACAGCCGTTTGATTTATCATCCTCGAACCCCGGTGAATTTCTTCGAAGAATAATCCCCCGGACAATCAGAAATTCTGCGGTACAGGTGAATCGCAAAACGCGGCCAAACATGAAAGGTACATTCAATTTTGTACAATTTATTATGAAGCGATAATAGCAGTTGCTTTTTGTCCCTAAGTAGTTTGTGAATCAAAATACAACCGTGTTTTGCCAGTGACTTTCGTGTCACCTTGCAGCGTGAGTCGAATGTTATTGTTTACTTAAAGTGGTCGTATTTTCTGCCGTTGCTATTGTAAATTGCTCTAAGAAATACTGTCGCAATTTTTGTTTGAGTAAAAATATACGAAGATTGTGTAAAAATTCGCATTTGAAAAAAAACAATCATGATTTGCCCAATGGATGTAACGTTTAAATAATAAATTAATCTAATAGTTCTTAAAATGATTTAATTATTTTTACATCTATATTGTACAAACATGAATTTATGTTTATTTAATTGTTTCCCGAACCTGCCGAATAAAGTAGTGACTAAGATAGAGTAAATATTGTTTTACTTTAGCAAAATACCTGATACATTCAAACAAAATCAAAAATGTAATTTTGTAACAAAACGACACCAGTGGACTTGTTTTCCACTATAAAATAATTTTGGCCAGGTTTTTGGTCAAAATGGCCCACTGTGCGCCACTGAAATCGATGTGGAACTTCTCACCGGGTTAAAAATAAAGCAGCGAGAGACACCAACTTCGTTATGTCTTCGATCGCGAACGAAAACTGACAGTCAGCGGACCGCCAAGAAAATCCGATAAAAATTAATAGACAGGAAACGTGGCGTCCATCGGTATTTCCGGAAGTTTTGAGCGAGATTTTCATTTAGCCATGCGCCGAATGAAAAAATCGATCGGCATTTGTCTAATCCCGCCTGCTCCTACGCTGACAGGTGAAGTATTTCGGCCCGGCGCTAATTTCCCTCCGTTGCCTGCATACGGGAGAAGACAGTAAGCTATCCCCTTTCCACTAATTCCGTTTCCTTTACGCGCCTCCTTATTCGCCCGATCCTAGATCTTGCGAATTAAACGCGTTCCCGAGAACGCGCACTTTCAATCGTAACTGATTTCGCCTCTGGAACTCTAGCTCACCCCCTCCCCCTCGCGCAAGTCAATGGTTTCCTTAAGAGGAAACACAATTGAAGCGCCCGTTTATTCGATGCCGTTTTAGCGATGGGATGCGAGTTAAGTGGATTGATACCCAACATCCTGCTAATTGAATGAATTCCCTATTTTGTTGTCGAGCGATCGACGGACTGAGCATTGGGAACGGCGTTAGACCACAATCCCTTGATGTTCTGGGAAAAATCACTAGGTCCGTAGACCCTGGATCTTCTGAGTTGCCAGGTATCTAGGTCACTAAGTCTCTGGGAGCTGTAAATTATTAGCGCCATATGTCTACAGGACTCCGGATTACTAATTCCCCAAATTTCTAGACTCCTCCTATTACTAGATCCCCAAGTCGTTAGGTCTTCGAATTACTAAGATCCCAAAGTACTAAATCTCCAAATTTAAATCCTTAAGTCTCTAATTTGCTATATCCCCAAATTTTTAGGTCCCCAACTTGCTGGGCCTGCAAACTCGTAGATCTCCAAATTCTAAGGTCTCCAAATCACTAAGCTCTGAAATTACTAAATCCCCAAATTTCTAGACCCCCAAGTTTCTAGACCCCCAAATTTCTAGACCCCCAAATAACTAGACCCCTGAAATTACTAAATCCCTAAATTCCTAGGCCCCCAAATTTCTAGACCCCTGAAATTACTAAATCCCCAAATTCCTACACCCCCAAATTGCTACACCCCTAAATTACTAATCCCCCAAATCACAAGATCTTCAAATTAGTAGACCCCCAAGTTGATAGGCCTGGTTCCCAAGACTCCCAATCCCCATCCCATCCTATCTTTTCCTAGACACTAAACTTCTCCAGTTGATAGATCCACATGTCCCGGGACCATCCCATTTCTGAAGTCCCGCAACTTGTCAACCCATAAACTCTGGAATCCCTAGACGCCTATTTCCCTAGATTCCTCCATACCCAATTTACCCGCCTACAACTCCACATTCTCGCGCCTCCAACGCTCTAGAAATTTAAGAGCATCCGGCTCCCGCCCTCTTAATCCCCTAAATTATGAAATCCCGAAATTTCTTAAGACTCCGCAACCGGGAAACTTTCCCCGTAGCTGAATCCCTAGACCCCTGACATTCTCCAAGCTCTCTAGCCACGTCGAATACCGCAGTTTTATTATCCCCAATTCGTTCGGCTTCAAATTTCCACGGGATCCACGAAACGATCCACCGTTTATCCTCGGACGATGATTGTCCGTGTTCCCGGCTTAACTTCTGACGATTCCAACAGATTTCATATCCGGCCGTTCCGCAAACAATAACTCGATGAACGATCATTCGTAGTTGAAAAACGGCAGAAACAAAGGAAGAGATTAACCGAAGGGACCAGCGTGTCCAGGCGGATTTCGAAGAGACCGGGTGGCCCCGGTGTGGCACAGGTGGGAGCAATTTATCTAAACGGCAGCTTTGTGAGGGCCACTCGAACCGAAAGCAGAGTCCACCCTGGAATATTACTGGCCGCTGTACCGGCCAGTACCATTACCTTTCTACGCTTTGATTCTTTTGTGCGTGGCCAGCCGCACCGACCAAATTTCAACCCTTTCCTGCGAGAGAGCGCACGATTGTGTGGGCGTGCTCCGGGAGAGAGCTCTATATTGAAGCAGGGGCCACGAGAAAAATGAAAAGGAGAACATCGGAAGAGCTCTGCGTCCGGAGTACTTAGGGGGGCCGGTCCCGTGGAAACACGTCCGTCCCGATCATCGGGAACGGGAATTCCTGGTCCCTTTTTTCGAAAAGGAATGAATTCTTCTGCTCGAAGTACCTTAATTGTCAATAAAAGCTTTTCCACGGAGCGGACTCGATTCATCGATGCGCCGCGATCGCCGGTCGTTGCTCGAGAAATCTCTTTGAGGAATGAAAGGAACATCTCCACCGAAGAATACTGCGATTCTCCTACCACTCTCTCGAAACAGATTTATCCAGGCAAAAATGTCTTTCCATCTGGCGTACAACAATTCCCAATTTATTAACGGACATCAGGATTCATCTATATGTTTCACTGAATTTTTCAGATCAACTGGAAACTGAATCGATTTTGTAAAAAAAACAATGTAACCGGATGTATATGACAGGGGTGAATGGGAGGGGATGATGGAGCTGACGGGTTCCTCGGGGGATTATTTCTTAATTCAGTTTCAGCTAATGTTGAACGGTGAATAATTCACTGACAGTTAATTAAGTAATTAAAAAGCGGACAAGGAATTCAACGAGGCCGGCGCGGGCGCGCTGGCTTGTACGGTGCGGTGACTGCGCTGAAAAGAGGTCTGGGAACCTCGGGAAATCGAGAAATCAGGGGATTACCCATACGAGAGACGGCTGGCATCCGAAAATCGTGCCGCGCATTTCAGCGTATTCAGAGAGAAACATTCCAGCGCGAAATATGTCAGACACGCCCCGGGCAGAAGTTTCGGTCAGGTTTTAGAAGTCTTCATAGGTGATTGGTCGCTGCCGCGTATTTTCTAATATAGAAATTCCATCCGTCGGACGCGAAAACAATCGTTCGGAAATGTTCGTGGCGTTCGGCGAATCGTGCGCGTCCGGAGAAATTGTTCGCCAAAAATTACGGAACCGTGTTCACCCGCAGGAAATTATTAAACGTGAACGAGCGAGGGGAATTAACGTTCGTCCCGGAAATGGGAGTCGGAAGACGGCTTTTCCTCTTTCGTGGAAGAAAGTAGGCACTTTCGTCGTGCTTGTTGTTGCCATCGGTCTTCCGTCAGCCGTGATCGAGAAAATGGGTTAACCACCGCCGTGCCTTTGAGATCGGATGGGCCGTCTCTCTGATCTCTCCCAATCAGAAGCCCTCCAAAAGACCATTCATGGGCTCTGATCGACTTAAATCCCGGGGATCGAGCCGTGTATAATCTACTTACGACGTGTCCCAAGGAACAAAATTACTGCGATGTCCCGTCTGGGGATTTAAACCTTTCAGTTGGCAAGAAATTACAAGGCTGGAACGAGATTGGCCCACAAACATTCGTATCTCGATTAATTTATAAAGCGACCGTCGCTAAACTTCTCACCAGAAAATAATGGGCGTGGCGGTCTCCCACCAATCGTCCACATGGGCGTGGTTTGCCCCTAGTACACGAACTTATGGGCGTGGTCATCTCAGAAAGTGTAAACTTTCAGTTGGCAAGAAATTACAAGGCCGGAACGAGATTGGCCCACAAACATTCGTATCTCGATTCATTTGTAAAGAGGTCGTCGCTAAACTTCTCACCAGAAAATAATGGGCGTGGCATTCTCCCACCAATCGTCCAGATGGGCGTGGTCTGCTCCTGCTACACGACCTTATGGGCATGGTCATCTGAGAAAGTGCACGGACACTCCGCGGAAGTATTTAATAACTGGGAATGGAGGTAAATCAGTGCGCGACTGGCCCATTGAAAATTGAATGAAAAATATGTTTAAATTAATTAGGAGCCGCGTGGACGTCGAAGCTACAGGCCGCCGGTTTGTTCAACATCGTCGCGCGGCCGGGTTCTCGTATTTATTCGCGGAATAATTCGTGGGAGGAAACTCCGGGGCCGAAAGTGAATCGAGTTACGCGAGCTTAATATTTCCGGGGCTAGCTCGAGGCGCTCCCTTTTAATCGGGACTTTTAATTCAATCCCCGTTGCCGCCCCCTTTTACTTTAAACTGATTAACGGTCACACTTTAAAGCCGGGAATTAAAACCTGTGCATTGTGAATTGATCAGACGCTGCAGTTTCGCCAACTTCAATAATCCCTGTTGCTTGCCGGATAGTGGAAAAAGTGTTTATCGCGATACAAATTAGGGGAGGACGATCGGGCTCCGATTTCCTCATCCCGGGGTATATATATATATCCGACACAGAAACTCGGGTATCGAGTTACCGGTAATGTAATGAACGTAAGCCGCTCTTCAAGCAGAAAATACAAGATATAAAGCTCGTCTCCCTCGGAAATCCATTTAAGCGCAATTATAGTAATTAGACGATGTGTGAAAGGTGTCTTCGACGGCGACGCTGGTAGATCGATGACCATTGAGACGACACCGGTGCGGTGGCTAATACCCTGAGTGCTGTTTGGCACTTTGTTTCATTAAATGGACAACCGTGTTCTCTCCTTTGTCCCAGTTTCTTTTTGATGTGCCATTTTCTGCTTCGTTCCGTCCCATTATCCACGGACCGTGTTGCGTCACTTATCCGTGTGTGGCCGGTCGCGCGCACGCTCTCCGCGCTAGCAAACGGAAGCCCGGATGAACGTTAAGGTACCCTTAAAAGTGCCACGAGCGAGTCAATTATTGGACACCAGTTTCCTCGAGCCATTCTTTTCCTCTTTTGATCTCTCCACCGGCCCGTGCCCGTACGTGGCAAAGGGTCCCAGCCTCGTTTCAGACAATCAAGATGTTTGACACGGTACTTTTCCGCCGAGTTTCATCTTTCGGACCTCGTTCGGAGACGTCGCTGCGCGCCACGGCAAATATTATCTTTTCGGATACTGTAACTCTCCTCGCGCGAAATCGTTCCGACTAGGAAACACACCGCCCCGCAGTGGTCCAGGTCGAAAAATTTAGGGACGTTCGACCAAAAAATCGACTTTTCGAAATTGAAAATTAATGAATTTGTGTTGCTTTAAATTAATGAAATTGAATAAATATTTCAGTTACTATGATCATTTAAAGTTACCGTTTAAGTTTCTGTTTTATACTTACATTTATAATGGAGGCTTTCCGAACAAATCAAGACTTGTTCTACATTTTAAGGAACTCCGATAGGTACTGGGAATTTCACCAGAATATTTTAACAAAATGATGGACAGTTTAAACAAACTGTATTCTAAATTAAAAACGAAATGGTTATCCAATCACGTTACATTGAATAAAAATTTCTTCATCGTAAATTATCATACAATATTATTATACGTCGAATAGTATCATACAATATTATTATACCATGGTTTTAATAAGGAAAGCAACCGATTCATCAACTACATAAAAATTTATAAAAATACCTAACTAACAAATTAAACAAAAAATATATTCTAACATGTATTATTCGAAAGAGATTATTTTATAATATATTTTTTATATATATATATATATATATATATATATATATATATATATATATATATATATATATATTGAAAATTTCTCTAAATTTTTCAATCCGGACCACTGTGCGCCGCTCCCGTTGTTTTCCGTACTATACATATTCTGTTTCCCCGGAACAATGAGGATGAACGATTGCGAACAATGCCAAGCAATGAGTCGGAATACCTTTTGACGTATAAATAATTTCCACAGGCTCGCTTCAATAAGGACACGTTCGCTCCTACGCATTATTTACGTAACGCGGAAAAATTCGCGTGGACGCAAGAGAGAGCTCCTATCAATGGACGGAATTCGGTTTCAGTGTACCACTACCACCACCGACTATTTTATTAAAACAATATACATTTTACACGCGTGCACGTTCCGCCGCTCGCTACCATGATCCTCTCTAATTAAATCCAGCAAAATATGTAATGCCGTTGTGGCCGTATTATTAAATCCCTAGTCCGAATATCATTTCGCTCTGAAGAGTGTAATTATCTAACTAAATTTTCGGAAAGTTCCGATGCTAGTGAAGAAATTAGGTAATTCGGTAGACAGATTCGTGTCGAATGCGTTATTGTGGGCGGAGCCTACAGCGGAAGGCGTTAACGATGGATGCAGATAGGTAAAACTTGGTTGATATCGAACCAAACTATCCGATGAATATTCTTTAACTGATTATGAGGTTATCATTGTCTCTCTCTCCACTATGTCAGAATTAACAATGGGAAGATCGAACAGTGGGCGGGGTTGACGGGCGTGGCTAGTTTAAATGTTATTTAAGCGAAGACCGATCGCGTGGCCATTGAAATGACAATTGAATTGTATAAACAACTGTTCGAATGATCGATCGGGATGCCGTGTGATTTGTAAATTAATACAAACGTTGTTTTAACGACTCGCGGTAATGAATAAAATACATGTGCCATCAGTAATTGACAGTATCGCTTTTGAAATGTTCCGGAGCGGAGATGAATATATATTCGCGAACGGTATAGATGTGGAAAAATTAAGACAAAGACTCGGTTGAATATTTTCCTGGTAAAACGAGGTACCTAATTCGCGAACAATCGTCTCAGTTAGCGGATCGGTCGACGGTTCTCGTACCGTTCTGACGTTTGGGAGACCGAAAGGCAGCCAAGGGACTGAAGTCGTCGTCAATTCATAGGATATTCCGAGCGGAAGAGGGTGGTTGGTCCTCAGAGATTTTCCAAGGAGGAGAACAAACCTTCAAGCGAATCCAGACCGGCTGATATCGAGAGGAAAGGCCCCGAAGGCACGGCCAACGGAAATACGACGGCGCTGGTGGATCTTACCCACCCTCTGGAAGCTTTATTCAACCTGGAAGATGCGACGAATGGACGCTTCTGCGAGCTGAAATGTTCCTTTACAGTAACATCCATAGGACACATCGTGTTCCCTTCTCCCCCCGCTTGTCCCTTCGGCGTCCCTGGCTCGGAAAGCTCCGAGCGAGGAACGACGACGGCTCGGAGGAAGTGTCTCTTCCCTTTCTTTCTTCTTCATTCCGACGTCCTCGGGAATATCCACCGATTACGTTTCTGGGAACAGGGGGATTCCGGGGAACAAGATACGCGTTTCTGGACTCGTGACGTCTCGTTCGAAAAATTCTCCGCCGAGAAACAATAACATTCCGTGGGCGAGAGGAGGAGGAGGAAGCGGGAAACGACAGAGGGAAAAGTTTTCTCCTCCGATCGACGACGGACCAGCGACGAGTTTCGCAAACGATGAGAGCACGATACTCGTCAAAGGGACAACCAGATCCCTCAACGAGCCCGAAAATAATCTCGTTCGTTCGAGCAATTTCTTCCGCAGGGATCAGAAACTTTCCACTTATTCCATTTGCCTCCTCCTCCCCCCACCGCTTTCTCCTCCATCGAGTTTAGTAAATCCTATTTTTCAGGGTTTCCCGGGATTTCATCGGAGTTCGTCGGAGCTGCGATTCTCGATAGGCTTCTTCCGCTCCGCGGGCTCGGTTTTACCCGGCGCTATCAAAAGGTGTCGAGCGAAACACTTTCTCTGAATTCGCCCCCTTTCGCGAGATCGCCCGGACACTTTTCTGGATCCTTACCACCGAAAATTCTCAAAGGATTAATTGACATCGGAATAAGTGAATCTAAAAATTTCAGGTGACTTCGTCGAGCCAGAAATTTGTTTCCGCAAACCCCTCAGCAATTAATGTCACGAAAAAACACGCACACGTTGCCGTTGTCCCCGAGGGACTTTGACGTGAAACAAAGTGTCCCATAATGCGTGACGAGCGCGGAATCGTCGCGGACTCGTTAATGTTAGAGCCGCGCGAGAGGCCAGCGCACGCGCACGCGTCCGAAGAATCGACGGACAGACAGCCAGGGGATTCGGTAACAAAGCCGTCTCCCGGCGTTCTCAGCTTTTACTTTGAAAACGTACACGCTCCACTTTCCGACGGACCGCGGGAAAAAAAGCGCAATATCGTTAGCGGCCTCGCGGGGGTTTGAAATTCGAGACGCGTTCAGTTCAGCCTGTCGGCCCACACCTACTCCAGCCCACCGCGACATTAGGTCGCCGTAAATCCGGCGAAAATCGTTAGTTTCGTTGCCGAGTAACTGCGAATGGAATCTCTTTTTCGCGCGGTACTGTCTTGTCCGTGACATTCCGGACCCTTTGTAATGCGCTTTCGGACCACGGACACTGAAACTGCCTGGTTTGCGCGGTAAAAAACGGTAACAAGATTGTAGAGTACATTAACTAAGTTTTTAAACGGTTTGAGAAACAGAAAATGTGGAATTATTTATCTATGTCAATTATTCCATGGGCGGGGCTGAACGTGGTCGTGGGCGGAGCTTACAGTGGGCTGGGTTTCATCATGAATTTAACAATTTTGAGGGGTTATATTAGGAACATGAACACTGAAACTGCCTGGTTATCACGGTACACAACAGTAACAAGATTGTAATGTACATTAACGAAGTTTTATTTAACAAAGTTCATTTATCTATCACGATTATTCCATGGGCGTGGCTGAACGTGGGCGAAAGACGTAGTAGGCGGAGTTAATAGTGGGCGGAGCTTACAGTGGGCTGGCTTTCATCACTAATTTACCAATTTTGAGCGGGTTAACACTTGTTTTTTTTAAATAAATGTTACAACCACTTGACAAGAAACGGTGAAGAGACCGAATTAAATGCTGAAGGCTAGCGCATCAAGGGACACGGGTTGCGAGGAAAAATCGAGCCGGCCGACTTACGAGTCCCATTCTTTTTTCCATCTAGCACTGGGAATGATTAACGAGGCCGGCTACGAGAGTTTTGATGCACCCGGTGCAACCGGAGGCGTGTGCATCATATACGCGGCTTACGATCGCACAGCTGCATCTATCGCCGGTCCGCCGAAACTTCCGACATTTTTTCCGTAATCGTTCCCTTCTATCGACGGAACGGTGGCTACGTCACATGCGTGACTGACAACAATAAATATATCTGCCGCGAACAAAATTCCCGGACGCTGACTGACGACGAATTCCGTTCTGCCGGACGACACATTTGTCTTCGGAACGAGCTCCCCGCCGAAAGAAGTATCCGCGAACAAATCTAGGTCGACCGCCTCTCGAATCGACGCGCGATATACCTGCTGATTTTTTTTTTCGCTCGGCTACCACGTGGCTCGACGCCGACAGGTATACCGTGTGCCTAATTAATATTCCTCCCGGCGCGGTTCAACCTTTTACCATATTCCTGTCAGGACTCTTTATTCCTGATGAACAACAGGTGTTTAAAAGATTAATCTCGTCCAGCGGCTGCGGCAGACTGTCATTAATTACTGCGAACCGTGGAGACTAAAATATCCTCCGCTCAGAGACGACGTCGCGCCGGTTCAAAAATAGACTAGCCGCTGTTAGATATTTTTTTACGGACCTATCCGATTTTGATCGAACGATAAACGTTGATGAATACTGTTGCTCCATCCCTTACATTCGATTTTAAACTGATAAAAGAGTCCGGGGATGATTTACCTCGCGGTGTGGTTGATTCAAAAATTCGCGGGACCAAAGGAAATGATTTCGATAGGAAAATTCGGTCGCCGGGATTCGCGCGAAACCATTAGGCGAACGGATGAAAGCTTGAGCACCGGGAGGGGGTGGGGCGAGGATCGATTATTCACGGCACAGTCGTACGAAGCGGCCAATTAACAGGAAGCGCGGAGGAACGGCGTTGACGGTGGTGTGCATGCCGATCGAATCACTTTTCAGATGTGCCCGGATAACGCTTTGAGCGTGGCTTCTGCGCGTCCGTTTGACCGGTTTTTTTTTTTCGACGATCGCGGAAGATCGAGTAGGTCAGAGGACGCGTATAGCTCGGCTTCTCTGTCTCTCGGAGAGAGAGAGAGAGATGACTGTGCCCGGCGAAAAACAGACTGGTCCGGTTTCAATGGACGCACTTCAGGCCGGGTCAACACATCCGGATCTCCGTTGGCTTATTGTTCGGCCACGGGTTTTCGTTGTCGACTGTTCATCGTCATGAAAAATGGCCGCCAACGGCAAAAGGACGAGTCCCCGACAACGAACAGCCTCGCTCGAAA
Organism: Lasioglossum zephyrum; assembly: GCA_028455615.1. NCBI lineage: Eukaryota > Metazoa > Arthropoda > Insecta > Hymenoptera > Halictidae > Lasioglossum > Lasioglossum zephyrum. The sequence goes on along the minus strand of CM052325.1, from coordinate 3,069,761 downwards.
ATAATATGACACGCCCGGACAAAAGGAACCTCGCGCTCCGATTTCAATAAAGCTAACTGCGTTATCGGCCGGACGGATTATCGGACGAAAGACTTTTGAAACTCGAAACCGAGATAGAATTTTCGAAACGGCGCGTCATTAAAAAATAATCTCGTGGGCGTGGATTTAATTTTTGAAATATTGTGGGAGTATTGCTTTTCTTCAGCAACAGCTAAATCCGAAACGGAGAATGTCGAAGAATCTCACGCACACTTTTGTTTTAGATTGGACAACGTTCAGCTTACCTTCTTCGCGTCATTGTTGTTGTCGGCCGCGTGATGTGGTTGAGGACTCATTGCAGCACCATTGCTAACTGCTCCGCTCTGCGACAGAAGCTCGTCGCTACCCCTCTGCAACAAAAACGAAAAAAAAGAAGTTAGCATTTGTAGTGAAAAGAACAGTGTAAACGTTGTAGGTAAACGGTGGGCGGGACTAATAGTGGGCGGAGCTTAGGGTAGGCGGGTCTAGAGGGCGGGGCATACCAGTGCAACAAATTCCCGGTCTAATATATTTAATTGTTGGACCGAGACTATATGAAAATCACGAGCCGCAGATGTAAAATTGTAGTCCGAATTGAATCCGGTATCTCCTGGCGAGAAACGAACGAGAAAAATACCAGAGACGTTCTCTCCGGTAAAGAGACGTTGCCTCTCAATTTATCTAGCGAAACCGGCACAATTTAACAGAAACATCCTTCCCCCGGCGCTGGTTGCATATTATCCCGTCGCGTCGTTCAATCTGTCTGAACGGCGGGGCTCGCTCGTTCGACCTTTCAGCGAAGAAAATACGAGGGAGGATAATTCATAACCCCCGGCACACGGGGGAAAATGGTAGCAACGTCATCCACCGGAGAGACAGAATGGCAGATCAAAGAGTCCCGCAGGATCATGTCCCGATCTCCCTGCGTTTACGTAAGAAAAGAAAGCCATGCGGATCAGCGGAAAGGAGGAGTCAGAAGGGGGATATGCATGCTCCCTTTGAAGCATGTTTACGCCGGGTCAAAATTCTGCGCCAGTATTTGCTTCACTGACGAGCACGTCCTTAAAGCTATTCTTATCTCGCTGGTATTTTGAATTTATCAATTTTTGAACGGACCGCCAACGCTCAGGAAAACGATGGCTGCTGTACTCGGAGGGGTTTAAGTAGCTCTCTGCGAGGATCTGATGGCGAACGATCGTCTCAGGCCAAGGAGAAGACCTACTTAGCTCTGAAAGACCCAGCTTGATCCCACATAAAAATTTTTAAGGCGTGCAATTTAGGAGATGTCCAAGTTAAATCTAAGAAAGGTCCCATCTCAATTGACCTAAAAAAATCCTGAAGAACAGGAACAAAAAGACACGGTCTTCAACTACTCTGTCCACTTCAACAAGTGTCTCGCAAAATACCTACGCATCCTCCAGAAAACAAGAATTCCCTAAAAATCTGAAACCACACCAGCGCGAAGATGGGGCAGTCGGAAGAAGACTGGTGAGGGACAGAGTTTCGTATATTCGCCGAATATACAGGAGAGGCAGAGCATCATCCCCCTAACATCCGGTCAAGCCAACCTTCGGAACCCTCGGAGGTCGTGTATTATTTACTTCCCGCGAACGTATGGATTATAGACTTCTTGCTTACTCCCTGGAGCACTTCTTCGACCGTGCTCTTATCTTTCAATGCTCTACACACATCCTTGAGCTGGGTAGTCCGGTTTGGTGGGTAGTTCGCGTTCATCTTGGACCAGTGAAGCGTGGCTGAGTGGCTCGCAGGGTGGACCCGAGTCCTTGGTAAATTGAGACATGGGGATCTTTAATGTAGCTACTTGGACGATTGTTTTAGGACATTTTATGGAATGGTTGGAATGGTCAGACTCTTCCAACAATGGCCATAGATCATGATCTGGTGAAGTCACGATTGGGTCCAGGATGAGGGATGATTGACTGACTTTACGTGACTAATTGCAGGGTGGATTAGACGAGTCCTTGATAAATTAAGACATGGGGGTCTTTAATGAAGCTACCTGGACGATTGTTTTAGGACATCTTATGATCTACTTGGAATGGTTTGACTCTTCAACAATGGCATGGATCATCATCTGGCCAATTCACGATTGGGTCCAGGCTGAGGGAAGATTGACTGACTTTAAATGACTAATTGCAGGGTGGAAAGGTGATTCGAGACCCACTGTTCACGATTGGCATTGAGCTGGACCAGGATGGATCAGGCGAGTCCTTGATAAATTGAGACATGGGGATGATCTTTAATGTAGCTACCTGGATGATTGTTTTAGGACATTTTATGGTCTACTTAAAATGGTTCGACTCTTCCAACAACGGCCATGGATATTCATCTGCTGAAATCATGATTGAGTCTGATCTGTCCGCGATTCGCATAGGGCTGGACGAAGGGTCTAACTATGGAGGCTGTCTCTCATTTTTCCGGCCCTTCCTTTGGAATCTTACGGAGCGTTTTACGTGCTCGACGACCCGCACGGAATTGTCTCACGATCGTCTGGCCAGATGTCGGGAATCCCGAGGATCACACACGAAGGGTTCACTCGGTTGACAAACCAATTTCACGTCCGAACTGCAAGGCGATCCGATGAGTTTCCGTCTAGCTGGCCGGCATGGCAGTGCCCTAAGGGGCCGGCTGCTATTTGCTCGAGGATTCGCGCGACTCGCATTAATTGCAAGGTAAACACACGGAATGCTCTTGACGACAATTCGCCTGGCTTGCTTGACAAGTTGCTCGGACCAACCGGGAGGATCGGAGGTCGTGCACGAGTAGACTAAAACCACCACGAAACTGCCAAGCGATCTTTGAACATGCAACGAGCGGCAACCGTGCCACGAGGAAATTACGATTCGTTTTACGATGAAGAATATTCAATTACCAACGGTATCAGACCGGGGCTAGGTTAGCTTAGAGTTCGCGCACACTCGCATACAAAAGGATGCCGCTGATCGATTCCATGGAAATCCCGTCTCGGAGGGATCGAGACAAGATGATGGATCGACGAGACGTAGCCGTGACGGATCGCCAATCTGACTGGACAAAAATCATTTTGGGGCTCCGCTTAAAATCTTCCAATTTTTGTTCCCATCGCCCAACGAAATACATTTCGGAAAGCGAAATAGAATCTCGTCGTTTGTTTCGAAATTTATCCATTGTGACAATTTCTTTTTTTTTTATTTACCTTATTTAACGTCGCTTTTTTAATTCTTCTAGGAGAATTATTTTGTAACGAGACCTACAGTTTAGATTAAAGGTGCGTTCACAAAAATCATTTTGGGAACCACAGTATTTAAATGGCACATGGAATATTTCCAAAGATGCCGGTGATGGAATCGTTGTTATGGTTCTTTAAAATTTTCAGACTCTTTCAGAGCATCGAATAAGGGTGTACACGTAGGGATCCGTTGAAATAATATTCGCTCGCGATAGCCCTTGCGATAAGACGGCTGAAGAGAGGCTGCATCGTCCGGAGGAGGGCGCTGGTTATCGTCTTTCAAGATGGATGGCCTGACGATGATGCGACAAGATGCTTACCGTTCTCTGGTAAACCGAAACCCCCGATGGTTCGAAAGAATTGGAGCTAGTCGAAAATTGAAACTGCTAAAAATTCGAACGTAATGTACACCTTCGAATAAACAGAACGGGATCCACCGGTACGTAACTCGACGAGGAATATTTCCGGCCAAGTTTGCAACCCCCTCCGACCGAAGGGGTAGTTACATGGGAAAAATTGAAATATCGGTTTTTAGTCTGTTTCCGCTTATATAATTGCGGGGCGAAAATTCTGAAAAAAAAATATGAAACATTGCTGCAGCCGAGGAGCATGCTGGAGAATATTTTTCCCGATTTTTCGGATGAATACCGTGGAAAATTTCGTGGAAATTCGAAGGTGGCGTTATTTTTACTTTCTCGTTGTAATTATTGTCACCGGATTTGTGGAAACTGTCTGGTGAAGTGGTTCACGGCTGGAGAAGTAAAAGTCGACGTTTTCGAGTCGTTTCGCCGGGCGATAAATCGTATCGATGAACACTTTACGATTGACTGATCCGAAACAACTCTGTGTAACCCTGCCAATCAAGGGTATCGGAAGGGTACGCGAGGGGTTCCAGTTACTTTTTACGGCTAGTGGATCCACCGTATCGCAATATACGCCGGCTTGAGTCAGCAGGGATCAAAGGAGGATCATTTTCCGTTAGCCCGTGCAAGATGGCGTTCTCGAGATTCAGCCCGTTCCGCCTTGACGAAAAATTTTACTGCTGCCGGAGCATCGGCAAGTGTTCATTTAGTTTATACGATACTTGTATCCGGTCTTTTAATCGAGTTCCATAAAATGTCGGAAGGGAGCTGATGGCAGTCTTGAAGCTGTGCTCAAAATCTGAAGGGAGAAAATAAACTTGGATGTTCGCTCTTGATTTTCACGATTATTTCGATCGAGAAAATGCAAAACCCCGAAGAACGGTGGAAGAGCGAGGTGGCTCGAAAAAAATCCCTGAGCGAGCGAGATAGATAACCGAATGAGGCCGAAAGATTTGTGTCACGCTGTCGTGATTTTCATCGAGCCCCTTCTCCATGGCAAATGGCGTGGAAAGAGGGCAGAAATTAAAGCGCTCGTTAGGGTGAAACGGTTCGACCGATCGTCGGCCCGGGGTTCGGAGCCATTGAGCCGCGAACGAACGGCGAGCGAGATTCGATATTCGAGACACAAAGACCGAAGAAAGTGGATCGTGTCTGCCGCTCGTGATTCCTGCTGGCCATATTAAATTGGATGAAGTTGAGAACGAGCAGCAGACCGGTCCGCACAATTTTTCACCCCTTTTTTCTTTTCGGAACGATTTCGAGACAATTCATTCCACGGACCAAATAGCCGGACAAAAGTTCCTCAGGTTTTTCGGTAACCTGTCTTATCGATTGAAACTAGCAACGAAACAATCGAAATGATATTTCGAAGAAGCAATTCTGAAAATATTGAATTACATTACGATTTTTTTTTTAATAGAAAATCTCATATGAGATTTATTTTCTTTATTTTTGAGGTTAATACAATAATGGCCGGCAATTTCTTATTATTTAGTAACTTATTATCACAATCAAAATGCTTATAATTCTGAATTTTCTATAAAAAAATCAATCATAAATTTTTTTATATAAAAATTTAATATTGTTTCAAAAGTCGGAGTACAATTTTTTACCCCTTTTTTCGGAACGATTTCGAGACAATTCGATCGAAGACACATTGATTAGAACCACCAGCAACAATCGAAATGATATTTCGAAGAAACAATTCAACGAATACTTTCATTCCCGGGAAATTTCTGAAAATATTGAACGCGGTCGTAACATTTTCGAACAACCGGCCATTACGATTCTATGCCCATTATACCGGGGGTTAATACAATAATGGCCGGCGTGTTCCAAAAGTCGGAATACAATTCTCGTTTACCACGCCATCGTCAGGAACTATTGTTCCCTTTGCCAATCTCATTTCAAACTATGTTGCCGCAAACAACGGAACCCTGCGCCCGAATAAATGAAAAGTTTATTTCCGCGGCTCCCCCTCCGCCAGCCCACGTCGTTGTAGTACCCCATCTAATTTTTATTCTGTAACATCATACATCCATTTCGGCCGGTTTCAACATGTCGCGATAACAATGGCGCCGCCAGTGTTCCAATGTACCCAATTACCCCGACTTCAATATTAATCTCTCACAAAAATTCACCGCGTGCGCGCGATCGCAATTTTTTTTTACCCGTTGGCCGCAGGCCGGCCGGGCAATTATGATTTTTTTATTAGATTCGAGCAACGCTGCGATGTTAAAATGGAATTTTGTAAATATATCTCCTTTGAATTCGCCGTTATTATTACACGGAATATTGTTCCTGAAAAACTTCCGCGGATAACCCTCCGCCCACGCACGCACCTCTCTCCACGGCAACTCGTACACTAATTCGACACACGGACACAGGATTTCGCCGGGTATTCTCGGGAACGCACTTGGCCGAGGCCGTGTCTCTACTCGCGTAACCGGGGGAAAAAGAGTTTGTTTCAGCTTTTTTTTCACCCCACGTAGCAACCGGTATTTTAGTCCTCCTATGTGCCTCTCTTCGACACCCACTCTTCGCCCGAAAGAGGAAAAAAAACTGACAAGCTCACTTTGTCCTGTGCAACGCGTCGCCCGTAGCTTTGTTGCTGAAACTGAATCACAGAAAAATCGGACCGTAAATGAAGCGCTAGATACTGCCCCGCACCAGCCGACCCTTATTTTAATACGAACGCCACAGTGGTAACGAGCGACAAAATTGCGTCCGAGTATAATGAATTAAAGGAACAAGATGAGAGACATTTCTGATTCGCATTCTGGATCGCGAGTAGGTCATAAATGGGACCAACCTGGTCAGGATTCTCGTAGTGACTTGAACCCAACGTAATCATATTTTGGTTACAAATAGAACCTACTTCTTTATGCAATTTATAGAAAATTTGGAAAATTGTGAACAAGTAGTCAGTATATGATTTCTTCTCTATTAAAATTATGAAGGGAAGAAATAACATTAAGGCAAGACAATTTTTATTTGATAATTATGTAGAAAGGGTCTGTGCGTACTCCGATTTCGATGAAATTTTATTATATTATAGATTTCGGCATTTTGAACAACTTTTTCTTTTTACAATATAGGGGGATCGCTTTTAGTTTTCAAGATATTTGCAAAAGACTGTCGCTAATACTGTATTGAATTTTTCGTATTCCTGCATGCTCCGCGTACAGTATTAGCGATAGTTTTTTGCAAATATCTCAAAAACTAAAAGCGACTCGCTATATTGGAAAAGGAAAAAGTTGTTCAGATTGTGTTGCTGCATAACATATTAAAATTTCATCAAAATCGTAGTAGCCAGACCTTTCCTATATAATTATTTAATTAACCATTAACTGTAACCCTCACCACAAGTAACACGGAATACACTTTTGATTCTAAATGATGTATTAAATACAGATTTTGTGAAACCCTACTATTTTTGTTTCAAACATATTTTTAAAAAATAAATACTTCATTACATCTTTTCTTCAATAGATCATAAGCTTCAACCTAAGAAAAATCCAACTGATTTTCCATAAATTTTCCATATGATTAGTGCGTCGTTCTTTGCAAGATGGAGGGTCGACAAAATCGTATGAAATTGAGCATAAGCGCGAGAACGTCTCGGCGACGTTTGTCAATGGGAGGCAACCAAAACGTCTAAGGAAGTTCTCGGAGCCGGGGCGCCGGAAATCTCGAGTTTCCGGATGTAACGCGATGTAATTATAATTCAGGTTGGCCCGAACTTGACAGCACCGCTAGCAGTTTGCGGGGTGGGTGCCCAGACCGCTGACAACAATGACGCAAACGCGAGCGGAGGGGCGTCTTTAAACCTGGGAAATCCAGCGTGCAACGCTCATCGGGACAATCGGAAGAAAATCTGGGGTCGTTTCGGTGGGAGGGGGTAGCGACCTGGATCCATTGAAGCGGACAACGTTGATCATAAGTGAATTAATTAGCGTGGATTCTACGGTCTCGTCGAGCGGACTTTGCGTTTGAGTACCGAGCTGACGGACGAGACCGAGTTCCTTGGACGTAGCCGGGGACTTATTGAGGTTCCTTGGACCGTGTGATTCACCCGGCTAGGATATCTCGACCACGATGAAAAATAGTAATTGAATACCATCCGTTCGGATGCAACGTTTCCTGTCCCACTGGCGCAATTCGGTCCCCGGAAGAATGAAGTATTTTCTCAAAGGGGAAAACAAGCTGGTCGTAATTAAACATTTTCTTTGCTAGCGCGAAATGCTTCTCGGAGGGAAGCTGAAAGAGGACTTCGAAGAAGTCAACGACGCCGTCGAAAATACCAGGGCTAGTTTGTTTATTTAACAGTATCCGGAGATGTCGAGTCGGAGAGCGTGCACATGTTTCTTTCAAACTTATCTGCCGGCCAAACAGACTGCCGTAAATTCAATTCTAACTGAACCAAAGTCGCAAGATTTTCCTCCGAGGGGAAGGCTACGTGAAGCGGTGGGGGGAGATACATACAGGGAAACCCTACACTCGCAATCTCGAGTCTGGCCAGCCGTCTCGGGTAGCGAGAGCAATTGCATTTAATTTCGCGAAAAGCGGATATTCAAATATCGAGAAAGTACTCGACGCCGTCACACGCAAATAAACAATCTGTTTGCTCGGCCTTCGCGGACCTTTTTTCCAGACGCGCAGTCGGGCTCCCGCGGTAAACTCTTGCCCTCCCCGTTTCAACGGGCACGAGCAACTTCTTTTCTTACGCGGTTAAGCCATTCGGCTTCATGAATTTCAAAGTGACGTCGCGACTCCGTTGAAGATACTCGCTCGACGAATAACCCCGAGACTTTCGCGCCGAAATATTGACTACCCCTCGAGCCACCCTCCTCACCCCAACATAGAGAGACTACACGATTTAAACCTTAGCGCTTGTGTGGTGAGTCCTTGCTAAAAATTGCTGTACCATTATTTAAATTATTACAGTATTTTATCCGTAAATGTCCTAAAAGTCTGACCTGTAAATGTCCCAAATCTATCCCCACTACTGTGTGAGCCTCGAGGGTAATTAGAATTTATAATTTCTCTATTTTCCATTATTTTTTATGGGACTACAATGATCATAGTTGTGGCATTTTTATAATAAGAATCGTACCAAATATGATAGAATTCTGATGATATTTACTTGTGTAATAGACAATTTCTCTCTGCGCCTCTTTCTTTCCCATACACTATCCTTCCTCGCGACCGAAACTTTAATTGTATATTACACAAGTAAATGTCATCGGAATTCTATCATATTTGTTATCATTTTAATTAGAAAAATGCCAGAAATATGGTCATCGAAGTTCTATTAAAAAATAATGAAAAATAAAGAAGTTTATAAATGTCCCTCAGCAGACTCGTGCTGGAGATTCATATGGATAAAATACTGTATTTACATTATTAAATACGTTTGTACCTAATCAATTGCTAAACATTACATTATAAAATGAAAATATCTGTTAGGTTTTAATTTTATATTAAACTACAAAACCCCATTTATAGAATTATTATCAGCAAGGACATATTTGCACATACTAACATTGCAACAATAACTTTTTAAAGAATTTATGGACATAAAGTAAAGGAGCAAAGAGAAGGTTCGCACAAAAAAATCTATTAGATTGTTGGAAAAAGCGATTTCGTTTTCCGAAAGGGTGAATGAGAGTGCTCGGGGATTAATCACTGACCAAGTAATGAATTCGCAATATTTATGGAGCCGTGCCAGATCGAGTCCAATGAAGAGAAATGTGTTCGAATGGCTGAGGATCAAGCATGAAGCAGTTAGGGATCTCCAGGAAGGTGTATAGACTAATTGACTCGAAGACCCTTTTTCCGGTGTCAAAGGGAAATTAATATCACCTATGCCCTCGGGTTCTCTCTCTCCTCTCTTGGTTGCACGTTTTATTCCCAGTCGAGCGGCAGACGAGACAGTGTGCCATCCTTTAGGATCCTGCCGGGGTACGTCCGACAGTAAAGGCATTATTTCGCAGCAGCGTTCGTCCTCGCAGGATCCACAACAAGACGCGACACGACGCGACACGAGACGGCCAGCCAATCGGCTCCTTTCAGCAGTTTTATCGTTCGCTTTGAAGTGCACAGGCTTTCATCGTGTTTCCACTTTCTTCCCTTTCATTGCTCCGGTTCCAGCTTCCGCCTTTGTTAACTTCTCGAGGGAAAAGATCCATCTTTATGCTCTCGCGGAGACTCTCTCTTCCGCAGAGTTTTGATTTTTCTTTTATCTAAATATGATACAGAGGGTGCGCGACGCCGAGCGATACCCCTCTCGCGACGTTGTTTCTCGCAGCCCTTACGACTGCATCGAGTATTCCGGGAAAAATAAATGCTCGCCAATAACAGTTGAACTCCGACCAATTTTTGGCAATCCGAAGATTTTTTGGAGAATCATTGCGTGCCGGAAGTTTTCCCAGGTTATTCGGATAAGCAAGTTCGAAAAACAAGCGGTTGAACTTTGAATTTTCTTTGCCGCGAGAACTCGACGAGGAAACAGCCTAAAGCAGTTTCTCAATTATGGAAAGTTCAGCGAGTTATTAGCCGGCGAATATTAAACGACTTTGCTGCATGGAGAACGACCATTAATGGCGCAATAAAGATTCAAAAATCACCACCGGTTGCTTTTTACTCCTCCGAGATGTTTTTTATGCAAACTTCCTTTGTTACCAAAGGGAAGAACCAGGCAGGAGAACTTTCCTCTTCGAGACCAGCCCGACCACCACCTACGATAATTGCTGCGAGACTTCCATTAATTGTTCCGGAAAAATTAGGTACAATAATTAATTCGATTCTCGCTACATCAAATCAGAAATAGTTCTCGAGGTTGACAGAAAGAAAAATAATCAAGTATCGCAGCAGAGCCACTTCGGTAACACAGAAATTCCGCGTCTCTCGAACGGATGCGTCGGCAAACGAGGTTTCATTTTTCTTTCCAAAGAAAGCTAAGAGAAAGGAGCGGAAGCAATTATAAAATTCCCGTGCTCGCTAAATATGGCCGGCAGGAAAAGAAACGGTTGGTCGGGTGTAGGAGAACCGAAGTTCTCTGGAAAATTGAAAACAAAGAGAATAGGGGGAGGGAGGGGGCAGTCAGACGGTTAACAAAAAGGGTGGAGGAGGGTTTTCGCCCTGGAGAGCTGGTGTGCCGACGTCGAAGATTGCTTCTGATGACCAGGAGGATCGGTTACGGTTCTATTATGCCGTCTCTGTATCGATACAATTTCGATTTCGCTATTCGCGAACCATCCAGGTTATTATTCCGATGAAAACGGTCCCGGCGGAGAGGTTGAATGGGAAATTTAGTCAGCCGGATGCGATTAAGGTTGGACCCGGGCGCAGATGAAATTTAAAGTATCGTGTTCCCGGGCAATCCCTTTGAGATCGCCCGAGACTTGTACCAGCGTTCCGTGATGGAGCGAGAGAGGGAAACCTGTCGATTTTTAACGCGGCAATTCAGCACGTTCGCCTGGAAGGTCGCTTCGGCGGCCAGCAAATAAATAAGAGAAAAATATATTTCGCTCGTGTTTTTCGGGACCCTAACCTCTCTCCGCAGAGTTTCGGTGCATCGTCCTGTTTTATCTTTTAAACGTCCCAGCAGCGTTCCGCGGAACTCCCGGCCGGTGTGCTTCTCCTAGGGGCCATGCAATTTTCAATCGAAACTATTCTGTATTCCGCGGACAGCCCGTTACCATCTCGCCAAATCCATCGGACAGATTCCCCAGGGTCCACTGAAGATCGAACGCCAGGAGGAATAGCCTCGGCACTCCTAAGTACAGATCAACTTCATGCTCGTTCATAATTCCTCCCTCCCTCTCTCTCTCTCTCTCGCGGCATCTGCATCATTCCTGTATCGATGCAACCGTGCGTAACACGCACGCCTGTGTACGTGTACAGGCCAAGTCTAGACGGTAATCCAAGTGATCCCCCGGGGAACACTGAGGCCTGTCTCGCGGATCGTTTCCTCGGAACCCACGATCTTTATCTTCCGCTGCTATTTCCTCGTTGCTAAACACGCGAATATTCCCTCTTCGTACCCGGGCCACCGGCTGTTTCGATACCGACACCCGGTGCACACTGATCTGGATCGAAAAATTTTAGGACATTCGACCAAAAAGTCTACTATTCGAAATTGAAAACTAATAAATTTTTTATTGTTTTGTATAAGCGTCTATGGACCTCGACAATGAAGAAATTAATGAAATTGAATAAATATTTTAGTTACTATGATCATTTAAAGTTGAACGTTTTGAAAGTAGCATATTTCACCAGGCAAAATTGTTTAAGTTCTTTGCGATGAGGGAAAGTTTAATCAAACTGTATTCTAAATTAAAAACCACATCAAGGTCCAATCACGTTACATTGAATCAGAATTTCTTCATCGTAATAAAGAGTGGTTAGAAAGAGATTTCATATACACTCCGGAAATATCATACAATATTATTATATGGTTTTAATATAATATAATATAATTTAATATAATGGTTTTAATAAGGAAAGCAACTGATTCAACAAGTGCATAATTATAAATAAATGCATAATTTATAAAAATAAGTATTAAATTATTGCTAGACAGCAGAATAATAAATATTCAACAAGTTATCAATTGTTCAGGACACATTTCGAATTTCTTTTTAATATTTCTGTAAAATGAAAGATCCTTCAGGCAACTTTTTTATTTACATATACTCGTGTTGGAAAGACACAGCTATCGTAATAGAAACGGAAAGGAAATATTTGCCTAATCGCTGGCTGTGGAGACATCAAAGACACCCTGCGGCCGGCTAAACACTGCGAGGGGTTGAAAGTGGCGGCGCGGATGAAGAGGGAGGAGCCGAGGCGTGGCGCGAGGAAACTTTTTGATAACACTTGAAAATTGCTTTTGAAAATAGAATAACAATCCAATTTCAAGGCAGTCGCGGTGGTTCGCTGAGGCTGCCGGGACGCATCCGAAGGGGTGGCACACCGAAAAAATAAAAACCGAGTGCATTGACCATTGCAGTCTCTTGCGCAGCTCTTCTTGACTGCTGGGACACTTCGAAACAATCTACAGAATCCCGATAGATAATTTTCAAAAAGTATATGAAGAAAGAATTCTCCTAAAACAATCTTCAAAAAATTTACTGACTTATTTCATTAATAAATAAACGCATAGCTTAAAGTACAAATTAAGAGTACATTTTATACATCTAAAACGATTAGAGAAAAAATTGTATTCTTCATTTGTACTTTAATCTAAATGTTTATTTATTAGTTAAACAGGTCAATGAAGTTTTTCGAGATTGTTTTAGGTCAATTCTTTCTTCAAATTATTTTCATTTTATACATCCAAAACGATTAGAGAAAAAATTGTTTTTGCTTCGGAAAAATATTTTACGGCGCCGTGGGTTTAGGAAAAGGGGGGTGCGTGGTCGAGGGGTAGTTTTCTCTGCAGGGACGTGGACACGAGAGAAACCGACAGAAACGCGCAATCTTTACCGGCTTCCGGACAATCGGGCGAACGTCCCTTCCGCTTCCGGAATACTCTCGATCGCTCCCTGCCAATATAATTGCTATTATGTGGTGGGGAAAAATGGTTTCTGGCCGGGCTTCAATAGCTCGATTTTACCGTCGATCGACTCCGGGATATCGTGGCCGCGGAACTCGGCCATTTGCGGCCGACCAGGTCCCGCGAAATTGTTCTCAGACGAGAGGAGGAAAATTTGTGGCGGTCCGGTTGATGTGCTGCTACCGGATGTCACCGTGATATTAAGGAGTGGAAATCGAATTTGTACCGTCGACAAAATAGGGGAATCGATCGGTCCTTGAATACCTCCGAGCTGCGCTTCCTATCTGAAAAAAACTATATTCCGTGGTTCCTCGACTTGATCATAAACCTGGTGAAAAATTTCAGTTTTGCAAGGAAGTCATGCTGCTTCCGCTGAGAATGCAATCTTTAGTGCAGACCGGAAGTTTTCCTGTGATTCGTAATTGAGCAGACGCCCAGAGAAAGAGATAACGAAGAGCCTCTGTGAAATCTGGTCAGAAACGTCGAGCGTGCAGTTTGAAAAATGCACCGAAATGCAGGAACTCGAAATACGAGGAACGCGCCAGAGTGCTCTCTCTTCTAGTTTCCCGCGACTAAGAACGGTGAATAATGTAACTCGGTTAGGAGTGTGGGTGGGTCGACGTAGGAAAACCAGCATACTACCCAAAAAAAAATGACCGTCCGTTACACTAATTAGTCGGTGTTTCCCGATCAGTTATTTAGGTATCGCGAGAGTTCACGACTTTCTATCCCGTAGGCGTCTTTCTTCGAATCGGGACACGTTGGCTGCCGTGCGGTGACGACCGAAAGTTTAATTAATTCACGACGTCGCGTCAGTCGCGAGACGATATTCGTGTACACGAATTAAAGGCGGAATTTATGAAGGGCGCCGTTGCTCCAAGTGACACTCAAGTAATGTGCGTGAAATTTGCGTAGAGAAAGTAGCGAAATATCACGCGTCCATTAATTCCGGCGCGAGAGGCTGTAATGCAACGGCTTAATAAAACGGCCGCGCGTTGTTTCTGGCCCCTGGGGGAGCGAAAATTGGACGAGCCACGGGGGCAGAGATTCGAGAATTCTCACTTTCAAACTTGTAGGCATCGTGGAGAATTGAGAAAATAATATACAATCGACCTTAACGGCGCTTATCCACCCGCCGCCATCTGGATAACCTTGGACCAACCTCTTGGCGAATTATAATTAATTTTAAGGAACGTCGAATAGGCAATATTAATTATTATTATAATTAATAAAGTGAATTGTCCACAGTTCACCAATAGCAAACATAAATTGAAATAGTAACTCGCTATTTTTTATTTATTTAATTATTTTACCGCAGCAAGTATGTGTTTTTATAATTTTTTCGTTTAAGATATGTTTACACAGCTGCGTCGCAATTTTCTTTTTTGTTCCTATTTTTACTATAACTATATTAATTTTCAGACGCAAAAATGTCCTTTTGAAGATGGTCCATACAGGGATCGAAACGTTGAAAGTTTAAATTAATTATTTGATCGAACCGTTGCGCCGAAATCATTAATTATTTTTCTGTTTTAACAACCATACGATCGATAACAATAACAACATTTATAAATTGAAATACTCTGGTGCTGCAATATGAAATGTATTTGTTAAAATATGAGATTAAAATATAAAATATGAAACACGGACTACCTGGTTTCAATTTAATTGGATAGAATTACCCAGCGAAATTTAATTGTCTTACCGATAAAATTGTTATTAGTACATAAACATAATCCCAGGGTGTCCTACTATTGACAACGGTGTTCAAATAGGAATCCATCGCACACAGGCGTGCCTCATCGTGGAGACATCAAGCCGCAGACTTGTTAGCCCAGAAACATGGCAGAACCAACGAGTTACTCAATTCCTTTCCCCGCAACAAGACCATCACCACTCGATCTTGATGTCCCTGGAGGGGCCGACGAGCTAAGTAATTCCATTCGAAGATTCGCAAGGAAAACAGCCCGATTTCTTTCCTTCGCTATCCATTTGCTAAGCTATATGTATCACCCCCACTCTTTCATCAATCGATTCCTATCTTCGCTTCTTCATCCCTCTCCCGACACTCCATTTTTCTTTGGCAATCTTTGCTTGTCGGCTAATGAACCGTCTAAACAGCAGCCTTTTTAAACCATCATTAATTCTTCGTAGACATTATTCATGGCTTTTCAAGACCAGAAAAATTTCTACAGTTAATTCTATAGTGGAGTAAAATGTTCGCAAAATTTCAGGAAGGTAGGTTCGGTAGAACGTCCAGAATAAATTCTTAAAAATTAGTTGGACATTGGGGTAGTTATATAGAAAAGGTCTGCGTACTCCGATTTTGATGAAATTTTAATATGTTATGCAGCAACACATTCTGAACAACTTTTTCCTTTTCCAATATACGGGGTCGCTTTTAGTTTCTGAGATATTTGCAAAAAACTATCGCTAATACTGTACGCGAAGCATGCAGGAATACGAAAAATTCAATACAGTATTAGCGATAGTTTTTTGCAAATATCTCGAAAACTAAAAGCGACCCCCTATATTGCTAAAGGAAAAAGTTGTTCAAAATGTCGAATTCTGTAACATATTAAAATTTCATCGAAATTGGAGTACGCAGACCTTTTCCAAATGAAATAATTTGTATAGTTGGTTCGACAGTGGAGCAAAATTTCAGGAAGATAGGTTCGGTAGAACGAGCAGAATAAATTCCGAAGAATTAGGGAAATCAGGCTCGCTTCTTCAAGTATCGAAGCAACATCAGCAAACAATGGCGCGCGTGTAACACGTTGTCTACGGGCCAGTCGCGTTTATCACGACTCGATACTCTTTTCACGTATCGGTTCACAAGATTGGAGGCTAAGAATGACTGACAAAGTCCGTTCTGGTTCAGCGGCCGTTAGACAGCGTAGAATCGAAAATCATTGTTTAGAAGGGGATCGGTAAATTCTGGACAATGCCGGCTTTCTTTCACCGTTCGCGGGATAGGTATCCGGGTCAACGGACACGAGGCAGCCCAGGCTGCCTCTGTGTCCAAGCGTGCAACAACCGGGATCGTTCGACTCCCCAGACGAATAATTAAAGCCTCTGATCAGCCCGAGGAACGTCATTGTCCTCTTATGTCGCCGTTCCCCGGCAAAAGAGTTCTTCTGACGGTGTAACAAAAAAAAAAGGAAATTCGCGGTCCAGTTAAGCTACTATCTATCCTCGACGACTGCGGAAGACAATTGATGGGACAATTAAAATATTTCTTTTCCCGAGGACAAAGCCCTCGTAACACTCGAAACACCGGCGATGTGTTAATGCTGGGACTTCGAGGTTTTTTGCTACGTCCCGATGGAAACGAGAAAAGAAATTCGTTCCGTATAGATAGACGTCTCTTGAACAGACTTCCGTCGACCCTTCGACGCACCCAGGGGGCTCCCTTCAATTATTTCAACAGGTAGATCAACGGAATACTATTTTAAATTTTTAGAAGATTTTTTCCAATAAAATCAAGAATTTTATAGATACGTGTCTAGAAAAAATTCTTTGAACCATTTATACGATCAGACGCCATAGTTAATATCTTACTATAGATATACAGATATACATAGTTAATAGCTTACCATATTAGGTTATTGGAAAATAGGAATTACATAATTGAATAATATTAAATATATTCTCTTATATATCGATTGAAATGGTTTCCTTAAAATACGACAGAACTTTCCCTCGAACCCAACAGCTAAATGATGACGTATCGGGACCCAGACCTTCGAGCCAGACAATGGGAAAAA
The DNA here is from genome assembly GCA_028455615.1 of Lasioglossum zephyrum. Taxonomy (NCBI): domain Eukaryota; kingdom Metazoa; phylum Arthropoda; class Insecta; order Hymenoptera; family Halictidae; genus Lasioglossum; species Lasioglossum zephyrum. Next base: position 3,052,826 of record CM052325.1, on the reverse strand, counting down.
AACCATAAAATGTTCGCCCTGCAAAAATATCTGTCTATCGGCATTATTTGCAGTCTCGAGAAGCGCAGTACCATCGGTCGGAAGACGTACGAGCGTCGAGTGGCGCGTAAATCAAATTTCTGAGTCCCCCGGTGCGTCCGCGGTGCCTCGTTGCGCGCGACAACACAAACATGAAAATACGTACCGGCCGATATAAATACGCGAAATAAAATATCGCAAAGAATGGCACCGCGTTGCCGGAGTTTTTCGCAACATCCGGTCCCGCGGGTGCCATTTCCAATGGTCCGGCCTGTCAGCCACTCTTTCTCGTCTAAATTGAATCAACGCCCCGATGTGAGTGCGCGAGCGCGCCCGAGTCGCGTCGGTTCTGCGACGACTATTGGATTTTAATTCGATTCGCAACATCTGGACGTCTGGGATCGATTATTATTAGAAAGTACAGGATCCCTGTGGCGGTCTCCCGAGACCCCGTAACATCTCGGAATTACGTCGTACAAACTGGCAACGACTCGTTTCAACTTCCTGTTGCAATAATATACTGATGCAGTTATGGTATCGTGATAAAAATTAATATTTAAAAAAAGAATGATCAAAGTAGCTGGAAGTCTTAAAAATTATTTATTTTTTTGAAAATCGCAGCAATTCTTCAGCGACTGGTTCGAGTTAGGCCATCGGCAAACATGAAGAAAATACACTGTTGCAGTTACGGTATCGTGATAAAAATTAATATTTAAAAAAGGAATGTTCAAGGTAGCCGGAAGTCTTAAAAATTATTTGTTTTTTAAATCGCAACAACTCTTCAGCGACTGATTTGAGTTAGGCCATCGGCAGACAGGAAGGAAAGAGGAAAATCAATCGAACGCGTGTTCGCGGCGCTCTACGCCCGTTGATTCGCAAAACAATGTCTGGCGAAAATTCGCGCGGGCACACACCGAATCTACATCGTCGATCGTATAATCGACGGAATGAACCGAACGGACGGTTAATTGCGCCGCAGGAAAGTTCCGCGTCCGCCGGAGAATCGACGGAAATAACGTTGCCTTGAAAAACTCGGCGACACTTCGCCGGGCTAACTTGATTTACCAAATTTCCATATTTATACGGGGGCCACCGCTCCCGTCCATCCATCCGGAATGAACACTGTATGTCCCTCCCTCGCCACGCCCCACGCGCAAACCCTTTCGCGGGTTAAAAACGCCCGAGGATTAGAAAAACAGTTCGAGAGGAAGCCCTCACTCGGTCCATAATTAATTTAAATGCGGATGGCGGTGCTCTGGCAAGAACTCAATCGGGAAAACTAATTGACGGCGCTGGGGACAGCGTTATCGATAAATATTGATAAGTCGAGGTTAACTTGACCCCCCAGGGACGGACGACTCGGCGTGAATACCGCCAGAAATTCATAAAAGCATTATTGCACTTGTGTTTGATATTTACAGGACTACCTGCTCCTTATTTCCGTCGGAGGCTGGCAGAGGGCGGAGCGAGAGCCAGTAGGAGGAGCCTGGTAGCCACTCCCACCGTCTAGCTTGGAGCTGCAGGCTGTGTAGGGCTCTGAGAGGTTGTGACAACGACAGATTGGCAACATGAATAGTGGAGTAGTTACCGATGATGAGCAGCTGTGTGAAAAGGAGGATTGTGTTATTAATAAAAGAATGGGAAACCCGGTCTCCGTAATAAAGTTTCCTGTCACACGATTCTCTTGGTCAGTCACTGGCTGCTGCTTTATCGATCCGTTTCGGGGACAACGAAGAAAGTTCGGATTATAAGGAGTTCATTTCCGAAATGGTATTAGCGTAATCCGTAGCTCGTGGGTTTACAGCGACGGCAGCTTAACCGGCAGAACTACATTTGCCGATTTAAGCTTCTGCTTAAATATTAGTTCAAGCGCCGTGGTAAGCTGCTGGTGTTCACGTGTAACCGCGGAGGAACCTTGAAAACGACCATCGGTCTTCAAGGTAAATTTGCTGGAAAAATTAACGCGCTGAACAGTCGAATGTATTCGGTGAATTTATTTTTCGCGAATCCATGAGCCAGCTGCCGGATCACGGTTTCGATATTACATTCTGAGAGGGAGGCGCTCTTACGTTTGCCCGGCACTCTGATTTCCATCGTTAAAATCGATGAAAGAGCAGCCGGCTAATTAATGATTGGGATCAGAAGCAAGCCCCCGTGAAATAGTCGCCTCCCATCTGTTACACGGCTGTGTAGTGAATCCTCCACCCCCCTAATTTCGCAGGCAAAAATATGGAGGCAGGAAGTGTGTCCAGCAAGAGCCGTCGAAATGCATCCAAGAGACGTTCGCCTCTTCGTCGCGCAGGTTCATCGAATATTTACCTGACCAGAGCATTGAATATTCCCCACTGGCAATAGATTTCGAGCAAGGTGTAATGTGAGTCGTCGTGCTGCTACCAGGTGCAACACGCACTGGGTGTCCCCGAAATGACCACAACCTCGACTCAAACACAGAGGCCATATGCCCGAAGAATCAATAACAAAAATAATTACACTACCCTTCTGACATTTTCAACATTTTTAAATCGAGTAAAATTCTACAGAAATGTATCGCCGATGCAGTCAATAATTTACATGGAATTTTAAAGTGCAGTCCCAATGCAGTGGTAATATTATAGGGATCAGTTACAGAAGATCATGAAGATGCATTTCAAAATTGTTATCTGTATTTTCGTTGTATCCGTAGCGTGAAACTCGCGAGACACCCGATATATGCACAGAGGGAAGGCGGACCGAAGACCATGAGAAATAGCGGAGGGTGCGGGCACAGGGTGGCATAGAACGGCTGTTCGAAGAGGGTTGCGAGTATCGAATTTTCACCCCATCCGAGAGCATTCGTATTAATATTTTACAGGATACCGGCAGACTTGCTAAGCCAACCAAAAACGAAGCTCGATGGTGCAGATGCGGCGTCAATGGAGGCGAAAGTCGATCTTGTGAGATATTCTTCTTGAACGCGTTAGCGTTCTAGCGTACTGCCGCATTACGTGTCGAAATAGATTTTATGGTAACCGAGGAAGACATATTTTCCGACGTTAATAACCAGGATACTATACGCGAGAGGAAAAATATCAGTTGGAAACACAAATTAGCTCCGCCTCTTACACATTGCCCCGCCTCCTGCCGATTGCTCCACCCGTTGGAAACGAATTTTTATATTCTCCGACTCTGTGCAATTAAATTTCACAGTATTTCGTTGCTTCGCTATCTTCTAAGAAATTGTAGAAAATGTTTAAATCAGGGTTAGACCCATCTCTACCAGTACACCGCCTAGCTCCGCCCTCTAAGCACTAGCTCCACCTTTCGCACATAGTCCCCGCCCACTCCCGAGTTTGTAATCGCGAGGAAGTATGTTGATTTTTGTAATTCTTTCCCGTGACACATCCGAATCACGCCTTTCAGTACGACCGTGCTAATTAAATCACAGGAACGTTAAGTGTCAGGTGAACGTCACGAAGTCCGGATATTTATACAGGTGAATATTAACGGGGCAAACTGCGGGAATCAATTGAGTAACGGGAAACCTGTGAAAGGTCATCGAGTAGGAGGGGAGGATTGGTTTAGAGACTGCTCTAAGAATCGAGAATGTCACCGAAGCTAATTCATCGGGATTTAATAATAACGTTCGTGAAATTGCGTGACGTAGAGACTACGACTGGCGAATGAGAATCGATCAATCGAAGGGGGTGGGATATCTCTATTGCTCCGGTTGGTTAGGCCAGTTTTCCTGAAACTAATCTCGTCTCGTTATTAGCGATTCCTGGTGCCCTGGAAAAAGAGAGAAAGAGAGGAGGGGGGCAAAGGGGGACTAACGCAATTTTCTTGAAAGAACGAGCCGGATAAAAAGGGAAGACGCTCGTTTTTCCACTGAAAACGAGTACACCGACGCGGACAGGTGCCCCGGGTTTAATCTCAACCAGGGTTTAATCAGAAATGCCTATCGAAGATCGATCAGTTCGAGAAACGTACGATTCGGGGTAGCTCGACGGCCACGTAGAAAATATATACGCTGGAAACAATTTTTCTACAACGAAAAAAAGAGAAAATCTAACAGAACCCCTCATCTCGCGTCACCCCCTCGGCCAAGGGAGAGATCGATGAATAAAACGTAAATGAATTTTATTATTCGACTAGCGGTGAACCGCGAAAGACGAATCGAATTTTAATTAAATCAGAGACCGAACATGTAATAGGCGATATACCGGAAAGCCACTGATCCAGATTTAATAAAGGCGGGATAGATTTCGTAGGAAATTAATTATCCCGGTAACACAATGGGCCCATTGTTGCGCGGTCGAGATATTAATTTACGAAAGAAACGACGAAACCTGGGAACGGTGCAGTTACAACTACGATCCCTTTTTTTTTCTCTCTCTCTCTACCCCCACCCCCAATTCCCACCCCCAACGTTCTACAAAACTTTTTGTCATATTTCGCGCAGTGTTACAAGAGAGGGCAGTGTGCGGGGGAGGGACGAAGATAAGAAAACGGGATACGGGATGTTGTTATCAGTGTGCCGTGCAAACAAGGTTATAATGCGTTCAGGGAAGTTCGGGCTAGCGAAAACCTATATCCTCGAATCGACTTCCTCAAGGACGGAATATACTTTGCCGAGTAAACTATTTTCCAGGGAAAATTTTTTCGATGTTGAGTACACGGCAAATAGAACGGAACAGAGTGGTGTAGGGGGCGGGGGTGGGCGGGAAATAATTACTTTCCCGGGGAATTTCGTCGTGGAGCCAGTCTCGCCGGAGAAATTACTCATTATTTTAGGGCCGTGCAGTATCCTCGGAGCTCTCCTGGGAGAGCACACCTTTTCCTATCCGCCCACGCGTACACACGCGTCCCCCGCCTCCAGCGACCGCGCGCACCAAGGGAAACTTACAGTTTCCCCCAGTAGAAATCGTCTCGATCACATCCCCGACGCGACCAACGAGGGAAAGAAATTAATCGGAGATTTATCTTATCAAAGAAGAAATCCCATTATCCGGTGGAACGTGCGGCGATACCTAAGTAAATAAATAAAAGAACGTGCGAGAGAAAGAGAGCGCGCTTGACGGAGCTTCGGGGGTGGGAGGAAAAAGGGTTGCACACAGGTGCGACCGGGAAAAACTCACGAAATAAATCTCGGTTGCAACCGTCCCCGCCCCCGCCGCCGCCCAGTGTTCGCGTTCACCTGTGAGAGACACGGCAAAAGTAGGAAAAAGGATGGCAGAAATAATTTGGAAGAAACGTTTCCGGATTATTACGGATCTTCTCGTCTCTCTGTGTTCGCCTTGCGTTTTTTCGCGCAATCACTGTCCGCTTTTTCACGCGCCGTGGCACCTATGTCTCCCCTTTTTCCCCACGCTGAAAAACCGTTCGACTTACTCACTCGAACGTCAGGACGACGTCGTTTTCTTTGTCTCCGTCCGGAAATACTTTTAAATAATTCTATCGCACCGCCTGCATTAAATATCGAGTTTATAAGGGGTTGCAAGAAACGGGTGGCTCGATCCTGCTGAAAGTTTTTGCGCGCGCTCTTCGATAAATGATGAATTCAAGAAGAAGATAAAATTCGCGAAGGTGTTGCCTGTCGGGAAGACCGGGGAAACGAGCATCGCCGAGGAGGGGGTGAGTTTGACCGTCATTTTTCCGTCAAAGAGAATTCCAGCCGAGTTCCGGACGTCGGCGAGCCACCGGAAGACGGTATCGAAGCAAAGCAATTATGCCGGCCGCAATTACCCGCGGTGAGAAGCGTCTCCTTTCGCACCTCTTTTTTCCCTTCACTCTCCCTCTCTGCTCCCGCAGGGGAGAGTAATTGCGCCCAGGAGAGGCGCGAAACCGTGCCCAGCGAAAAATTTAAATTGTCCGTCTTCCCCGGCTCTTAAATTGCCGCGGCGGTCTCTCGCTCGCCCTCTCCCCTGTCCTTCATCCATCTTACTGTCATCCGAAAATTTATCTGCGGCTGCTACGTGTAGCCACGTAGCGTGGCCGAGATAAGGAACCTAGGATACTGGACGGTGCGAAATTATACCATCCACGAAATAGAATCCTTTCGAGAACACGCGGAGGTTTCTATTGTTTCCCTGGGATCACTTAACATTGCTCCTTGGGCTGTCTACGAACCTGGATATTTCCTGTTCTATCTCAGGTTTGTAGTAGCATTTTTATTATTTACTGTAGTCCTTTTTACAGATGATTTTTCCAAAGCATTCTAGTCGGGAAGTAGCTAAATGATCATCTGTCTTTCTATTCCAATAGTTCACTGACCATGATCCCTATTTGGCTTGTTGTATTCTGGATGAGGGTTGATAAACATATTTTTGATTTAAGGTAACAAAACACAAATTTAATAATAAAACTCTTCAACGTGTAAATTCCGGACACGAATTTAAATACGAAAAAGAAGCTAGGATAAGTCTTTTACGTGAACTTAAATAGAGGTCCCTAAAAGGGTAGGCGATTACAATGATGGAACTATGAGGAACATCTAACTTAGTCACTATTTACGATAAGAATATATATATATATCGTAAGTAAACATATGATAAGTAAATAGTTGTCATGCAACAGGTTCTAGCTAAGTCTATCATCAAGGTTGTGATATGTCCTATTTAAGGGTGGCGTCCACAAAGTGTCCTAGCCGACAGGTAGCTAAACGATCACCCACTTCATCATTCTTTGTTTGATTCTGCTGATGTCGTCTATTTGGTATGTCCTCCTTGGAACTAACACCCTAATATTAGCCTAGTTAACAGGTAGCTAACTGGTTACACGTTTCATCATTCTTTGTTTGATTCTGCTGATGTCTATTTGGTATGTCCTCTTTGGAACTAACACCCAAATTCGATTCTAGCAATCAGCTGACTAACCAATCATCCACTTCATCATTCTTTGTTTGATTCTTTTGATGTCTATTTGGTATGTCCTCTTTGGAACTAACACCCTAATGTTAGCCTAGTTAGCATGTAGCTAACTGGTTACACGTTTCATCATTTTCTGATCTGCACTGATCCTGACCCCTATTTGCTTCTAGCTAGCACCTACCAGAACTGTAATATATCTTGTTTGAGACTAATGTCCACAAACAACTCAGTTCACCCTTGACTTCAGTGACCAACTCGAGAAAACCGATTACCACAGTCGATTCTAGCGATCAGCTGACTAACCAATCACCCACTGCATCATTCTTTGTTTGATTCTACTGATGTCTATTTGGTATGCCTTCTTTGGAACTAATACCTTAATATTAGTCTATCTAAATGGTTACACGTTTCATCATTTTCTGATCTGTACTGATCCTGACCCCTATTTGCCTCTAGCTAGCACCTACTAGGTAATATATCTTGTTTGAGACTAATGTCCACAAACAACTCAGTTCACCCTTGACTTCAGTGACCAACTCGACAAAACCGATTACCACAGTCGATTCTAGCGATCAGCTGACTAACCAATCACCTGTACCACAGTCCCCACCGTGTCCAACTCCACCATGCAGTCACTGGAGCGGCAGACACGTCAGCTGTACACCTCGGCGCAAAGATTAATGATATGACGAAAACCGGGACCGATGTTTCGACACGTTTCGAGACTAAAGGCGCCACGCTATCGTTCCTCGGGAAGGAGTCAAGTGGCCAGATGCTCGAGGACGGATAAAACCCCGGGGAAGAAGGTACGCAACGAGCGGCTAGGTAATCGCGGCCGCGGTGTAATTTAAGTAGACCTTATCGAAGTTTATCGCGCGCCGGTTCTGACGCCGCGGCCCCATAATCCACCGGTTCGTTTCCAAGCTGGAAACCCATTAAGGTAGCAGTTGCAACACGGACGCGGCGCGCACCGCGGGAACAAAACGAGAATGAGCGAGAGGAAGGAAAAGACCCTCCCCCCTCTCTCTCCTCTCTGCCTTGCCTCACCACTCCTCCTCCTCCTCCTCTCTCTCTCCCCTTTCTCGCGGTGCCGGAGTGATTAATGTGAATGGATGGAAGAAACAAAAAGGGAGCAGGGGAAAAGGAACAACGAATCCGACTGCCGCGCTCGTGGTGTTAACTTTTTTCTACGGTCTTTGCTCCCTACCAGCGGCCGACACGTTTATTACGCCTCTGCAATCATTGAAAATAGGCTCGGGCCCGACATGGCACCCGATCAGGCCCGAAATTGGGCCAGCGGAAATTATTATCAAAAATATAATGAAGAAACGAAAGGGTTTGCAAAAATTTGGACGAGCAGCGAGGTTATTCGTGAATTGTTTTGATGAGGCTTCTCGATGATACTTGTCTGATGCTGGGACTTAACTTTTGGAATAAATCGTCTTGATAATTTATTCAAAAATAGCTGCATAAAAGAGAGTAGGATAACAATTCACACATTGGTGAATTGCTGGCTGATCATCTTCCTTCATCCTTTTAGGACCTAGGGCTAGAAGCTCCATTAATGCAGTTCCTCAGCCTCTAGCTTCAGTTTCAGGTTTTGTTGATTATCTAACAAGGTTAATACGTAGACAGCAGATCTTTGTGCGAAATAAAATTCGCTGTCTATTAATTAAGAGTGACTTCTATCGATTCTTGGTGAATGCTGATTTGGTAGAAAACGCGATCGTGTCTCGATCATCGGGAATAGTGTACGAATGGACGCGGAATAAAGGGAAGAATGCAGACCGCGCCGAGATGATCTTGATTAGATACGCTTGATGATCCGTGGCCGCTTTTCAGCGGGCATGGCCGCCGGGTCCCTAAGGGGCTAAAACGATGAAGAGTCAAACAGGAACAACGCGCGCGCCCACACACGGAACAGTCTCTCTCTTTCTCTCTCTCCCGATAGTAGTCTGCACGCGCGAGCGACTCGCTTGCTCGAGCGTGTCCGGGCAAAAGGGAATTTATGCACGGTTCGTCGACGGGCACGAGGGCGCAAAACATCCCGAGCTAGTAAATATTAATGCGCTCATTAGCCGGGCTTCATATTCATGCTATGAAAACTCATCGTTTATTATGTAACGATTGCCGGTGGCCGGGCGAGATCGCGGCCAGATCGCGGATTACCGGTTAATGATAATCGACGAGGCTGGATTTCGATGACTTCGCACTCGAAACAGACCAGCAAGGCCACGTCCTGTCCTGGTAAAAATTAAAAGTCTGGGACATTTATTTATTCTCCAATTCTCTACGTTAGAAACAATTAGTAATTACCATTTCATAATACAGGTCCTTTAACAAATTCACCCATTCAATATTTTCACATACTGTAAAATATTGATCCTATTACGTTCAGTCGTGAGACGTGTTTCGGTAATTATATAGAAAAAGTTTGCGTACTCCAATTTTGATGAAATTTTAATATGTTATGCAGCAACACATTTCGAACAACTTTTTCCTTTTCCAATATAGCGGGTCGCTTTTAGTTTTTGAGATATTTGCAAAAAACTATCGTGAATACTGTAGGAGGAGCATGCAGGTATACGAAAAACTCAATACACCATTCGCAATAGTCTTTTGCAAATATCTCGAAAACTAAAAGCGATCCTTTATATTGGAAAATGAAAAAGTTGTTCAAAATGTCGAAATCTGTAACATATTAAAATTTTATCAAAATCGGAGTACGCAGAAGACCTTTTTTATATAATTATCTGAATTGTTATCCTAGTCTCTTTTTTATAGCTATTTTTTAGGAGCGTATGAGAATAATAATTATTTTTCCATTAAAATAAAAAAGTCCACGTTGAAACCATGGACACGAATTTTCGAAAAACATTCTGAAGGTTGGTTGGACGACTTGGTTGACCAGCCAATAGCGTCGCAGGGCGTCCCGTCGATAAGAACAGCCCCGATCGGAACGAAAGGGTCCAAAGGGACACGGGCCGAGTCCTATTTCATCGGGTTCCGATGAGAGTTTGGTTCCGCGAGCTTCTGATGACTCGTGAAACTCCTCGAGACGACTATAAGCCGATATATTTATTGCCGGAGATACTTCTGAGACTCGTTCCCTCGGCCTGCGGAGTCGATTTACTAAATAAGGCCGGAAGTGGATTGCCTGTGACATCACCGTCAAACTTTCTACCTTTGAAGTAGGATTTCAAAGGATTTTTCCCTCGGTTACCAATCGAGTCGGCCTCAATGATAAGAACTCTCTCTATCCCTCCCACTCCCCCACGGAGAAACTGAGTTTCGTGTTTCTTCCGAGATGACGCAGTTTAATTAAAGGAGCCCACTTCGAATCATGTTATTAACACAACCCTCAGAGGTTTTTCAATGGCTTCCCTCTTTCTCCCCGACTGGAAATAGTCCTTCATAGTCATTCACCTGGTGAAACTGTTTGTCCGACTAGACAATACATAACAATCCTATTACAGCACTATAGTCGCTACTACAGTTCCGTTAAATTGCTTGGAGCCGTAATCTGAATTTATTTCCATCGACTTCGGTTGAAAACAGTCCTCCAACGATTCAACTAGATTTCAATGGAGTTTGAAGACCCTTTTAAAAAATCCTTTTCGATCTCGCCGCTTTTCAAGCTCCCGTGTGTTGCTCTTTTTTCCTCGCTCTTATCATCCCCATAGAAAAAAAAAACACTGTCAGCCGAAGTTAGCCAAGATAAAAGTTAGGATCCAAAGCTGTCGAAGACCCGTGTCAAACGAGACCCGGGCACCGCGTGGCGGGGGTGGACCAGCGAGGGAATCTCTCGATTACTCTTCCCCTGATTTATGGCGGAGAAGTTCGATTCCCGCGATTTACCCCTGTTCGCATTTTCCTACGAAACTTTTCGAAGTGAGAGGCTCCACGGAACGGATCATTAACCACGAAGCTAACCCGAGGACTCAGTCAAGGGAAAAGAGGAATCCATAATTCGCGAAACGAATCCAGGGTCATTTTTGACCCTGTTTATTTTCTAGCCGAGTTTATCCGTGACTTCGTTGGTAAATTTGCTAGTCGTGCAGGGGTGTCTTTTTTCTCGTCGCAGAAATTCCAGTCGGCCACAATCCTGTCATCGTTTGAGCGCGTTACAAGCGGAGCGTCTCTGTGCATTCAGCGCCCCTTCGAATCCCGCTCGGCTGTCTCTCTGTGTTGTCCCTGTTGCTCGCGCTCCAAAAAGATAACCGCGGACACCTCGTTTCCGGTTTCTCGGTCTATAGACGCCGTCGAGCGGCACGCAAACGAGGCCAGCCGGTATTATTGTAGCCGTTTCTCGTACCGCTTCTCCTTCAGCGGGAAAGAGAAAGGGTGGGAGCAAGCGAGAACGAACTGCGAGCAAAAGCAGAGGGGTGGCTCGTTCGTTCGGTCGTAGAAACTGGCACGGGCAATCTTTTTCAGGCACTTCGGGAAATGTCGAGAAGCTTTCGCGCGCATTTACCCCAGACGTCACTTTCCCGGCCGGTGAAAATAGCCGGCTTTAACCGGCATTGAGCCGCGGGAATAAAGTTGCCACGGTAATTAGTTTTAGCCCGCGTAGCTAAAACTGCTGGCTGGATGGTTAAATCTGTCCCCGTGGATTCCGCAGAAATTCGGCGGCCGGCGTCTGCTCGACGTGTGCATTATTCCAGCCACCAGAAAAGGTTTACGCTACGAGACAATGCGGGCATGTATAAACCACCCTCGATGCTATTTTGTCCAGAAAGAACGATAACCCAACGAAAAATAGCTTCGATTTTAGATGCTAGTGACGGCACAGGACCATTGAGTTCTAGTCTTGAATTGTTCAAGTAGATTCTACGTAGCTTTACTGCTAGATACCCTTAATGCTGCTTAGTGATCTTCGCAGCTGATGAAAAGTAGCTTCAATTTTAGATTCGACTGGCAGTATAGGACCATGAAGTCCTAGCCTCAATCTGTTTAAATAGTGCCTACATAGCTTTACTGCTAAATACCCATGATGCTGCTTAGTTATCTTCGCAGATAATTAAAAGTAGCTTCAATTTTAAATCCCACTGACAGTATAGATAGTATAGGACCATGGAGTCCTAGCCTCAATCTGTTTAAATAGTGCCTACATAGCTTTACTGCTAAATACCCATGATGCTGCTTAGTTACCTTCGCAGATAATTAAAAGTAGCTTCAATTTTAGATCCCACTGACAGTATAGATAGTATAGGACCATGGAGTCCTAGCCTCAATCTGTTTAAATAGTCCCTCCATAGCTTTACCGCTAAATACCCATGATGCTGCTTAGTTACCTTCGCAGATAATTAAAAGTAGCTTCAATTTTAGATCTGATTAACAGTATAGGACCATGAAGTCCTAGTCTTGGTCTGAATTAGGTAGAATCGAGATAGCTAAATACCCTAAGTGCTAAACACCTTCGCAGCTAGGTGAAGAGCCAACAGCCTCGACGAAGACACTTATTTTCCTATCAGAGCCAAAACACTCTCCATTCCCAGTCCCCAACCACGGAAAGAAAGGAAACAGTCGAATCCCTCGCCCGCTGGCTTATCCTTTTCCAGGCGATTTACGTGCGAAGTTCACGGTGGAAGGAAGCGAATCGTTTATCACGCGGCGAGCTAATAGATAGCACGGTGGTTACGTGTTCGTGGTTCGATCGGTGCCATCCCTTGTCCCTAACCCCTGGAATCCACTTTATCGGGCCGATCGACTAACAGCTGCGGGAATCAAGCTGGGAATCCGGTCTCGAACTTCCGAATTCGCCTCTGCCGGAAGTGCGTAACTCTTTGCCTCCGTGCCTACCGAAATCCTCTGTTTTATCAGATCTAGATAATTTCGTGGAACAAGCCGAATCACGTGCTCGAACGTGTGAGACAGTAATTTTTACAGATCGTTAGATATCGTTTCCAAACGTCTTCACGTTGCTTCACTACCATGCTGATTGCCCGAGCAGCAACATGTGGGTCAATCACAAACTTTTAATTTTTAAAGTTTAATTATTTTGCGACACTAAGCAAGTAAGTAGCGATTCCTTTTGTTTTATAATGTTGTTCTTTTTCTGTTTCTAAGGTTTCACGATATATATATATTTAATTATTAATTTACAGACGCAATGTTAATTTGATTTTCTTGAAAATGATCTAAATGCAGATCGAAACGTTGAGAAATAATATTGTGATAATTTGCAAATAGTGTTTGAGTAACAATTGATTCATTTATGCTTAAAGCAATTTACGATCGATATTATTTAATACTGATCGCCAGATATGCTTCGAATAAATACGGGAATCGGATAGCTGTAGCCAGAAGAAAAACGCCAGACATCCCAGAATTACTTATGTATGTTTTCGATTTGGAGGATTTCATCGTCGAGGTTTTATGGGAAAGACCAGCACCAGGATGTTTTCTGATTTTACGAGCTGTCGGAGGCCAACTGTAGATTCATCCAAGACTTAAAAAAATGGCTGCCGAGGTGATGGATGAAGAGACAGTCGAAAGACCGCACGAGAAAGAATCGAGTTCAAGCCCTCCTAACCGATCACACGAACAAAATGAGAATTACAAACTCGGTCCCCTTTCGTCGATCTATGAAACGGCGATCGGTGCACGATTAATTACGACCCCCCATCGTCGGTCTGATACCATCCCGAGATGATTAATTTCCCGACAACACACAGGACGACACGAACTTTCCACTACCTTCCCCCCTGGAAGGGGGACCTCCCCACCGGTGAAAAACTTTTGTGTGTTTTCCTTTTTCGTGGCGCGCACGCCGAGTGAAAAATGCCGATGTCTCTTCGAGTCGAAAGTTTTCACTGTCCCGGCCGCGCGGCGAAGAAAAGGTGAAAAGGCTCCTTTCGAGAGCCCGAACTCGCGAAAGTGCACACTCATTTCCGTGTTCCCTGAATACCTTCGATCTCGCTTGATACAGTATCGCGGCATTTTTCACGCGAGGACGGATGAAAGTTACTTCGAAGGGGAATGAAAGGGGACAGGAGTCGCTCGGGGCGGGATGGAACCTCTGCGAAACCCCTCCTCTCTCTTACTCGCGAGGAGGAATTTTCTTTCGCCTTTTCGGAGGGTCTCGAACCGTGGCGACACGTCTGCCACGGACTAGAACAAGGGAACTGAATTTACAACGGAAAAGACCTGACGCGACAACGTATATCTTCTCGAAAGCGACATTCATCTTGAAATATCTCCATGAAAAATGTAAACAAAAATATAATTTCATGGTTCATCCGATTCCAAGTGGAAAATCCTACGAATTCTCCCTGAGTCATTGTTTCGTACGAGATACGGTTCGTTTTTTATTTTCATAAACAGGGATAATGGAAAACGAACAGCTTCTTTTCAAACGACAACGTGTCTTTAAAAAAATCTTAAAGAATAATAGTGATAAAAATAAGTTTGATGGCTCATCTTATTCCACGTGAAAAATGCTACAAATTCTCCCAGTCATTATTTTGTACAACTTTTTGTTGTTTTCATAGACAAGAATAATGAAAACCAAACAGCTTCCTGAAACGACAACGTGTCTTCTAAAAAATCTTGAAGAATAATAGTGATGAAAATAAGATTCATGGCTCATCTTATTCCACGTGAAAAATGCTACAAATTCTCCCTGAGTCATTATTTTGTACAATTTTTTGTTGTCCTTATAGACAGGGATAATGAAATGTATCTTCTAAATAATCTTAAAATCTTGAAGAATAATAGTGATAAAAATAAGATTGATGGCTCATCTTATTCCACATGAAAAATGCTACAAATTTTCCCTGAGTCATTATTTTGTACAACTATCGATCCAGATATTATTTTCAGTGATACAGAGTTCCTGTATCTTGACGCGCGATTATCCGAGGAACGATCCGTTACGTCGAGAAACTCCCGGAGAAATAATCGACGCAGTTTTTCACGGGGAATGGAAGATAATTGAATTTGGCAGTCACTGACGAGCGCTCACCTCCCCGGGAGAAGCCTCGAAGGGGAAATGTCAAGATACCGTGGGCTCGGGAATTTCTTGGCGGCGGTCGAGGGATCGAGCCAAGAAGAGGATCTCCCGTTCCGAGTGGCGGGATATCGCGTTATAGGTTGTATGATAGATTACTTTCACTTGCGCGATGCTGAGCCGCGAATACGTCACTCCGCCGCGAAAATAGATTCCGCGCGATTCGTGGCACGGAAATTCTATTCGTCGAGGCTGAACCGCCTCTACTAGACGGAAATGGCTATAGGGGTGGAAAATGTGCTCCGGGGATTCCGAATAAGGGAATCCGGTGCAGTTCTACTTGATCGGGACTCGATCTCCCTACGCCCAAAGGTCAATTACCGACGGGCTGCGCCGAAGGGGTGAAAAATGAAAACACTTACTCTGCCAATTACTTTCGGAGTGGATCAAGACACGGCGGGGACTTAAAATTGACAGGAAATTGCTCAGGGGTAGTCACAAATTCGACTTCTAACCCTAAAACAATTTCAAAACCTTTTTTTTAAACGAGAAACATTCAACATTATAGTCAAGTGAATTTTTTAAGATGAATATTTTTACACATCTGTCAAGCGAGTATCGAGGTATGTAGAAAAAAATTTTCAAGCATTTGCGTTGATTTTTTTCGAAGTTAGAGGGTAGATTTGATTTTTGTAATTTTAGGCAAACAGCGAGCCGATCGATTAGGGGGTGCGTGTATCTCAGGTATACCCGGAATTCTTATCGCAAACACGATATCTATCGCGAACAAACGATTGGCACGCGTCCCATTTCGTCGAACGGAACGACACTCGACACGAAAATTCCCCTCGTTTCGGAGGCGCGATTTACTCTCCCTCTGAGCGAATGTTTCCCCGTGAGCTTCTTTCGCTCGCCCATCTGCCTTTCTTTCGTTCACGGCGGAGGCTTTCAAAGGCGAAAGCTCGTGTTCGCGCCGAGGCCCAGGCCGGTGCCCGAGCCCGCGCCCGGAACATCAAAGCGTGCGTCGAGACGCTTTCCCCGGGAATTTTCTCGCCGTGCAAGAAAGCCCATCGAAATTTTCCTCCTCTGTTCGCTCGATAGAAAGTCCGTAGTAATTTCCGCGAAGTTGATCGCGGTCTACACCCACCCTCTCCCTCATACGCCCACGGGGGTGAAAGAAATTTCGTTGAAGCGACGCTAAAATTGAAATTTCGAAACCGTCAACGTTTATTCTCCCGCCTTTCGCTTCAGAGATGTGCCAATCCTCTTATATTCCTTCCGTAGATACGATTCGGTAGTTGCACTGCCGAAAGTTCGAGAACGAAGACCTCTCAAGAGCCAGGACCTTGCAGACTTGGGAACTTTCACAGTCAGGACCTTCCAAAGTTAGGAATTGCAAGGTTTGGACCTTGTAAAGTTAAAGCTTTGCAGGTTTAGGAACTTTCAAAGTTGAGACTTGCAAATTTAGGACCTTGTAAACTTAGAGCTTTGCAGGCTTAGGACCTTGCAAAGTTGGGGCTTGCAAGATTTGAACCTTCCAAAGTTGGGACTTGCAGGATTTAGACCTTGTAAAGTTAGAACTTTGCAAGCTTAGGACCTTCCAAAGTTGGGACTTCCAGGATTTGGGCCTTGTAAAGTTAGAAGTTTGCAAGCTTAGGACCTTCCAAAGTTGGGACTTGCAGGATTTGGACCTTGTAAACTTAGAGCGTTACAGATTTAGGACCTTCCAAAGTTGGGTCTTGCTGGATTTGGACCTTGTAAACTTAAGAGCTTTGCAAACTTAGGACCTTCCAAAGTTGGGACTTGAAAACTTAGGACCTTCTAAAAATTAGAGCTATGTAGGCTTAGAACCTTCCCAAGTTGGGACCTGAAAACTTAGGACCTTGTAAACTACAGCTTTGCAAGCTTAAGACCTTCCAAAGTTGGGACTTGCAAACTTAGGACCTTCAAGACATAGCTCTTTGCAGACTTGGGACATTGAAGACGTAGGAATTTGTGCTGCTTTGAATTGAGAGCTTAGAGTTCGACTAGTTAGAGCCTCGCAAATGTATGCAGTTAAGGTTCTGAAAAGTGGGGGTGTTTTAAGCCTGGATCCTAAGAGCGGGGTTCTCAGAATAACATTTTCATAGAAATGGCAGTTTCGTGTCTTCCCTCGCCTCCCGAAGTTCTCCCGGCGTTGATACTGAGCGAAAACAATATTCGCCGAAGCAAATGGTAATGAACCGACCGAAATTCAATCTAAACCGTGTAATCTAGAGTCGCCCCTTTTATTACACCGTAAAGAAGGCTCGTTTATGTATCGGCCGACGGGGTCAGGAACACGAAAAAGAAAAATGCCGATAATGAGGCGGAAAAGGGGAGCGAAAATACGTGTAAGTGGTAATGGCTGACTTGTACCACGGTCGGCCACGTCAGGAACATGTTTAACTTCGACGATAGCCGGAGGGTTACTCCCCGGTTGATAAGGCCTATCCTCGTTTATGCGGAGAATAAAAATAACCCGGCAACGAGGAGCAGCCACGAGAGTACATCGACACGAGAAATATCTTGTGGACAGATAACGACTGCTACAGTCTCAAAAGAACTTTCGAATAGATACCATATTTTAATTAAACCGCTAGGAATTGTAGAAATTTCAAAGATTCAGCCTGAAATTCAATATTCACGCCATTGCGTAGAAATGATTCCTCACTCGTCACATACCCCTACATTTCCAACCCTTCGTGACCGCCCTGATGATATACAAATAGGTTCGTATCTAATTCCCAGGGGACACGCCTTACTTTAACGACGAGGGTGGAAGAATGGTGGGGCAACAAGAACGTGACAACCCTAGTCGCTGTTTCATACCGCAGAGGAAGCAGAGAAATCACCATCATTAAAACTGGAAGAAAATTCAAATAATTCAAGAATTAAAATCCTGATTTTGCACCCCTACAAAAATCCGTAAAATCGATATCTACTTGGGACACATTTCAGGGATACCTTCTGAGAGTTGCCTCTTTTCAGAGGCTGCTAAACATCACTCGGTGGCGAAGCCATTCATCAAAGCCAACTTACATCCCCGGCGCGTTCAGGAGCCACCACCCGTTGCCCAACGAGGCAAGAAAAAAATTTCCAGCACGTACGCGAATAGAAAGTATTCCCTGAACAACAGCGGCACGTGCTGCGCAGCCAATTATAATGACCCACTTGAGCCGAGGTTCTTCTCCGGCTCCCGACGGATGTGTCTGCAGCAACGGCGCGGCGGATTCTAACGCGCCGGCCGCCGTTGGAAGTCGGTTAATCGTGCAAAAGAACCGGTATATATCGCGACGTTAATTAAGAAGGATGTCTCGGGGTATTAGCCGAAGCCTACATCCCCTCCGCACCCTCCCTCGTTCATCCGAGGCGACGAGAGAGACGAGGGTGGCTCCGGCGCGTGACGCAACCACCAGCGAAATCAGAGCCGTCGTGGTGTGGGTGGAGAGAATACGGCGGCTCGTGCACGCCGCGGGTGAAACGGGAGTACATTGCTTTATGGCTTACCATCGTCAGGGACGCGGCCGTCCCTCGAGCGTACTGGAATTCCGGGACACTCACCTGAAAGCAGAGAAAGAACCGTGTTAGAACGTCGCTGGTAATGAACTTCGCGTTCAAAGACACCGGCGCACAATTGCGCTCGAACCCCCGCAAGGTCGCTTTGTACGCGTCAGGTTCGCAACTTCAGGGTGAAGGTCGGGCAAAAAATAATTAGAAAATGGAAAAAAATTAATCAATGGGCGGAGTCAAAATTCGGAGGAGTCCACGAGAGTGGGTGGAGCATGGATCCGGGGAGGAGGAAATTGACGGCCAACGAGTTTGAAAAGAGGGACCAGGATACTGTACAAATCTGATGATAATCGGGACTAGGATGAATTCAGGAAATTTATAAATTGGCTATAATAAAAGACAGGGGGCGTGGTGAAAAAATGTGGAAGGAGAAGTGGGCGGAGCATGGATGCAAGGAGAGGGAAAGTACAATTCTGATGACAATCGGGATTAAGCTCAAGAAGAGAGAGTTTTGCAGTCAATGAATTCAAGGACAATGGAATTGAAAAACTGTAGAAGGAAAAGTGGGTGGAGCTAAAAAGTGAGAGGGGACCGCCTCCATAGACTGTTTCCAGCAAATATGTAATCCCTGATTAAATACGTGCCGGCAGCGATTCGCAGCCATCGCGTCCTCTTTTTCTGCGATCGAGGCGCTAAAATAGACTGAGAATACGTTTGTGAAATTTATTGACTGTCGCCGCGGGCTGCATTCAGTTTCAGAACGAGTGTTCCGTCGATGTAAATGCATTCCCTTGGATTAATTTCCGGCGGCTGGCTATAGGTTGGCTGCTGCTACTTATAAGCGAGCTAAAATTTCCCGGTCCGCAAGAAACGTTCCAAGCATGTGATCACGGACCGTCGAAAAACTTGGAACGGACTGTTCCAAAAATCTTTTCAATTACAACGAATTGTACATAATAGGAAGAGTTAGGGGGGTGCAGTGAACTGGGGATGCGGTTATAAGTCGTGCCAGTTTCCGAAGCAACGCGGACAGAAGAGAATACCCCTGAAAACGGAGTCGAACCGTTTACGAGGTATTCTTGGCGGCTTCCCCCGGGACAAGTTCGTTTGAACAGGGGCGAGGAACGAATTAATTGGAAGGTAAACGCATGTCCATAATGGCGTATCCGACATTGTATGTACGTGCGATTTCGTGTCCCCGGGGCAGCGTGTCCCTTTAGTCGTTTCAAAATGCCTTCCGGCAGCGCAAACAACGCTGCCAGTTTCAACGTGGTTTGCGCACGCCGAGCCGTACCGTTTACATCGATAGAATTCATGTTTAGTAATTTAGCCCTACATTCTTACTTGTTCTCCTCCCACGCCTACGCATCTTCCTTGCGCCTTGATTCGGTTTCACACGTTGGTCGCCGCGTCACCCATATGTGGGTGACGCTCTTCTTCTTCGAATTAATTATTATTATTATTTATTATTGGCGGACTGGAGCCCTTTTACATAAGTGTTAAAAAAAGAAAATGATATGAAAAATTTAATAATGGTACTAATGGTAATATAAATATAATCCTAGGTATTTACATTTTAAAATTTAGTAAAGCATCAATGAAAAAATCAACACGATTATAAATAGTGCATGATTGTTGCAATAATGCGATTCATTGGATTAATTAATCCATAAGTCGATTTTGCTGTAAATGTTTAAAAATCAACTCTTCTTAATTTACGTTCCGGTATGTAAAAATTGATTTGCGGAAATAGAGAGGAACAATCAATATGATTATTAATTAAATTCATTGTCGTTAATATTGTGGAGTAATCATGATCAGAGAATGACATTGAATTATTTAGCTTGTATGAACAAAACCTGAGAATATTTATGCTGCACTCTCGAGCAGCATGATTTTCGGAGACTGTATAATTGATGCATATTCAAATAATTGATGCATGATGCAAATCAAACATAGGATATACAACATAAAAATATTAAAAACACATTATAAGGAGAAACTCCACCGATTCTCCTATCGACTTTGTTTTTCCACGTGGTCGTCGATAACGAGGGGAGGGGTGTTTGAAGTAAAATATCAACATTGCTTCGTCGCCGGTGCGCGAGACGAGAGGTTAATAAGCAAATTTTCACGGAAAGCAGGTCGCGCGTGACAGCTCTTCGAAACGCACGCATAAATTGCACGTGGCGTGTCGAGCCCAGTTTCCGTGGCTTCAACCCTTCGAAAGGGGTAGGATTACCATGGGGGATGCCGTGTAAATCGTATCGTAAATCTTCGAACAAGCCTTTCGAATCGACGTTCCTCCACGGTTCAGGTCCCCGCGAAATTAATACTTTTCATTTCGTAAAACATCTGCACTTTCGACAAAACCAACCATTCCCGGACTAGAAAACACGCGTATCGATCCGCGGCCGACGGTATTTTCACTGATTACATAGTGGACGGACCTTTGTTGCAACAGAAATACACAAGCCGAAACGGAAATTGCTTGGATCCGCTATCAAACATCGGGCGCACTTTTCTTTTCCTCGATTTTTATCGGCCCCCGGTGCCCCTTCTATTCTCTTTTCATCGACGGCAAAATTGTAAATCGAACGGGTTGCTCTCTGCGCTGCTCTTTTTTTTTTTGCTCGCGTGCCCAGCCAGAGAATCAATAGACCGTTGTTTACCAGCGCGCACCTTACTTAAGCCAGAAGACACACGTGCCACCGTGTATATCTGCTCCTAACGTAAATCGAACAGGATTCCCGTACGTTCCAACTCGAATCCTCTCGAAATTAGAGATTCCGCGAGTCTATGGATTTTCCACGTGGACTGTGTGCTCGTTACGCTACGATTCCCGGCCGGGGAAAAAAGATATTGAAAATGAACGCATGCGTATATTCGAGACACCGTAAACGGCTCCGTGTGCGTCATGAGAGCGGAACAACTGTTATCAATTGCGTGCCGACTGACAGCTGCGAATGATTGATAACGAGGTTCCGTGTCCCGCTGCTCGGTGACACGGCGGGAAACCTGGCCACACGAATTTTCCACTGATTAAGTCCTCGTCTCATTAACGACGGACACGGCAGCATAAATTATGCAACATTCTCCTCACCGAGCAAAGCCTATCAGGAACACCAGAAAATAATTCAGTACATCTTGTGAGACCGGGGTTCGAACGAGTTTCAAGATGTTTGAACCCGTTCAAACTAGTATAAATATATTTCTTAACTGTCACCACTCCGTAATTGGTAGGAACACCAGAAAATAATTCAGTACATCTTGCAAGACCGGGATTCGAACGAGTTTGAAGATGTTTGAACCCGTACAAACGAGTATAAACCTACTTCAAAACTGTCACCACTCCGTAATTGTTACTTACGACCGAGCTACGAATTTTCCTGGCCGAATAAACACCGTTGAGATAATTTGTAGAAGCTAACCCAAGACCGGGGTTCGAATGAGTTTGAAGATGTTCGAACCCGTTCAAACTAGTGTATATCTACTTCTTAATTATTACCACTCCGTAATTGTTAGGAACACCAGAAAATAATTCAGTACATCTTGCAAGACCGGGATTCGAACGAGTTTGAAGATGTTTGAACCCGTTCAAACCAGTATAAATCTACTTCTTAACAGTTACTACTCCATAATTGTTATTTACGACCGAGCCACGAACGGTTCATCGCGAGGGATAAGAAACCATTAATGATTAACAAGAATGGAAGCGTGCCGGGACTGCGTTATGCAGTTAGCGAGCTACGAGATTAGCATACTCGTTGTCCACGCCACGGAAACAATTACCCCTCGCGTCGGGGGGCGAAATCGCGAACGGTTGCGTAATATCGATCCGATGAATTCTTAAGCACTCCAGATTAAGTTCGAGAACGTTGTGCGCGACACCCGATTATCAATTTTTCAACGACTCCGTGCAAAATCACAACGCCCAATTTGCCAACAACAAACTCGCCGGCCAATTCGTGAACGGTAAAATATTTACCCTTACGGTAAAATATTTACCCTTTGCCGATTATCTGCCGTTCCGTGGGCGTCAAACATTTTGCAAATACATTTGCGACAAATCATTTCAGACAATTTAAAAATTATTAATTATTAATTTAATTTTAAGAAAAAGTAGAGCAAAGTTTCTATACTCTCTGACGGGTGTAGTGAATTTTTATTTTGCATGGAGTCGTAGTAATAATTATTGCAAACTCCGGGCGGCAGGTATCAACGAGAAACTAATTTTCCCTCTCGCGGAAAGGGGCGGCGAGGTGCCTGGAAAATTATCTGCAACCCGTAACTTCGGGTAACGCACTTAGGCCGGCGGCCGTTCGCGGCATAAAGAAAAAGAGAAAACAGAAAGGAAGAGTGCATGGGCCCCCAAAGAAACCGTGTTTCATCCCTGAGGGTGCGCGGGGGTGTGAGAGGGCGTTTCCGAACACGACGGCCAGAAAACTTGCTAGGAAGGGTAAGGGTGTGCAACAAGGAAGGGCAATTTATCTTGTTGTATTAGCAAATGGATGATAATGATGCCGTGAGAGAGAGAGAGAGTGGCGGGATGAGAGAGGGGGTAGGTTGAGGGCGGAGGATGGCTCGGGCAGAAAGTGTCGGAAGCTCCTCTGTAAGCAGCCGTAGTTACGAACTTAAGTGTCGGTGCATTAGTGTGCCAGCTTCTTAAGCATGTAGCCGGCGCCGCCGCCGGTGTATATTCGTGACAGTTTTCCGAGGGTTGGCGGGAGCGTTGTGTATCGATATACGCACCCCCTAAAACTAGGGACAAGAAACGTAATGCGGGTTCTATTTAGGCGGGCTGGTACCTCAGCGTTTCGCAAAGGAAAACGAACACCCCCGATGCCATTAAGTTCGGGCAAAACGCTGAGAGGACTTAGGCGCGGGGGTGGAGAGTCTTCTGTAAGAGGAGACACACACCTCGCGGGAAAATGAACGTCAGATTACACGGCAGTTATCTTTCTATCGCGGAAAAATCGCAAATCACGTATCCTCGAGTTTCCCCATCTATCAGCGTGTCTCGAACATTCGTGCAGTTTCTCACGAGACCCTGTGGCCTCTCCTGTCATCCGCCATTGTTTCGACGTCATGGCAACACAGCTGCTCTGTTACAATACTAATTGGTGCCGGTTGACGGACAGGTTTGTAAACAACCGCGGAAGCATCCGGCGAGAGAGTGAGAGAGGGATGAAGATAGGGAAAGAGATAGGAGGTCTGGCCCCCTTTTGCGCTTCCACAAAGGCCGCCGACTTTTCTTCTCCTCTACACCGGGCTAGTCTACTTTGCTCGACTAACAATGGGGATGAACACCCTCGGTTCCGGCAACAATGCGCCAACAAGGCCACCTAACGACTCGCGGACCTGGCAAATTGGCGGCGCCCGCTTTAGCTAGACGAACCTGGCGATTCAAGCTGAACGCGGACTGTTCAACTTGCACCGATTATGGTGCAGCAAGTTGAAAAAGTTGTCTTGTCGTCGACAATGCTGACCAGAAGAAGCTGTGGCCCTTGGAAATAAGGCTAGGTTAACTGGAAAGGTAGTTCTAGAAGCGTGGTGCAGGTTTAGAGTATGCGGATTGAGTAAAGGTACCTGTCTGACCTAGGACACCTGGTCTACATCAAGATTTAAAGCATGTGGAGTAGCTAAACCAGGAGGGTTCCCAACATAGCCGGCATCAAATTTAAAAGGTTGTCTTGTCGTCGGCAATGCTGACCAGAAGAAGCTAGGCCCTTGGAAGCAGGGGTAGGTTAACTGGAAAGGTAGTTCGAGAAGCGTGGTGCATGTTTAGGGTATGCGGATTGAGTTAGGGAACGTGAGGTTACTAAATTAGATCCTCTAGTCTAGGCACAAGCTGAAGGTGCCTGTCTGACCTAGGACACCTGGTCCGCATCAAGATTTAAACCATGTGGAGTAGCTAAACTAGGGGTCCCCAACCTAGCCGGAGGTCTAACGAATTTCCTCCGGCTCCGACGAAGACCGGGTGATACAAATGAATATAAGAAAACACATGACAATGGGAATGACGGAGTGCATCAACTCCGCGGAAAAATAAATCATCGTTAGCGGCGATGGGTTCGCTTAATTAGAAATCTAATGAATCCTGACACGTCTCCCATTAGTCATCCGGGGGATTCTATCGCGGCAGCGAATATACATTAGCGCTATAATACAATGATCATAACTCATGCTTCGCGAGCTTCGAATACACCGAATCTCTAGCTAGGTGATCCGCGGGGGCAATTATCCACTTTGCCGTGGCTACTGGAAATCCGACGGGTGGAGGATGCTGATGGATCCCCGTGGCCATTACGCGGATCGTCCGTCGATCCTGGATTTAGGGAGGCTGTTGAAGGTCGTTGTGGATCGCTGGAAGACTCTGCGAGATGTGCACAGATGGCGAGAAGAAGAAGAAGAGTAACAGTGGAACAGAGGGGCTGGCGCGACGTAAGGCGATTGGCCCGTTGCGAGGAAATATAATTTCCCGATGCGCAGCCGGTGATCACGAGTCAGCCGGGTCGGATCCTGCCGAAGGAAATACGTCATATCCTCCGCTGAAAGGCGTAATTCCTTGTACGTAGGTACGCCGGTGTCGGCCAACTAATCTACACGGTATAACGGGGCTCACGTGTAAAAGGGGTGGGAAAGCTGACGTGGAAGGAAGAAATAAGAGGAGCATCGACGGTGCCTGAAAAGGAGTTCCTGCAGCCGGCGTGGGCGGAACCTAAAGGGGAGAGGGAGAGAGGATGAGCGACAGATAAAAAGAGAGAGAGAGCGAGGGTGCCAGTCGGACTTCCCAGAACCGAGCCTCCACTCCCGTAATGAGAAAATCACAAAAGGTATGCCACTTGAATGGGCTCCGCTCCGCGGTACACTGACGCGACGGCTGTCGATCCTTTTCAAAGTCAGCTACGGGGTTCGCCTCCTCTCTTCCCACCTATACCCAGAGCTGCTCCAATGACCTTCGAGTAATCCGTTTTTCAATCTTATCGACGGGGATTTGTTCCCCGGGAACCGAGGATATCGCGTTTCCTCCGCGGAGATCGGATTATCATGCATTGTGCCCCGGTAATGATGGGATCGCTGGTTTCAACAGCCCAGCCATCCAACGATGACTCCTGATGGCCTGTTCCGACGGATCCGATAAGATTGTCGCAAAATTGGCTTCGCCCGCGTTCAACCGGACCTCCCAGCCACGCTCCAGCCTCTTCAACTGACAGCAATAGAGCTTGCGCGAATCTAGGTGCTACTCAATTGCGCACAAATAGGACGAGGACCTCAGAAATTAGGCCTCAGCATCGAGACACTTAGGTCCTCGCAAGTTAGGTGCTTCAAATGGGAACCAGGCTCTTATTTTTCTGTACAGACTCGCAGCATTTCTCCAGAGGGCCGGTCCTCCATAAATCCAAGCGAGGCAAGAGTTCCTAATTTGTCTCAGTTTCTTGAGTTTCTTGGTCAGTTCGAAAGTACTTCTCCACGTAACGACGCCCGGCGAAGTCGAAGT
This sequence comes from Lasioglossum zephyrum, assembly GCA_028455615.1. Classification (NCBI taxonomy): domain Eukaryota; kingdom Metazoa; phylum Arthropoda; class Insecta; order Hymenoptera; family Halictidae; genus Lasioglossum; species Lasioglossum zephyrum. The sequence continues at coordinate 3,026,980 of CM052325.1, read as the reverse complement.
TCCAAGAAAGGAGTAACGAGCACGGCTTTGAAATATTCATGAGGTACCTGTCAATTTTTCCGCGATGTCGAAATTCTTCGGATGAGTTCTCGTCCAGTGGGGTTCGCGGCGGACCGACACGATTTTCGTAATGGCTGTGAAATTGATTTCACCGTGGGCTAGGCCAAGTGTCCCGCTCGCGCGCGTCCGGGATCGTTATTGTTCGCATCTCCTAATTAAATAAACATGAATCCGTCGGGCCACAGCCTCTGTTTCGGACGATATTCGAAGCAAATTGAAAAACAGAATCACGATGATTATTCCACCCGGCGACTGTTTTCCATTAAAACTTTCCCTTAACTCGATTTTATTTTTCTTTCGCCCGGAGAACTCGACTCGGCCCAGAATGGGGGAAACGCTGAACCTCTATTTTCCGGACACTTCTCTCTCTCGCGAGGCGTCTTCGATAAATCACTTACTAGTTAAATTAATAATTCTCTGTTTTCTCTTCGTCGCTGGGACCGGGGGAAAAAAAACAACAACACTTTGTAATAAATTGTTACCGTCGGACCTCACCGTTCGCTGCGACAACAACGCCGCCGGCGACGAGAGAGCGCGTGACGTTTTGATTCATCTAAATCCCGCTGTTTATCAGCGTTATCTGAACCGGCAGAAAACCTTACGGATAATCCGGCGTATATTCAGGGACACGTAGCGGCTATTAATGCGAGATAGCAGTGGTCGATGGGAAAACGAGATACAACGAAATTAAAGCAAAGGCTGACGGGGCTGTTTCCGGTTCTCCGGGTGTGGAGGCCGGTAATTGAAAAAAATGAAAATAAGCGAAGACGTGAGATGCCGGGGCAAAAAGTGCTACCGCCAGAACGGACCGAATATTAGACCTTTCTCAAAATTCAAGTCAGCACTTGCCACCACCGTATCCAGTTAGAAAATCTACCAGACGAACGACCCTCTTCCTCGCACGTTGCGAGGGTGCACACAAGTGTCCGCATTCAAGCATATTATCCGCATTAAGTCTATTTTTAATGTACCTAATCAGGTTTGCCCAGTCGGACATTACTTATCAATGCATCGAAAAATAATTGAAAAATTCTTTCGAAAAACAACCCTTTGCGATGCTACCACGACATCAAATTCCGCGGATGCGTTTAGCAAACAGCGAGCGAAAAACAACGCTGGGGGAAGGTAAACAAAAGCTCGAAAAACGAGAACGGTAAAGAGAGCGAGTAGGAGTAAAAAGGAATCGTTCGAATAATAGAATTCTCGGTAAGACAGCCGGCAAAAATACACGAGGAATCGTGTAAGCAGCCGGACGGTGGCTGAAGAGCGTCTTCGAGACAAGTGAGAGGGGAGAAGGTGGTTGGAAGGGTTGGAAAAAGGTGAACGGAAAACAGCCGACAAAACGGGAACTTGGTGGCGTGTATGTGCGACGGTTGCCCGGGAAAAAGGGTTGAATTTCATGTAAAAGGGTTGGCGCGTGCTCGGGTATTAAGCGGGGGATGGACGTCTGCGCGAGAAGGGGGATGCAAAAATGCGGCCGAGAAAAACGACACGCGCCTTTCCGTTCTATTGTTAGGGGTCTCTCCCGGTCGGTCTCGCTTCGTAGCCGCTAGGCCGGGGGTGAAATCTCGCCGCGATAATGGCAGTGAAACACGGTCGGAGGCACGACCGGCCAAACCATAATTCCTGGCATCGGTTTTGGTCCGGGTGACGGACGTTCAACAGTTCATTTTATTCGCGGTCCGTATCACTCGAGTCGGATTATTCTAACGCGATTAAACACTGTTTCGAATAATCTCGGAATCGTTTCGACAGAGAGTCTTCAACAATTTTATCCGACTGATGAATTTGTGAATAAATTTCGACGGTAAACCCTTACGTTTAGGGGAGGCTGCTCCGATGACTTTGAGCTTCACATATGTTGTCAAGGATAATATTCTGAACAACTTTTGTAATTACAAATACCTGGTTCTCGGTTTTAGTTTTCGAGATAATTGCAAAAAACGTTGCCTCGGAGCGTGCGTGAATACGTGAAATTGAATACAACATTCACTACAGTTTTTTGCAGTTATCTCGAAAACTAGGACCGAGCACCATGTAATTGTAATGACAAAAGCTGTTCAGAATGTTGTCCTTGCCAACATATGTGAACTTCAACGTCATCGGAGCTGCCTCCCCTAAACGTAAGGCTTTACCATTTTCGACTGTTGATCTTCATTATTGATGAACGGGTTGTTTTGTGACCGAGCGTGTTTGCGGACCGTGAAGAGGATCGTGATTCGAGGAGACGCATAAAAATTCCAGGGGCCGAATGGCACCGGCTGACGACAGTTGGCCAGTCGGGATAGGAGACAACGTAAGCAGGATCGCCGGCACGATAAAGGTGTCCTGCGACGCGAAATCAATTCTTTTCCCGTCGGAACGGCCTCGATTGGCATCTCCGTGGATTTTATTACTCATCCGCGAGGAAACGAGGCACTGGTGGCGCAACGACGATGGAGCAGGGGATGGGGGTTGTAGGTTCGAGCGTTCCGGCTAAGTTGCTCGAGGAATAGCTTCGTTCGGCTCGAAGCCTTTCGCGGGTTTACGGCGCAACTCTGTCGGACGACCGTTTCCGCGAGTATATCACGTCGTAAAAGGGACAAGTTGCCGGTATTCCGATCAACGGAGGAGCCCCGAGGAAAAAACCGGCGGCCGATATTGGGCTGGTCCCTTCTCGCTCCTCGGAAACGTTTGAGAAAATGCTGGGATCGAGCGCGATTTTCGTTACGACGAACGGAACGATTCTACTTCGAAAAATGAATAAAACCGGCGGTATAAAGCTTCTCTGTATCTCTAATCGGTCTCGAGAAAATCGAGTTCTGATCTAAGTATTCTAAGTGAAATTATTAAAACAGCTTCATATTACAAGTAGAATGAGTCCACCATGGTCAGACAGTATCAGTGCTCGTACAGTAGTATTGACCAAAAATGGTCAGACACGTTGAATAAAAATTTGAATAGTGACACACAATTTTCAGAACACTGTAACAGAAATCTAAAAATCGTTTCACCTAACTGTTAAAAAAATCTGAGGATTTTAATCGTTATTTCTGTCGTTCGGGAACACTTCCCTTCGTATCTCGACGTGGAAATAGATCTGTCTTAAGGAATAGGAGTTGACTTTCGTCTCGGCCAATGGGAAATCGACGGGAGGCGAGTAAGAAAGAAATTTAAAGGGAAGTCGAATTCAGTGGGTTCATATCGGCTTGATATCCTGGCACTTCTCGCGCCGAAAGTATCAATCCTGACACGCTTCCGGTTTCCGTGACTCCTTCGGGCGACTGTGATCGTTCAATCACGCGGAGCATGCGATCGAGTCCGAGGTAATCTACAGAGAAGTTCGATGAACGGTTCTAGATCGTAAAAAGGAATTAGAATAATGAGGAAGCTCTAGATAAATGGCATTGATAACGGTAACGATGCGGCTGAGTGGTAGATGCCGTCACTAGTCAGACGTATTCATCGCACTAAATTTACCAAGTAAGAGTGACGTCGAATTAATTACTCTAATAATTATATGAAAGTTCTAATTTGATTTTGGGAATTATATAGAAAAGGTCAGCGTACTCCATTTTTATGAAATTTTAATATGTTACTTACAAAAAAATTCTGAACAACTTTTTCCTTTTCCAATATAGGGGGTCGCTTTTAGTTTTCGAAATATATGCAAAAAACTATCGCGAATACTCTATTGAATTTTTCGTATTCCTGCATTCAGTTTTTTGCAAATATCTCGAAAACTAAAAGCGACCCTCCCATATTGTAAAAGGAAAAAGTTGTTAAAAATGTCGAAATCTATAACATATTAAAATTTTATCAAAATCGAAGTACGCAGAAGACCTTTTTCATATAATTACCTTAATTTTTGCAGATTTCCATATCGCCGTTGTATATTCCGTGGATAATAATACCGGAGATATTCCGGAAGCATAAGTCGCGTTATTGATTGATCTTGTCAATCCGTCGCAGGCTAATAGTAATGAGCCGTTCATTATCGGTAATATATCGATTCCAAAGGCACACAAGAAGGGCTGGGAATAGGAGCGACTTCCTCCGAATACAATTAACGATTTGGTCAATAATAGCCGGACATTATCGCTTTAATTAATTTGAAATGCTTTGTTTCATATTCGCGTAATATCTTTGGCCGACTGCCGATTAATTTACATCCATCAATATTCCGTTTCACATCGACAGAGCGGCGGCGCTGGGCCCCGAGAGTTCCATCGGCTTGGAATTTCATGCGGAAGGAGGAAGATCAAAGTCTCAAGTGGAAACCTCAATGCTCGAACCGTCGCGGCCACCTGCATTAAAGGGAATCGAGTCGACGCATGATCGGCCACGGCAATGCAAACCTGACGATTCTTGACGCACGTCAGAGCGCGTTATTCGATACACAATCGAATCGCAACGTACGCAAGGCCAAGTGCTCGGTACACTGTGAATAATCAGGTAATCACACCTTCGTAACAAAATTCAGAAACTACAGTCAGTTATCTCGCCGCGAAAAAGAATATTCTTGCTGAATGATAGAACGATGTTTAATGGTTACGTTAAAAATATTTTCTATAAAGTTTAGTCGTCATTCTACGGTTTCCTATTGGTTTGCCACTCCCCTTCGCGCCATTTGCTCCGCCCACACGACCTGGTGAGCTTGTGGAAGGGGAAGAAGGCGGAGGCAGCGACGAGTAGAGGGAACGCTCTACGTCACGGTCAAAAGATGGGAAAACATGTTTGTAAAATACGTCGGAAAATTTCAACAATTTTCAAATGTTACATACAGTCGCCGACTAATAGCCCAGCATTTCATGCACGCTTATAAACTGTGGCCGTAGCTTTTCGGTAGATAATCCGTACGGAAATCGTGTGTGCTTCAAAATGATCCTCTATTTACACACTGAACATTCGAAACAGAATGATTAATGACGTTATCGTGAAACGCATAATCCCCCACCCCCCTGGGCCCTCACCCGGCACGCCCCTACGCGAATATCATTTCGATTCACCCCCGTTCGAAATAAGCTTCGATTACGCGTCGGACTCGAACGTCGGCCGGAAAAACAAGTTTTCCAATGGGGACAACCGGGAAGCCATGAAATTTTGTAATAATTTTCCCGGTAAATATGTAAATACCGAAAATCACAATTCTAGAAAGGCGTGTCGACGGGGATTGTTTAAACAATCGTGTCCCAGCGATCGTTCATATTGTTATTTTTTTTCTCTCGGTTCCCCGAGGACGAGTTTGTGACTCGCATAATAACGACGAGATGGAAGACACAGCCTCGGCATTAGCCGGTACTAATCGAAACTGGGTAAAAGCTCGTTATCGGAATTGTCTGAAGCTAAGCAGAAGAGAGCTAATAGCGGAGCATAATGGGCATGGCTCGTGGTCGTGTGAAACACGGCTGGTTACGAGGAATCATGGACGCGCGGATGGAGGGGGCACAAGTCAGGCGTTCTCTCACCCCGTCTGTTTTAATGACTACGTTTCAGCGAAGGCGATACGCCATCCGTCTCAATACAACTGGCGTCGCGCACTTCACGCGGCAATGGGAAATCATGGAGACTCGCACCTCGAATTGTCCTCGACTCTAAAAGAAAACGAATACACAAGAATATGTGCGTAACGCTCGCGGAAGTTGTTGGAAATTTTTTAAAATTCAAGTTGTCAATACACGATTTCTCCTCTATTAAAATAACATTAAATTCAGTTCCTTGCGGACCCGCAGTCCAGCGATTACAGTAAGTAGAATCAGTGAACTATGATCAGGGTGCCACTAAGCCACGCCTCCGAGAGCGAGAGCAACTAAACCCCGTCCACCCAGACTCTTTTTACATCATGGCAAATCATGAAGTCAATACACGATTTCTCCTCTATCAAAATAACAGTAGTCCAGCAATTACAGTAAGTAGAATCAGTGAACTATGATCAGGGTGCCACTAAGCCACGCCTCCGACAGCGAGGGCGACTAAACTCCGCCCACCCAGACTCTTTATACAGTCGAACTACGCTATGAGCTAGATAACGGTGATTTTAAACTATCCTGGTGTCTCTAAGGAATTGTAGAGGATTCCTATCGTCCTTTGAAGACCTATAAAATTTTTGCTCAGTCTCCGCCAGCGACGGACACCTTTGAAATGAATGGGACAACAGTGATTGTAGGCTGGCGACTCCGAGAAGTCGGGTTCTTCGGCAAACAAGAGAACCGGGGCGAAAGAGTGCCGTGTACCGAATAAAACGGACGACCGAGTTTCCTTGAGTTTAATTAAACCGTTGTTCGGACTCGACCATCTACATTCCGCGATACGCACGTCCGCGATTCGCCGGCCATCGTGTATATATCGGGCACACACAACGATATAGAAAGGGAGGAAACAGAGAAAGAGAGGGAAGTCGATTTCCTGCCGCCTTCGCCCTGCTATCTTCCTTCTTCTCCACCCTTCCTCTCTCTCTCACTTTTCCCTGTTCCTACGTTTCCCCGGCCACGTAGCGTCTCGTTCGGCGGCTGTTCATTCTTCCCCTTTATCTCGCCGTTCTGCCGGTATTGACTCCTAAAGGCAGCGTGTCTCTATTTCACTCGGTTGTCGACGCGACTCCCTCCCTCGTTAACGATACCGGCCCAGATACGACGCCCCATTGTCTGAGTCTCCACCGCGCCGGCCTGCACAACAGCTAAGTGCCAATGCGTGTGTTGATTGATGGAGACACGTGTGACCATGTGCACCCGCGGACGTTGAATAATGCGATTTGCGGCCGGGCCGCGTGATAATTGGCGGCAGTCCACGCTGCCCTGTTCTCTTTCCTCGGACTGCCTTTTCGATCTTCCAGTGCTCCCCCATTCTCCCCTCCCCTCGTCTTTCGAATTCATTGAAATCTATTGGTGACGGTGCCTGGGTCTTAAAGAGGTACACTCGTTTCCAGGATTTCAAGGATGCGATATTTTTTAGAAAGCGCTGGATAAAAGTAATTTGTATTTTTCGACAACATGTAGCTGTCACAGATTTTTATTAAAATAGTACGAACTCTGATTTTGATGAAATTTTAATATGTTATAGATTTGGACATTTTAAACAACTTTTTCCTTTTGCAATATAGGGGGATCGCTTTTAGTTTTCGAGATATTTGCAAAAGACTATATGTTGCGTGGCGTGCAGGAATACGAAAAATTCAGTACAGTATTCGCGATAGTTTTTTGTAAATATCTCGAATACTAAAAGCGACCCCCGTATATTGGAGAAGGAAAAAGTTGTTCAGAATGTGTTGCTGCATAACATATTAAAATTTCATCAAAATCGGAGTACGCAGGCCTTTTTTTATACAATTACCACCCCAGCTTTCCATTATCGAGTCTACCCCCTTCAATGGATTCTGAATCTCTTAAAAGTTGAGTATACTGATGAATTTTTGCAGCCTTGTAGACGAATCTGAAATGCTTGAACCATCCTGTAGTCAGATCAGAGAAGACCCACGACCATTTTCGCGAGCCAAGTCAGAAATTGAACAAGAGACCAAACCCACAGGATCAAGGAACGCCGGAAAACCATTTGCCCTTCGATTACCTTGAAGAAACCAGCGGGGGATCGAAGCTGCCAGAACGTCGTTTGGAAACGAACAAGCCGGATCACCGATTGACAGTAAACCTATTAGAATCGGCAGCGAGCTCGCTAGGATCAACCGTTATATCCGTTACACGTCGCGTCAACTTTTGGGGCTTTCGCACGCATGAACTGCCGCTAAAAAGAATTGCCATCGGCTCGATACCACGTGCTAGCCGTCGGTGTGTATGTTTAACAAATGGTCCCGAGGATGTTTATCCCCTAGCAAATTGATAGGATCAACGAGGAGACTAATCGCGAGGAGATTCTTCCGTGGCCACAGATTGCGGCACCTCTCTCGTTTATCCCAGGGATCTCTTCCGGCCGTGTTTCCCCGTTGTTCGAAATATGCCAGGCCGTTTCACGATTCTGGACGATCGCTATTCTTTATCTCCATCCCCGGGGCTCGGCTCACCCCCGCCTTATTTCGTCGGTGCGTTATCGCGGGCAAAGCCAACTCCAATTACATCCGGAATACCGGATCCCCTACATACACACGCTCGGCTGGCCAATTGAAAAATAATAGCAACCCCTCGGATCCACCCCTTGGCTCCTCTCCATCTCTCTCGGAGATGAACGCACTACGAGAGCCCACCTATCCTTCGGGAATACCACCGCAGAAATACGTCGTAGAGACTCGTATTTGACCGATCTAGCTGTACAAAATTATTTATTGCTCAAAATTCATTGGATTTAATATATTTTATTAAATTATGCTTGCATTAATTGCAGTTATCGAGTGGGGTGAGTTTCGATGAACAATGGGGTTAGTTCGAGGGATTACATTCTTCTTGTTTTCTAATTTAGGAAATCCCTTATGGATAACCACCCCTATCGCCGAAGATAAGGGTGGCTAATGTAACCATCAACTACCTGGCTCTCTTAATACCTTATTATTTTTTACCTGGGGGTGGTTTTAGGAAATTGACCGTTGTGCGTCGATGCCACCGCGATTTCGGAATGATCGGCGTACGTTTCTCCATGGAAAACGAAAGACAGAAATTAGGAGTGAAACAGGATTAATCCGAGTTGCTCGCGAAGCCCTGGAAGAAGAGGGGTGGACCGGCGAACCACGCCTCAGGCTGCCGGGAAAGGCAGGGTCACTACACGAAAGTGCCCGGAGCGGCTGTCAAACCAATTAAGCCCGTCGCATTGTGGAGGCTGCTTTTAGGGGCTTTGTTGCAAACCGTCGGTTATGGCCTGGCCCGTAGCAGTGTCGTTGCGTCTGTAATGGATCAGTTTTATGGGTGAGCGTGGATGATGTCGACGCGCCTCGCGCGGACCCACAAAAGCGACCACAAAGTTCCCGATGCATTAGATGCGCCGCGGAGAGGACGTTACGCGTTCGATTGTTCCCGCCACGGAGAACCTGGCCCGTTTGCACAACCAAAATTTCATGACCCGAGTTCCATTCGACACGATGTTACTAACAATCTTCATTGTTTGCAATTTTCACACATTGTAAAATTATTCACCCTTTTGTGACGCTGTAACATAATGTGTTGATTTAACGTTTAAAATAAAAATGGGGGAATCGTTATCCTAGTATGCAGCTATTTTTTAGGGACGTATGAGGGTTAAAAATATTTATTGTTTAGTATAAGTGTCTCAATCAGGCCCATTTAATAAATCCCGGATTTCCAGTAGAATTTTTATAATATTCGGTGGCTGAAGTTTAAGGTTGAAAATCCCCCTTTCGATATTTTCACACATTGTAAAATTATTCATTCTTTTGTGACGCTATAATATAATGTGTTGATTTGACGTGTAAAATAAAAATGATATCATATAATGTTATCATATATAATCATATAAAAATAATTATATCATATAATGTTATCATATAGAATCATATAAAAATAATGATATCATATAATGTTATCATATAAAATCATATAAAAATAATGGTATATAAAAATGTTATCATATAAAAAAATAAAAAATTTTATCCGAGTCTCTGTTATGCCAGCTATTTTTTTTTTTTTTGGGAGCTTACGAGGGTTAATAATTTTCACTGTTCAGCATAAGTGTCTCAAGCAAGTCCGTTTTACAAATCATGGATTCGGGGTAGAAGTCTTCTAATATTTCCATCTCGGTCACGTTGCGTACGATTCCAACAAAGTGGCTGTAATCCGTAAAGGGACTGCGCGAGCAACGTTTCTCGCCAGGGTCCATTAGTGGCCGTTAAACGCAACAAGGATCGTTCCCGAGTCCGTTCGGATTATCTTATGTCGTTCCAGTTAATTCGAGGCGAGGAAGTCGGGACCAGTCGGGTTCGCTCCGGTGGTGATCCGGGCTTCCTTCTTATGCAAACCGCGAAAGGCATGCAGAAAGCGGGAGGGTTAAGAGCGTTCCGCTGGATATTAAACGTTAATTATACAACGAAATTTACTTAGAAATATGACGAGAGAAACGGAGAGCCGGTGAGAAGGGTCGACAGGAGAACGAACGAACGCGAGAGAGCGCCGGAAAGGGACGCGCGGCCCGGGGAAAGAGGGGAAAGAACGAATGCTGGGAAACTACCCCGGAAACTAGCTCGACAGTTTAAGGAGAACCAACCAGAGGGCTGCAACCCTGGTAAACTTTGCCTCTTGATTGGACATTTATGGCAGCGAGTCGTGAACGCCGATTACAGACGTTAATTAGCATTTATCGTTGCTGGTTGTTGACTGTGGTGTCGACCATTCCGAAATTTTGTTGCTCGCCAACCCAGCCAATTATCGAAAAATAGTGCGGGACCTAGTTTCGTATTCGTTCGAATAAATAATAATTTCTCTCAGCGAGTTACCAACCACCAAATTAAAATGAATCACGTGTGTTTCAAAGAAGAAATATATTAATAAATTTTTTGATATTTCGCTCATCATAAGATAATAACTAACAATGATTTTATCTGTGCAAGACCTAGTTTCGAACCACGAAATTAAAATGAATCACGTGTTTTTAAAAAAAGAAATATATAAATGGATTTTTTTCGATCGTGTTAAGATTTTATTTTATAGGAATTACCCAAACGTTTGGATTCGGATTCGAATCATCAGGTTCGAGACCACGTTTGCTATTAAAAAATGTTTTAATAGTGGAGGAAAAGAAGGGTGGTGTTTCGTCGGAGAAATATATATTGTTTTAAAATATATTGTACGTGTTACTCGGCCAGCATGGTTCCGAGAAGTTCGGGAATCGTGTTTCGAGTAGCGCGTCTGGATTGCAATAAGAAAATGCACACAGACCGTTTCACGGATGCCATCCACGCGTTCGCCTCGTGAAATGGGAAATATATTTCCCGGACGACGTGACGACATCTGCCGCGCGTTTCGTTGTCCGTTCGCCCTCCTCACCCTCGACACGGATCACCAGCCCCTGCCTCATTTTTTTCACTTTCCATTTATCCCGGCTTCTGCGTTCCGCGTGCCCCGGGGATTCAACGAAATCCCGAGATTCGGTGATGTATGTCGCTCGCCGCGGCGCCCCGGTGATCGCTATATCCTCTGTTTGTTTTCGTTTATTGGATCCTCCGACCGTTTTCATTTTCCTCTCGAAACCGCGCCACGACAGCCTTCTCCTTCAGTCTGCCTCTTTTACTATTTTATCATTTTTCCATACCCATTCTATTTTCTTTGGAACATTGGTGTTAAGTGTCCGCCCCTAAACGAGCACTAATTAGGTCGTTCGAAAATCAATCTCAACTTTGTACCACTTAGAATAAAGGTAATTATTTACTTTAAGGGCTTCTTCCTTATTTTGATGACCTCCAAATATGTTGCCAAGTTCATCATTCTGAACAACTTTCTCCTATACATGTTACCGCAGTTCGATTTTAGTTTTCGAGATAATTGCAAAAAACTATTGCTAATACTGTATTGAATTTTTGGTATTTCTGCAGGCTCCGTGGCAACGTAAGCTTTTATGTATACGTTGTATATTGTATACCTGTGTTATTCATTTTGTGTTTGGTTAGAAATGCTGTTGAGCAATCGCCTATGCTGATATACGAAAATCCAAGAGTGAAAATTCAATATAGTATTAGCAATAGTTTTTTGCAAATATCTCGAAAACTAAAACCGAGCGGCGGTAACATATATAGGGAAAAGTTGTTCAGAATGACGTCCTCGAACGAAGCCCCTAAAGTAAATAATTACCAGACTAAATTATATAACATAAATTCCAGATCAACTACCTCTTTTCCTCTCTGGAACTCTGCAGTTAAGTGTCCGGCCCTAAACGAGCCCTAATTAGCTCTTTCGGAAAATGTTTCCCTCACAGGAAAATCAAACTCAACTTCGAACCACTTAGAATAAATTGTATGGCATAAATTCCAGATCCACTTCCCGAAATTCAACCGAATATTTATACCGTGAAAAACGAAGACATCCTCTCGGCAGGAACGTACGAAGCGAACAGTATTTTAGAGTCGTTGGTAGGGATCGGTGCTGGGAAAAACGATGCTCGCCTTGGTGTTCAGGGAGGACAGCGAAGCGAAAATAGGAAATTCGCGGGTGTCGATCGTGCGGCGGTTTCTTTCGTGATCGATGCACCATGGGGCTGTCCGCATCGAAATCGGTGAATAGCTGAAAGCGGCGTGCACGGCTCTGCCATAATACACTTTCCATCGTCATAGCAAGCCGGGGGGCCGCGCAGTGAATGTACGACGACGGTGGGTACAGATTATGTGCATCCACCATGCACGCACGTAAAATCCCTTCGTCTCATCCCCTGATCGTGCCCTGTCTCTTTGTGTGCCACCCCCTACCCCTTTCTCCCCATCTCTCTCTCCAGCAACCCTAGGGTTCTCGTTCGAGGGGTGGAGGGGTAGTGTATATACTATAGTGGATCGTCTCTTTCCAGCTTTGCAGCCTCTCTCCTCTCTTTTCCTGTCTGTCATCTATCTCTGTGGGTCGGCCGGTGGAATCGCGTGTGAACGACGCCGCTGCGTGTGTGATGTGGTATTTCCAAGAGAACGTTAATTAATAATTTAATCGAAGAGCCTGTTTCGGTCCTGCAGCGCCGGATCCGACGCTGCAGCCTCTCTCTAATTAAAACCGACCCCTATGTGCGCGCTCCTCGAGGCACGCGGCGGACCAATACAGGCGCGCGCGCGACACTCACGCACCCCACACACGCATCCATGCAAATATACACCAACTTATCCAAAACATTCACGAATTTACACGATCTTACACAAACGCACCCGTATACTATGGAAATAAGAGAAGCCTGACACAACCATAGCGTCCGACGAATCCATCCATCCACCCCCAACGGCCGAACGCCGAAAATCAAATTTCTGCCGAAGGTTAAACCGTGTTACTTTGCGCCGGACCACCGCCTCCGGATTAAGCGGCTTGTAATTTGCGGCGTACCCTCGTCACGCCCGCTTTTTCACAGCAACCCCCCCGTTACTTCGCGCGACAGTTCTTCGGGGAAAAGTTCGCGGAACCGTCCCCGTAATGTGCCACACGGCTGTTTCCCTTGTTAACCGGTTGCCTCGCGATTTCTGCCGCAGATTGGGCCAATTAGGGACACTTCGTCGCTGACCAATGGGAAGGATACGATTTAGATTTGTTTGGGGGTGGTTCTACACCCTTGTGGGGTGTGCGGAAGGAGTTTTCCACCTCTACAGTAAAAAGAAACATTTATTTGGGGAGCGAAGATAGGGGACTAGAGGGGAAAGGGGGTAAACAGGGGTAACGAGGTGGTAGGGAGAGAAGAGGGAATGGGATTAGATGTAAGTTAGAAATTAAAAGCTATTCTAAATAGGCGAGCTTTCTTTATTTCTCTCTAAGTAGGTTAACGAGATTTAAGCATAGGTTAAGTTAGTTAAGTTAGGGTATAAAATAATTGTAAATGAATATTGTAATTGTGATGAATAAAAAGGAGGAAAATTTTTAAGGATTTGTAACCCTAAGGAGAATCAAATATATACATTTTTGAATTTGAATAATTTGATTAAATTTGAATAATCAAATATATATAAATTTTTTAGGTACTTGCCTACCGCCCACAAATTGTTCACCAATCGAAGCAATAAATGTTTGGCTTACCTGTAACAAAGAAGAAAAATACATTAGAAGACGTTGCACCGTTTGAAAAAATAATTTGTTGTAAATTGTGTTGGTGAAGCGAGAGGAGGTGTTTCTTATCGCTACGATGTTGTTCATTGAGACCAGAGAACACAGAGTAACTGATAGTGACAACAGTCTCAATGGACGCAGTGTTTCCACACAAAGTTTCAGGCCGGTTAATAACTAAGCCCTGAAACAATGGAAATGCTCGGTCATAGCATTTCTGCGTGCCAATTTGTATCGCCTTGCTCGGTCTTCAGTTGGCGAAACTTCGGCGACGGAATTCGTGGTTGCGGGAATGCCTGAATGTTTTGCTACACGTTGTCCAAACAAATTTTAAAACTTTGCTTACGTGAACGAAATTGGACATTCTATCGATCGTGCGAAACAGAAATTGAATGGAACTGTATTATTATTTGTTTTATATGGACCAATGTTCTTTTATACAAAAGTATACATTTTATACAGTATAACCAATAAAAAAAACCTTAATCTTAAGTATTAATAAAAATAGTACTGCTCAATTTTGTTTTGAATGTCTGTAACATGCCATTAAAAAAATCAAAAAATATTTCAATTTATAATTTATAAATTCTTTCAGTCTCTCTCTCTACGAGTCGGTATTTTTTAATTAATCATTTTGCCGTAAAATATGTGTTAATCACACTGTCCGTGTGTTTCGTATAATTGGTTTCGTAGTATTGCGTTGGGTCCGACATTCAGAGAATTACTTCTCGAGGGTCCCGCAGAGAAGTTTCGAGAAACCATTGGATTTGCCGGCGTTCTCTTTGCCAATTAGCCTAGTAAATAACTGCGTAATCGTATTCGAAAACGTAGTCGCTAATGAATGAGAATTACTCGGCGGAACGTTGAAAAAGGGACGGGGTCGTCATTACAGGACGGTCGCGTGGCGCGTGGAGGATCACGAGGCAAAGTAAGATTACCTATGACTTTTGCCCAGGAAAAGTTTAAGGCGAACGACGTAATTTTCTCTCGATGTCGTCAAACGTCTCCTCCAGAATACCATCTCTCTCCGACTCGCTGGAACGCCTCGAGAGACAGAGCGATGTGAACTCAGAGGGATGATATTTAATGTCCAGCTTTTTACATGACGCATGGTCTAATTTCATGAAAGTCTATTAGAGGAATCACGGAGTGGCTTCGAGGAGTCTGAGGATGAAACGAACGACGACAGCGGCGTTTATAGATTCGACGAAGGGCCCGGTGAAAACAAAATGGTTCCTGTCCTTCTAACTCATTACGCCGGGGCAGCCTTTGACCTCGTTCGTATGAATATCCTTTTTGTTCAATTTCAATTCACCTATTCTAACTACTTTATTATATATATTTTTTCTTGTAGACGCAATTTTTCCTTTGAAAAAGGTTCAAACCGAATCGAAACGTTAGAAAAGAAGAAAAGTTTATTACAAAATTGCTGGATTTATTAAGTGATCGAAACATTTGCGCCGAGAGCTTTAAAATTAAATTAAAATATCTAATAAAAAATCTGTACAAAGTTGTATAATGTGAATTTTATAAGGCAACACGTGCCAGCCATCTTTAGAGCTCGGTAGGATTAGTGTTGATGTAAATTTCGTGGAACAGCGTGATCAAGCGAAAAATTGTGTTGCCGTGAGGGTGGTGTAGGATCGCTCAGCTGGAATAAGGCTTGTCCCACGACAGGGTGTAGGTAAAATTTTGATGAGACGAAGAGATGATGAGGGTGGTCGAATATCCGACGCACGTATGCCCGGAAAACCCTTAGCGCATCACGCACGGAATTGAAGACAGAGAATCCGTGTCGGAGGGGCTGCTAGATCCCTGGGGAGGTAGCATTTCTCGGTGCCATTTGGCTGAGAATCACTTCTGGGGGCTAGGGCGAAGGACCGGGAGGCAGTCTAATCGCGTTACCGCGGCCAATCCTGGCCCCTCTTGGACCGCCGAAGAGAAACCCGGCCTCTCTTTCCTCCATCTGGCGAAAAAATGCAATCGCGTCCTGCGATTAATGTTTAAAAGGGCGGCGCTGCTCCATTCTCGAAATTACTCCTAACCCGCGCTACCCCGCGAAGACGAGCGGAATTTTTTCTCCAGAACCTTGAGCAGCTTCAACGAGATTAGTCCGCTTTCATGGCACCTTAACTGCTAGCTTGCCATATTAATCCTTTCGATATCCTCAAACGCTAGAAATCCTCCAACGCCAAATGGAAATCTTCGCTATTGCAACACCTGGCAACACCTGTTCCACAGCAACAGTTTAGGGTCTTGGTCTTTTAAAGGACTCTTTTTAATTAACTGCTAGCTTGCCACATTAATCCTTTCGATATCTCCAAACGCTAGAAATCCTCCAACGCCAAATGGAAATCTTCGCTATTGCACCACCTGGCAACACCTGTTCCACAGCAACATTTTAGGGTCTTTTAAAGGACTCTTTTTAACCAAAATTTGTTGTCACAGTCGAGACAGTCTAGTAGGAACTCGTTTTTCGAAAAATGTTGGGGACAAGGATACCGAAGGGGATGCTGTAAATGGGGAGGTTGGGGATGACGGTTAGCAGCGATCACGTGAAAAGTAGGAGAAACGGATAATTTCCCGGGAAGTACTGGAAACAATGGGGATAACGAAGGATCCCAATAATACTAATGGGAACACAGTCTACTAATCAAGCGCCATCTGGAACGGCGAACGTAATCGATCACAGCCATCTACATCTCCTGCTACGGACAGACGAAGTACCTCTCTCTCTGTACTTAATGCACTTTTGCGCGATTCAGTTGCCGCTGTTCCGAAAAATTAGGTGCAATTACGTTCATAAGGAAGGGATGATTAAAAACAATTTATTCAACGATGCTAATAGTCTGATCGTGCCCTATCCGTGTCAGGTTTGATGAGACCTGGTCCCAGCATGATGTAGGTCATATAGCTTGTCCCCGAGTTAGGGGATGTTCCGAAAAATTAGGTGCAATTACGTTCATAAGATAGGGATGATTAAAAACAATGTATTCAACGATTCTAATAGTTTGGTCGTAATTTAACCGTGTCAGGTTTGATGAGAATCTAGTCACGCCAGTTCTGACCTGGTCCCATTTGGGTCCGGGTTGAGCCCAGCATGATGCCGTCCATATTGCTTGTCCCCGAGTTAGGGGACTTCGCTCGTTAGACTCGGCAGTAATTCTCAGTAATCGAACCAGCTCCAGGTTCTAAGAAAGTGGACGAGGCCTTGGGTGTGTCGCCGACCAGCAAAGTAATAATGTAAATTACGGTTATGCTATAGTTGAAGCTTCGGTTGTGGCTCGAATGGTTACTGTTTCCATAACATTAATCGTCATCGCACTATTATACAGTGTAACACAACCCCCCGAACAGGTTGTGTTCTTTAACGGCGCAGCCACGCGACTGGGTCAAACTCTAAGCTATTATAATTTACTGCCGCGCGTTAGTAGAACCTCCGGGTAACTTAGCCGAACCGAGCGAAACCCTCCTCCGCGAGGGAAACCCAGCGACTCGAATCGATTCCTTTCGAATGGAATTTGTTGGCTGCTCTCTCTCACTCTCTTCCTCTCTCCACTTCTTATTTCCTTATTCCATCTTCGATGACGGATACTCTTATTCTCTTTTCAGCGACGACGGTCGAGCGAAGGAGAGAGATCCTAGAAATTCACGCTCACGGAAATGTCTCCTCGACCGGGAATATCCGCTTATCCCTACAAAAGTGGCGGAACGAAGGATGGGGTTTGAAAATTTACGCGCGACGGATTCTGCTGCTCGTTTGCGCGCACAACCCCCCCGGTCCTACGGAAGTCGAAGGTTCCTGGAGCGTGCGAATCGAGATATCTCGATTAGATACCTGCGGAACCGTATTTTTCTCCTCTGACTCTATCCGCTATAATCGTGTCCCTCTGCTCCCTCAAAATATCCTTCCACCCATCCATTATTATTTCTATAATTATCTCCAACTGCGAACGTTCTTACGTAGAGCTGGATCTTTGAAAAAATTTGTAGATCTTTGAAGAAATTCGTATAAGGATATACATATATTTATTTATTTATTTATATAGCAAATAAACACGCGTGCAACCGTATTTTTTAAATCAAAATATCCTTCGACCCCTCGATTATTATTTCTATTGTCACGTCTGTTGGTCCAACCATTAACAATAATTGATAATTAATTGAGGAGAGAATCATTGAATTCAATATTCTTCAATAAAATTTAATAATAATAATCGCTCATAGTGTTGCACAAGGTAATAGAATTCTAATACTAACATTAATCCATATTATTAAAAATGTATCGTATGCTATATCATATTATGAGCGATAGAATTAAGCAGAATTCACCAGAGATATGTACCCTGAATCTGTACAGCAGGATCTTTGAAAAAATTCATATAGGGAGCAACCAAACTGGCGTGCAAAATAATTTCCAGCCACAAAAATGGATATATAAAAAATAGTTCTCGCGGGATCGACCGGAACAACCGTTTCAATTACAAGTCCCTTGCACTGCGAGGACGGTGAAACGTTTCGCGTAACAGGGCCGCAATTAATAAACATTCACGATTGGCGAACCATAACAAAATTAGTGAAATTGAAGTGTCAATGATGTCCGCCGGCCGGCCGGCTCCGAATTGCACGCCTGCTACTCGTTTAATTGGCGTTCGGTCGCCGTTTCAATTTCCATCGACACGCGAACCCGGTTCGACACCAATTCGTTTTAGCAGCGACACACGCGTGCCGTGGTTCGTTCTTTGATTCCTGCCACCGACGGATTCGACTAGCCACCCTTCAATCGTTCCGCATGTTCGCGGAGAAAATTATGATTACACGTTCTGGGCGGTTGGAGATTGGCGAACTATGAGAATTACATTTCTCTTGAAGTTCTTTCGTGAGGGGAAAATTCTAGGTCCTAGAAGGCTTGAGAAAGAAGTCCTTGTTAGGTAATCAACAAGACCCTAAACTGAACCTAGAGGGATGAACCTTAGGAACTGCATTAGAGGAGCCTCTAGCCCTGGGTCCTAAAAGGATGAAGGGAGATGATCAGTCAGCCATACCCTAAACCAGCAACCACATATTGGCACTCGTTGATCAGCCATACCCTAAAGCAGTGGTCGGCAAACTTCTTTTGGAAAGGGGCAGATCATAAAATTTTGTAGAATATTATTTATTCATTATTATGGCCCGTGGTGGGTCATAGAGCAAGAAAAATCCAGGGGTTCCTCAGGGTGAAAATTCACACATTCAATATTTTCATATACTGTAAAATTGTTCATCCTTTTATATCAACGTCCTGGGAAGTTTTTCTTTAATTGTTCACTATCATCTCCGCACGTGTTTACAAAAACAGTAAACTGAAAATTCAATTTAGTACTAGCAATAGTTCTTTGCAATTATCTCGAAAACTAAAACCAAGCAACGAGTAGTTCTAATGACAAAAATTGTTCAGAATGTTATCCTTGACAACATACATCAAGGTTATCAAAGCTGGCTCCCCTAAACGTAAAGTACACCCAATATAAACCTCGTGGATGGGATTGAAAACAGTTTGCCGACCCTGCCCTAAAGTATTCGAGGACTTGTGGGCAAGGATTCAGACTTCCACGTATACGCTGGTAGGTCCTGAAAGACTCCGGAGCTAGAGGTTCGTGTGGCAAGTGAAAGAATAAGGTAAAGACAGTTCGCAACACGCTCGGCTCCGCGTGTTCCGGCCGGATGCGTCTGCGGGCGTGCGGCGTAGGTGGAAAAAGGCGACCCGGCGGAATTCGACTGATGCATAGTCAATCCCGAAGTGGTTTGGAAGCGGATGCTGAAAAGGCGGATGATGCACGTGGCTTGTGCCCCCTCCTGGGAGTGGAGCAGCCGTTGGTTATACCGCGAAGTTACTTCGCGCGTAGGACCGCGGAGAGAGAGAGCTACTACCGTTGACGGTCACGAAGCTCTGCCGAGGAGTAGGATGAGTAGAAGTAGGAGGAGGTAGAAAGTCAAATTTGCTCATGATAATGCCGCGAATTTCTCGCGGAAAAGTGGAAACTGTTTGCGCCTCGAGATCGTCACCGTCGTTCCATTTTACGTGTGCAAGTTGCCTTCCTTTCGCGGAAACTTACGGCTGCGAGAGAGGTCGCGAGGGACGAGGCGGAGAAGAAGAAGGAGGAGGAGGAGGGTTGAAGGAAAATTCGAAGAACGCTATGGCGTAGAGCGGGGAAATTCATTATGATTTCCCGGAGCTGAGAAACTCGAACGACGCGACGACCAGGCGACGAATGACGACAATGGTCGGTTGATTTTCAGTGGATCATAAAGAGAAAAATAGAATTTTGCGAGATTTTAATTGTAAGATGGGAGAGAGGGATGATTCTCCATCCGTGATGGAAAATTGAAGCGCCCGAGAAAGGAAATATATGGAGGCGACTCTCCGAAGGGAAACCCGCAATGGGAAAGCGGAGATGTTGGATCATGATTGAAGAAAAAAAAAGAAGAAGGAGGAGGAGGGAGAGAGAGAAAGATGTAAAAGGAGTCCGGGGAAAATATAACAGAGCGGAAAGTTCGTAAGAAAAATGTAGCTCGGAGAGCGGAAAGTATTGTTAAAAATGTGCCCCGAGGTGAGGAGATGGAGAAAAGTCGCAACGGATTATAACGGGAAACTGTTCCTGAAGGAAAGGAAGGAATGTAATTAGGGGCAAAAGAGGGAAAAATTACAAACGATAAGGGAAAAAGGGAGACGTTCGTTTGTTCGGGGAATTACCGGGGCTTCTTGAGCGAGCCGTTTCCAACGTCGACGGTGGTCTAGGAAAACTCGTTGGCCTCTGTTAGTGATCTACAAGCCCGAAATTTTCGCCAATTCCCTGATGGGGGAGGAGGAGAGCTAGCAAACCGTGTAGCAACACGATCAAGCACGACAGGGAACTTTTCCGGGCTCGCGGAGAGGCCCGACTAGCTAGCCCGACTTCGAATATTCGAAGCCTGAGGGAACGAGTGTGAGTTAAGAGTACCAGGGGCACCATAAATCCATTTAAATTGCAACGACGACCTTCGATCCACGGATTCGCTGTATCCACTGGCGATTGTTCGTCAATCCTCCCGCAGCCTCTCCCTCCTCCTCTTTCGCTCCGTTGCCTTCGTTTGGAGCAGACTATCTCTACGGATCCTCCTTATTCGCGATAGGATCGTCCTGTCACGTTTCAATCGAACGTCTGATTTGTTAACGGGATTGGTTTCTTGATAGCTTCGATGTTGCTTTCTTGAAAAGAACGAGGAGACTAGTGGGGACGATCTACAGGTACGACCAAGATGTAAAATTGGGGTGAGTTACTCGTTGCAACCTGAATTGCAATTTTATTCTTGGGAGAATCAAGTTATAGTTCAGCATCCAGCGTACCTTTTTAAAATTGATTACTATCAAGCTAATTTTTCTTGAGTAACTTCATTTTGATGAGATGCCCAATTTTTCTCTCTTAAAAATTCTCGATTGTGGTAGCTCACAGGGGTAGCAGGGATATTTGTGTGTGTGTATATATATTTATATTAAATATTTATTAAAATATTTGTAGGACAAATATTTTTTCGAATAATTTAGATAATTATCTTGAGATTTAACAAAAGAAAAACCCAGTTAGTAATAAATTTTTTAGAATCGTCAAATCGACATATTTTTAACCCTGCTACCCCCTGTTAGCTACCACGATCAAGAATTTTTAAGAGAAAAGAAAATTAGCTTGATAGTAATCAATTGTAAAAATGTACACTGGATCCTGGACTACAAGACTAGAATTTGATTCAGCCTCGAAGAGTCCCTAAATCTCAAGGCTGCCGGGTACTATGCAAGTTCGATACCGTCCACGAAATAAATGTCGCGCGGTTACGCGTTTCCGTTCGGCTATGTGGCCGGTTTATTGCCGCGTTATGACATTTATTTTATCGTGCCGCCACATGTGCTTGAAACCATCGACCGTGCCCAGCGCTGCGAACTTGAACCTCTTCGAGGTATCCCATTTCACGTTATTACAACACCGTGGAACCATTACTCCGTTTTAATCCAAGATGGAATTTCGGTCGATTTTTGGCTGGGAGTTTTTAAATCGAGGGTGCCCGGACCTCCCTGGCCGGAGCCAAACTGCGAACACGAAAATCCAGTTAAGGTAAAACACGCGTCACCGTGTCACCGATGTAAATCATTAAAGCAGCAGGTTCCGGCCGTCAACGGTGGCCGTCGACGACAATGCCGGCGACATTCATGTCCGGCATGTCGACCCTGCCGGATCCTGAGCAACGTAGCAGCCACTCTCGCCGAAACGAGTTTACGGCACAATGTATTATAGGCGTTGCGGCTTTGGGCAGCCACGATAATGGGCTACGGGACACCACGGAACTGCTGCCCATGGTGCCGATGACGTCCGACGAAGCCTGACGTCTCGTTTCCCTCAGATCATCTCACGAGCTTGCTTGCCGGACCCCGCAGCCGCAAACCTCTTTTCAACCGGGATGATTGGACGAGACATCACGGGAAATCTTCGGGCAACGTTGTTGCGGATAATTGAAATTTACCTTTGATCGGAACGGATCTTTTATGGTAACAGCGCCTTTTAACTCGTCCCCTAAGGTTACACTAATGCTGGTCCAATCCTTGGATTTTGTGCTACCCCTTTCTTTATCATATTCTCAGAGCAGACAGTCGGATGATTTTTGAAAGCCTAGGAAATTGAGGTTTGTGTTAGGAGAATGGAAATAGTGAAGGAAGTGGTGCGAAAATTCAGTAGTACAACTCAACGACGAGCCAGAGAATTGCAAATTCTTGTTGCATATAGAAAATTATGTATTTTTTGTAAGTAATAAAAAATATTAGTTACCTCCATATTATTCGACTCTGTATATGACTATTCGATAGTGGAATTAAATTAACAAAATAATCATGCCACCTATTTTACTATCATGTTATATTCTCCTATTATAATCTCAGTAATAACCAGAAATTTTTAAAAATCTAGAAAATTGAATTTTATATTAGGAGAATGTAAATAGCGAAGGAAGTGGCACGAAAATTCAGTAGTACAACTCAACGACAAACCAGAGAACAGCAAATTCTTGTTTTACATAGAAAATTACATATTTTTTATGAATAATAAAGAATATTTAAGAAAAGACTAAGAAAATTAGTTACCTCCATATTATTCCACTCTGTACATGACTATTCAATAGTGGAATTACATTAACAAAATAATCATGCCACCCCTTTTACTATCTCATATTAAAATCTCAGTAATAACCATAAATTTTTTACAATCTCGAAAATTGAATTCTGTATCAGGAGAACACGATAGCGAACGAGGTGGCGCGAAATATTCCTTATCCTTAGATTAAATATTGTGACACCACCCCGAAGTCGTAATTTCTATTATGTCAGTTCAGCGACGGGTAAACGGCGAGTCGCGTCGCCGGGACGGAAAGGAATTACGCAGTGCGGAGCAGTAGTGTCGGGGGACGTTTAATTGAAACGAGAGAGGAGAGCTAATAAAAAGCTAACGAAGAAAGAAAGAACGAAAGAAATGGACGGAGAGAAGAGAAGAGAAGGAAATCGAAAGAAGGACGACAAGTCCTTTTTTCGTCTGATGGCCACTGGCTGCAACCTGTTGAATCCGAACCAACCAAGAGATGGGAAATCACGGGCCGCAGAGCGGGTATGCCCGATAACTTCGAAAATTCCGGACCTGTCCCCGCAAATCGTCG
Organism: Lasioglossum zephyrum; assembly: GCA_028455615.1. Classification (NCBI taxonomy): domain Eukaryota; kingdom Metazoa; phylum Arthropoda; class Insecta; order Hymenoptera; family Halictidae; genus Lasioglossum; species Lasioglossum zephyrum. The sequence continues at coordinate 3,003,563 of CM052325.1, read as the reverse complement.
GCGAGCAATTTTTGTCGCGCCCGAAATTCTGCGCGCTCTTGCGCACCCCTAGGAATCCGCGAGATCGTGCAAAAATTCAGAAAAGAAAAGCAAAACGATCTTTCAGAATTTTTTATAAAAGAATTTTTTACATAAAAGTTGTACTGTTTAATAAATTAAATATAATGCAAAAGAAAAAGAAGTTTTTTAAATGAAAATTTTTGAGGTTTCAAGATCACGAACATTTTTTTTTAATATCAATATTACATTTTGCTTCTGAATTGTTATAGTGTGTAAAAAAATTCAAGGATATATAAAATATATGCTGACCATATACTGCAGTGGAGAAAACCGATTTGCAAAATTAAAAAATTTTGCATAGATTCTAGGGGTTGTCCCACAAAAAAAATCTGGAAAATAATTTTTAAAAATTCATTTTGGAGAGATGATTTCTGGATTGAATAAGAAATTGATATTTTTCTTGCTGGTAAACGATTTGTAGACGAACTGGAGACAAGAATGACAGGTCCGAAGCAGAGTCTGGTTCGAAAGCGAGTACAAGGGCAGCCAGTTCGTTTCTTGTGGCAGTTGAGACCAGTTCCCCTCGCGATTTTATTTCTTCAGGCTGACAGAGACTCGTCATCGATCACCAGCCGCAAGAAATTCACCTGACGCGACTTATCAGGGGTTTGGAAGGGAGTAGGGTTAAAATTAACGGTGGTGGGGGACGATACTAAAAATGCGTGCGACCATCAGGATAAGGAAAGACGCCCGAAAGTGTAACGAGAGAGGAGAGTACCGTAAAAAGTTGCGGGTTTATGGTACGCATTTCGGAAGGCGTGATTCCCGACAAAGGAATGCGATAAAAAGTGGGCGTGGCGAAAAAGTTGGGCGGCGGTTGCATGCGGCCCGATCGCGACCGTTTATCTTTTTTAACTGTCAGACGGAACTTAGGCGAACAAATGATCGCCGGGTGCTGGGGAGAGTTGGTTCATTGCGCGAGGTCACGGAAACACGTCGATGCGTGCCCCGGAAAACTTGGGCGAGATGTCCCGCGAGGATAAGCCGGAGATAAATTCGCCGAGCAACAATGTTACCATGGGAAAGACAAAATGACGAAGTCGAAGGGGTCCCGAGGAATTTTCGAGAATAAAAGTTCGATGAGGAATGCCCGGGCGCATCACTCCGCTGAGAAGGAAACCTTCGGAATGACAGCGGACTGTCAGGCGTCGTCGTCGCCGAGTACACGCGATTTAAAATAGAAGAGAAAGGCAGGGGGACTCCTCTCTGCGAAAGGTAGCGAGCAGCTGGGAGACCAACCAGAGAGAGAGACAGATGGAGCGAGAGAGACGAAGGGGGCAACGACCAACTGCAGACACCGAGCTCTCTGCTACGGTGCACACAGACCTCGAACGTCACGGTGGGGTGAATCTCTGTGCATTCCTCCGCTTCAAGGTTGAGGTCAAGGCACACCTAACTATCCATTCTCTGTCTAGGAATTCGACAAGTTATTGCCGCACAGCTTTTTGCCTTTCACGGTAATGGGGGGATGCTGCAGCGGAGGCTACTCGTCTTACGCGCTGATGATTGCTGAACGCATTCTGCGCCGAACAGATGGGTGACATGAAGAGCCACACAAATTTTACTCTGCATACAGTTGCCTGTCAATCTTCCAAGATTTTGTACTACATTAGATTGTGAATTTATACTTTCATCATTGTTAACTAATACATTTTTAATTATTTACTTTAGGTGCTTCCTCATCGATTTTGATGACCTTCAAATATATTGTAGAAGTCATCATTATGAACAAATTTTCCCTATATATGTTACCGCCGATCAGTTTTAGTTTTCGAGATATTTGCAAAAAACTATTGCTAGTACTACTGCCGCGGAGCGTGCAAGAATATAAAAAATTCTATACAGTATTCGCGATAGTTTTTTGCAAATATTTCAAAAACTAAAAGCGATCTCCCTATATTGGAAAAGGAAAAAGTTGTTCAGAATGTGTTTCTGCATAACATACTAAAATTTCATCAAAATCGGAGTACGCAGACCTTGTCTATATAATTACTGAAACTGCAATGCATTCTGAAAATGCACTCTGCAATGATTGTTCTAACCTGACCTGGATCTCCATAGATCCTTTATAAACATATAGCCTTCTAGATCTACTTTGGATCTATTACGGAGCTAGATGGAACCATCTTGGATCCACTACGACCCACGCTCTCCACAACCCATAAAAAATGATTCCCGAACTTAATTTTCCATCCACTCGAGAAATGGCGCGAAGCACTTCGCGTCCTCCTGAATCTTGAATGCGAAAATAAGATTGAGATTCACGATCCGCCGAATGAATTTTACCGCCGGGGAATGTAAGATCCAATGAAATAGACGGGACGGTGAACGTCTCTCGCGACAGCCGACGACGCGGAGCGCACGCAATTCCAAATCGACCAGATACGCGTCGAATCGGCGTCGCTGGATTTACTACCGCCTCTTTATTGCCGTGTTCTACGGAGATGCCGGATTATCGGGAAGTGGCAACCGCAGCCAGCCAATGCAAAAACGACGTGTCGCCGTGGGAGACTCGATAAGGAAAAGTTAATTTCGTGTTCGCTTAGAAATAGCTGCATATCATCGGCGAGACGAAAATTTATTGCGTGACGTCTCGTAAAACCAAGAGAATCTTAGTCGAGACGAATGGGAGGAGGAAAATGATGATGCGAATCCTCTCCATTCCGTGAATTCTCCAAAAATTAAATAAATCGCACAAATTAATTCGTGGCCCGCACAAAGACCCATTTCAACATTGTTTTCCATTGTAATTCTTGCTTTTCTTGTACAAGATGGTGCGAATCCTCTGCGTTTCACGAATTCTCGAAAAATAAATTACAAATTAATAAATAAATTCGTCTTTTGTTTTTGTAAACCACCAAACAAAGTGCCACGATTTAATTTGTTAGGTTAAATCCTCTGCATTTAACGAATTCTCTAACAATTACATAAATTACAAATTAATAAATAAATTCATCTTTTGTTTTTCATAAACCACCTTAGAAAGCGCCACGATTTAATTTGTACATCTATTAATTGAATTCCTGTTACCGTAGCGGAATGGCAAACAAAAATCTGGCAAGAATTGTCGCAAACTGTGGCGAGCGAATCGATTTAAAATGGGAAGGGACATAAATCGAATCCCTCGCGGAACTTTTCCACCATTTCTTTCGCCGTGGGAAAGGGCTTTCACTCAGCCGAAATAACTTGATTTCTCACGACGTCGACGAAGACGACGACGACGTTCACTGTTCTCGAATGGCCCGCCCCCGAATCCATTCGAGGTATAAGGAGAGGACCCTCTCCTCGTCGGCCAGAAAATACCACTCCACGAATTTCTACGGGGCTTAAACTCCGCCGTTACAGTTCACCGAGGGAGAACTATGCTTATTAATTCCGAGGCGGTTTCGACGCCGCGGTCCTCAACACTAACTCAAGGGATCACCGTTGATATCAAACGGAAAGACTTGCCGGAAAACAAGCGGGGCAAAATTGAATTTCGTTCTACAGAAGCTTTCGACGTTTTACATAAAACCAGTCAAGATACCGAAACGTTGGTAAGGATATTTATTATTGCGAGAATAACAGACTGTCCTAATTCGGTATCAAGCATCCCTTCAGTGTATCTTAAAGAAAATGATCTCTTTCCACGAACAACAGAAAAAGGGGAATCTGACTTGGTGACAGTGAAAGACCCTAAGCAAATGCAGGGGAGGGATGTCCCAGCCAGACGCTTCCAGGGCAGCTGGAAGAAAGTAGAAAGAATAATAAAAGCCTAAGGCAGAGCGTAGTAAAAGATGACGTCGCGTAGGTGCGAAAGGCAAAGGGAGAAATAATTTAAATCAAAGGCAAGGGGGAGTTACGTGTGTCGGGGCAGCGTGCCAGACCATATAACCTTTTAGTGTCAAGAAATTACGAGCCCTGAATCCGCTGTGAAAGCTCGCTCGCTCGCTCGCACGCGCGCGGAATGGCGTGAGTCACTTCTTCGGTCCTCCCGGGACGACTGAGTGAAGTCTGCGACCACAATCTACTGCTAATAAATTATCTCCGTGTGCACACTATTCTACGGTTTAATGAATGCCAAATTCAGACGCCAAAGGGACATCTTATCCGAATTTGGCACGGCCGTGTCACCTTTCAGATAGATACGCGAGAATTCGACCTTTCCAGGGCTGTGTCAAGAGCGACCCCTCTTGATTTTTAACCCTGCTCACCTGAAGCCTACTGGTAAGGAGTTTTGCCAGTGTCTAAGCTACTGCAACTTTGTGAAAAAAATTAGGAGGACAATGTACCTAGACTCAATGTAAAGGGTGAATCCTCCACTTTCGAAAATTCCTAGTCGTATTTAGTGAAAAAATTTTTCTGCTTCGCAGCAATCAGAATTAGCGAATATGAACAGTTTTGACTATTTTATGAATTCAAGCTTTTACGGAGGGCCACAAAAATTTTTGGTGCGAATTTGACTACAAGGGTCTTGAAGATTGAACTATCTTCTTTAAAACGAGACCAAAAACATTGATCTGCGATTTTTTGTTGCCATTTTATCGCAGTTTGAGCGGAAAGTGTGCCGCTAGGGTCACAAGGAGGAGTCACTCAATCTTGGCTACAAAGTGGTTAATCTTCGAATTATTGTAACTCCGCGAAAAAAAATCACAGGGTGACGTACCATCGCTTATTTTAAATGGTGAACTCTCTACTTTCAACATCTGTGTGTGTGTGTAAGTCACTTTTCTAAAAAAAAATTTTCCGCTTCGCAGCAATCAGAATTAGCGAATATGAACACTTTTGACTATTTTATGAATTCAAGCTTCTATGGAGACCCACAAAAATTTTTGTCATGGATAGGACCACAAGGAACTTGAAGATTGAACCATTCTCTTTAAAACGAGACCAAAAAAATCAATCTGCGATTATTTTTTGCCATTCTGTAGCATTTTTAGTGAAATGTGTGCAACCAAGCTCAGACAAAAGACATACTTACTCTTAGTTATAAAATTGCTAACAGTAGAATGATTATAACTTCGCGAAAAAAAATCGCAGGATGACGTACCTAGGCTCATTTTAAAGGGTGAACTTTCTACTTTTAACTCCTATAAGCCACTTTTGAAGAAAAAAATTTTCCGCTTCGTAATACATACAATTAGCAAATATGAACAATTTTGGCTATTTGATGACTTCAGACTTCTGTAGAGACTCCAAAAAATATTTTGTCGCGAACTACACCACAACAGATTTGAAGATTGAAGTCTCCTCTTTCCAACGAGGCCAAAAACATTGATCCTCGACGTGTTATTATAATTTTATTGCTTTTATGAATGAACACCATTGTTGTAATGGTGTTGTTTTTGCAATGGGTTTGGAGGATCGTGTACGCGTCCAACGCGACTAACACGTTTGATAAAGAAATTGGCCAAGAAGACAAACACCCGACGCGCGGCAGAACATCCTGCAGAATATATTCGCGGCACACCAGAATTCATAGCAGGCCCAGCGTGCAGTTTACCTCGCGTAAATATGCGAAACTTGTTAATCAAAGTTCAATCCAAACATCACTTCTGCAACACATTCGCGAGCCACTCGGGCAGTATTAATTTCTCAAAGCGAGCCCCGCTCGTGTATACATATTACGAAATAAGACTGCGTTGCACGGTCCTTCACAATTCCAATGTCCGCGGCTCCCAACGTTAGCTTTACAAATGTTAAAACGCGTTACGAACTGCAGGAACCGTGAGCGCGCACCGCGTCCTTGCATTCATTTAATTACAACCGGCGGCGTAAAGCGTTCAATCAAAATTATTAACGTGATCATCGGAGCAATTGTTTGCACGCATATTAATCATCCAATGTCATTTCACCGAATTAATTTTTATAACTCGAAAAATGTTTCGCCTCCGCCACGGTCGAGAGCACGTGCTTCACGAATCCTTGAAAATTTTACGAAATTTGTTTCGCGACTTCCAGGCAATTCTCACAATTTTATATTTAAATAATTGCCACTGGAAAAGCTGTGGAGTACCGCGGAGAAATCGGAAAATATCGGAGACCAGAGATTATTTATGGAATTCCAAGCACACGTGGTCAACGTTGATGTCGGTGGAGAGAACTTTTGTACGGTGCTTTATGGCGAAACTTCGGGGTCAATGATTAAAGGAAAAATGTAATTTTAGGAGACCGCGGGAACCGGGAAAATTCCCGAACACTTTATTAGAGAGAAAGGACGTCCCGCGGGAGCAACGATTGTTCATCCCCGGGCTGCTTGGATATTTCCAGGGGGCCGAATAAACTTCCGCGTCCGCGGAACTGCGGGCTCGCAATTTTCGGTGTAAGGCGTTCGGCACTCGAGACTGCAATTCGAGTGCTGCTTAACTCAAATTGGAAAATGCATTTTCGTTCCGGCAACTTCACCGACGAAAGTTCGCGTTTGTGGACCACGCTATATTCGACTTCACGCTCCAAATATTTTAACCGCTTTATTTACCAGTCCAACAAACCGTGCCAACACTTAAACCATTATTACTTTGTTGCTCCCGGCAGGAGCACTTTTTATAAATAATACAATTCCCCGGAAACGTTATTCGCAAATTGAAAATCCTGAACAATTATCGTCCGGAGGAGGATTTAAAATTTTATTCAAAAAATACCAGGACCCGCGGACAATGTTCATTAAAATCTACTTCAATTCATTTACGGGAACTCTGACGGCGAATTAAAATCACGGGAACCAAGGAGATTACGTTAACGAATAGCAAGAATTTTCCTAGGAGAGTTCGTTCGTGATTTCTTCTTGAAATTGTCAAATTGTTTTATATCGGGGAACAAAACGCGAGTTCATTAAATTCGGTGTACACCAATTTCACGAAACGCATTTCAATTACCTAAATCGAACCTTTTTCAATTTGTCGCAAAGTTTCGTTCAATAATTTTTAGCAACGGGGAGGCTATCGACGAAATTGGATGTTGGGTACAATCAAAAGAATTGCTACTGCTGAGTTTTAATTAATTCGCTGTACGGCGACATTAATTACGGTGAAGAACAATCGATACAACCAATTACATCATTTTTACGAATAAATATTCTGTCGAAATTGATGGGAACATTTGACTTTTCAAACGTATCTTTTGCTACCTTTTTTAAATCTTCCGGAATGATTTGTTTCGGTAGGTTAGCGAATATTAACACTTTTGACTATTTCATGAATTCAAGTTTCTACGGAGACCCACAAAAAATTTTGTCGCGAACTACACCACAACAGATTTGAAGATTGAAGTCTGCGCTTTCGAACGAGACCAAAAACATTGATCTGCGATTTTTTTCTACCATTCTGTAGTATTTTCAATGGAAAGTGTACTGGTAGATTCAGACGGAAGAGTCACTCAATCTTGGCTAAAAAATAGTGAACCTTCGAATTATTGTAACTCCATGAAAAAAAATCGCAGGATAACGTACCTAGGTTCATTTTAAAGGGTGAACTCTCTACTTTAAACTCATATAAGCCACTTTTGAAGAAACAAATTTTCCGCTCTGCAATAATTAAAATTATCGAATATGAACACTTTCGGCTTTATGATAAATTCAGGCTACTTAATTCAGGAAGAATTTTTGTGGGTCACTCTCCACAGGCAGGATAATGCGACCAGCAAGGAACAGGCGAAACCCCTTAGTAGTCGTTCTGTTTCACGCACGTGGCGTTCACATTTCCGCCAGGCGACCGTTTACTTACTATAAACCAGCGAAACACTGCCGTTCCATTATGGTCTCTGAACGCCCACATTCGTCGTCGTCTGTTGTTTCATTTAAGTCCTCGATAATGCCGGGGAAATGGACTTTTATCGAACGAGCAAAGACTTGAACTGTTGTTTCCAGTTCACCGTTTAAAAAATTCCCCGAGTACGCTCGAATACCACCTGAAAAAGTCTACATTCCGGCAACAATAGTCCTTGGAAAATCTACAGAAATTTGCTTCTACCCCCGGGGGCAGGCACGGTGTTTCATCAATTTTGTTGCGTGTAAATTTTCTAGACCCAACCATTGTTATTCTGTTAAATACGCGACGGGAGATTTCGAGAGATGAATAGACCTCGACCATGAAACAATAGCTCCCGGCCAAAAATGAGGACTTTCGACCTTTTTGATTAACTTCCCAGAGCCCACAGAATTTCCATGCATAAATTGCGAAGCGGAAGGGCCAAAATTCCCGAAAGTACACAGGGAGATAATTGAAAATTCATAATCCCTCCTTGCCCGGGATTCGAACGGATCATTTATTCAGAAATTCCTCTTGACTGACGCGTGCGATGACGTGTGGGAGGAGCGAGGTGCTCCATCAATTCACGAAAGAGGTAACCTCGTGAGAAAAAATCGCAGGATGATGTACCATGGCTCATTTCAAAGCGTGAACTCTTCACTTTCGAATCCTCCGAGTCGTGTTTGTATAAAATATTTTACCGCTTCGCAATACATAGAATTAGCGAATATAAACACTTTTGGCTAATTAATAAATTCAGGCTACTGTGGAGATCCGAAAAAATTTTTGTCGTGAACTAGACCATAACAGAGTTGAAGATTGAAGTCTGCGCTTTCGAACGAGACCAAAAACATTGATCTGCGATGTTCTGTTGCCATTTTATCGCAATTAGAACGGAAAGTGTGCCGCTAGGTTCAGACGGAAGAGTCACTCAATCTTGGCTAAAAAATAGTGAATCTTCGAATAATTGTAACTCAGCGAAAAAAAATCGCAGGATGTCGTACCATGGCTCATTTTAAAGGGTGAAGTCTCTACTTTCAACCCCTGTAAGCCACTTTTTTCAAAAAAAAATTTCCGCTTCGGAATAATTAGAATTAGCGAATATAAACACTTTTAGCTGTTTGATAAATCCAGGCTACTGTGGAGATGCGAAAAATACTTTGTCGAAATTCAGACTACAACAGATTTGAAGACTAAAGTCTGCACTTTCGAACGAGACCAAGAAAATCGCTTTACGAATTGTTATTGCCATGTTATCGCAAGTTGAACGAAAAATGGGACGGAAACGTGGCTGGTAAACTGGTGTAAAACACCGGCCACCAAAGGGAATGACAATAACAATCGGCCGAACGCTTTCACATGAAATATTAGCTGCGAAAAGAAACTCGTCAGAGTATAAACACGCGAACGGCAAAAAACAAAGGGATTTTCGTGAGCCACGGTGTCTGCGGCGACACCTCGCAGCGCGCACTGTCAAAGTAATGTGACAGCGGAGGAACAGGCGAAAGCCCTTAGCACCGACGCGTCGTTCTTTTCGTCGCGTTCGCCGCCCAGAGAGCCGTGGAACGGTTCTCTTTATTCGGTCGAACGGTTTCACGACGAATAAAACTTGCGAGGGCGGAAGGATATCGAGGCGGAACCGGGACACGCTCCGAGATCGAACCGAGCAGCCCCGACACCTCCTACAGCTGTTCGATCCGGGCAGAGAGTCCGGGTATCCTCGGACACAGCCAGTTACTTCTCGATCGATTCCGATGCGCCACGTTCGGACCTGAACTTCCCATTTAGCTAGTTGGCCTCTTCCAAATGAGAGCTTTCAAAAACAAGATCCTTCAAGAGGTGAAAACAGGTGAGCATTTTCTACTGATACAAAAGGAACGAAAACTTTACTTTTAGCTGGGTGGACTCTTCCAAATGAGACCTTTCAAAAACAAGATTCTCGGAGAGGTGAAAACTGGTGACTATTTTCTAGTGATACAAAAGGAAGGGAAACTTCCTTGTTAGATAATTGGCCTCTTACAAATGAGACTTTCAAAAGCTACATTCTCGAAGGGGTAAAAAGAGGTGACTATTTTCTAGTGATACAAAAAAAAAACGAAAACTACCCTATTAGATAATTGGCCTCTTCTAAATGAGGCCTTTCAAAAGCAAGATTCTCGAAGAGATAAAAGAGGTGACTATTTTCTAGTGATACAAAAAAAAACGAAAATTTTTTGCTACGTTTTTTAACTTCATTTTTACCTCTTACAAATGAGACCTTTCAAAAGCAAAATCATCGAAGAGGGGTGAAAGTAGATAACTTTTTTGTGGTGAAAAAAAAAAAACAAAGAACTAAAGCAACAAATTATGGATGGTACGATCACTGGATCACTGAAGGGTTGGCACAGAGAAATTCCTGAGAGAAAGCAGAATTTTTTCAAAATTTTAGTCACAGCATTTGAAAAATGTGGGAACCGTTGAAAAAAATGTTTCGCATCTGCGACAGAAATTTTTTCGAGTCTAGTGAGGAGAAGTTAAGGGGCTGACGGGGCAAACGTATAAACATGCTTATCATTCGCGAGATTTAGAATGCGGAAACCGGTGGGCTCCGTTTGAGCGGGGGTGCAAGGAATGTAGACGCACCGGGCGCAACATGAATATCTCAGTCAGCTTATTTACATACTCCCCGCTGCAAGTATTCGCCGATAAAATGTTCGATAGGATTGGACGGTTTCGAGTCCGGCGAGCAGGGTGAGAATACCTTTCTTGGCACAGAAACGTTATTTTTCTTGTTTTTCGTTTGGAAGCTGTGCCATTAAATGTTTTTCCAGTTGCAAAATGTCGCATAAAAATGGTTTAAAACCGGTGGAATTCGTCATAAAAGGATTTATAATGAAATCATGACTGTAGCTCGCTCAATTTTTTTTCGGCTGACGGATTGTCAAAGCGAGGAAAGTTAATTAGCCTGGGCACACATGCGAGCTGCTCTTTTGAATTACTCCAATGTAGAAGGTTTCTCTTTACGTTTGTTATGCTTCGTCGCAATCACGCGAGTAATTATATAGCGAGAATTACTAACGAGGGGGGATCGAATATTTATGAAACGCGATGCGATGTGCGCGCAACACGGTCATTCATGCGAGCACGATATTGGATATTTTGTTCCTTACACGTCGGGCTTTTACCCAGTGAAATTAAATAATTATCCTTGGCAATACACCACGCGGAACACAACGCGTCTGTGGCCATTTTGTCGCGGCTGAATAATGGTGCCTGGGGAGAAAATGATGAATCGCTAATATTGTCAGCCGATTTGAAAACGGAATCGAAACCAGTCGTTCACCGTCGCACAGAGTCTTGACAACTACGCAAGGGAAAAGGAGAGGATCTGCATATGGGGGTTGTTGTGCATGTCGTAGCTCTCGCGACGCTGAAGGAACGCGTCGGATTTATTGAAGGGAAAATATTTTATGCCATTGTGAGCGACGTCTTTGGAAGAATTTCTGTCGGAGTTTGAATAGGGACCGTGCAAAGCGGATCCCCCTTTGCTAGGGAAATAATCGTCTCAAAGCGTTTAAAGCATAGCCCGCGATAAAACGGTACACGGGAACAAGATTGTCAGCGAATCCACCGAGAAATTAATAAACAGCTGCTCGATCAACGACCCGACACATAATCCCCGAGAAACACCTGCCGGATATTAAACCTGGCGGACAAAGGCGAACTCAAATGTCTCGACAAACTTCGAAAAATTTACTCCCCGAACCAAACCACCACCGATTTCAAGATTTAACCATCCTCTTTACAACAAGACCAAAAACATTGATCTGCGATTTTTTGTTGCCATTTTATCGCAGTTTGAGCGGAAAGTGTGCCGCTAGGGTCACAAGGAGGAGTCACTCAATCTTGGCTACAAAGTGGTTAATCTTCGAATTATTGTAACTCCGCGAAAAAAAATCACAGGGTGACGTACCATGGCTTATTTTAAAGGGTGAACTACTCTCTACTTTCAACACCTATAAGTCACTTTTCTCGAAAAAAATTTTCCGCTTCGCAGCAATCAGAATTAGCGAATATGAACACTTTTAACTATTTTATGAATTCAAGCTTCTACGGAGACCCACAAAAATTTTTGTCATGGATAGAACCACAAGGAACTTGAAGATTGAACCATTCTCTTTAAAACGAGACCAAAAAAAGCAATCTGCGATTTTTTGTTGCCATTCTGTAGCACTTTTAGTGAAATGTGTGCAACCAAGCTAAGACGAAAGGGATACTCGATCTTCGGTCTTCGATCTTCGCGGAAAAAAATCGCAGGATGACGTAGCTAGGCTCAATTTAAAGGGTGAACTTTCTGCTTTTTACTCCTATAAGCCACTTTTGAAGAAAAAAATTTTCCGCTTCGCAATACATAAAATTAGCAAATATGAACAATTTTGGCTATTTGATGACTTCAGACTTCTGTAGAGACTCCAAAAAATATTTCTTGTAACTCAGAGTACAACGGACTTGAAGCCTGAAGTCTCTGCTTTCCAGCGAGTCCAAGAGAAATGATCTACGAATATTCCTGACCTTTTTATCGCGCTTTATAGCCTCCCGAGAAATGGTACGAGTACAGCGAACGAATGGTCGCGGAAATTTCGAAATCGAAAATATTTGATCCTTGGGAGTTAAACATTTTGTCCGGGTATAGGGAGACGAGAGTAATCTCCCCGAGATCAAACAAGCTCAACAATTTCTTCGAGCGCGGTCTCCGCCTCGACGAGATTGAAAATAATCCCCACCGGAGAGAGCACAGACGTACGTAGAAGCGCGCGGCGCGGCGCGTCGGTCGGTTTTTCCCGCGCGCGCAATAAAGCGTCGTCGGCCCGGGTCCACGTTTGACTAAGCGAGTATCATGTCGCGGAATAATTAAATGCCAGACCGAGAACTCGAGCATTAAGTAGACTTAGAGGTTACTTTGCTCTTCCCTTACACGTCTTAATAATCTTTCCAAGATTCCCGTTGGAACACGGGGAAGAAGCGCGATGAAAGGGATGAAAGCGGTTGCCGGTCGCTTTTCCAGCCACGTCATATTGCGGATTCGCGCCAGGAGAGAGAGCAAGCTTCTTTTCACAAGGGGAGGGAGGGAACTAGACCCTTGCTCTGGCCCTTTAATCCGCGAGAGCAAATTCCCTTTTCGAGATGCCGGATAGACCCTTTCATTTCTCCCAACGGAAAAATGATTTACCCCCATCCGAATTCAATGGAGTTCATTCCACGCCGATTTCGATTATTGTGGACAGTTGAAGAGCTGCATAGAAATAAATAATTCATACGATAAGCGATTCTACATGAAAAATCGAAGCGATAATATGGAATAACGTATTTTTATAGAACGCTCGATGTACGAGGTAAAAGTAGATTCGAAGTTTCGAGGGGTAGTTTAGTGTCCGAGCATGACAAGATAATTCTAGTCGGCAGGGAAATGGATTAGAATTTAATTGGAGCGTGCCGGGCTTCGATCCAACTATTATGGCATTACGATAATGTATGATAAACAATGCTGCACCGCTGTCGACGCATATATACCTTAATATAAGTAGAAAAGGTCAGCCATAGTCAGACGTACTACTGTGATGATATTCAACGTCGATTAATTCGGGAACTATTAATAATAATTATTATTACCAATAATTACTAGAATGTAGTGTTCATTAACTGGTACTTTTATATTTTTTATTTAACGTTTAATAAAAAAATAATAATAATAATTTCATTTTATGTATTCATTTATTTTTGACAAATGAAGTATAGGGAGCCATTTGGCATATATGAGATTCTTTTAAATTCACATATTTTTTTTAAATAAAATTTCTTCCTGAACAATTTCTTAAATGTTCATTCACTGTTGGAGGTACCCTACTCAACGTAGAATGCATATAAGGTATTGTATTTTTTAAAGAGTCCATCGGGGAGCTAGCAGATCTGATTGAAACAGGAGCAAAACTGGTGAAAAACAGGTGGCGCGTCTGAATTCCTGATAACTCCGACGTGTCGCCAAGCGCCAACGAGACATTTGAATTTCGGGTCTCTCTCGTGCCCGTTCCGGCCCGGGTGTGTGCATCGTTTCATCCCTCATCCCCTCTGTCTGTTTCTCGCTCGGAATCCGCTGTCACTAATTGCCAGAGTCTTTAGATCACGGAATAGTGGAAGTGCCTGATAAGCGTTCCAGATTCAATCCGGCTTGCGGGAGTCAAAGCGTGGCAGCTTGCCTAATTCCACGACTTCCGGATAAATTCGCCCGGAAATGGAGCGACACGTTTTCGGGGAGGGCGACGCGCGATTCTCATTTTCCATCCTTTTCGACCGGGATTATACCCTGCTCGTCGGGGGATCGAGTGTACACTTGTCAACGTCTGTCAGACTGGTCGCTGTGTTTCGTTTTACCGACAGATAGAAAAAAGTTATCATCCAGGATTAATCTTTGAGTTTAAAGCAACGTCGCAGAAAAGCCGAGAAAATAAAATTTCCCGATCGGCGGAATGTGATTGAATCGTTTCGGATACCGCGCCGCGCATCCCAACAACGAACACCGACGGGAATTTTAGTTTAATAAACCATCCATCTCCTGTCGTGGAAATTTATTGCTAGCTATAAAAAAACATGGTCGCGTCGAAAATCGATCAAAATCTGCTCGGCAATAGAACTATTTGTCTTTCAATTTTGTAACGGGACTCTCGCTACGTCACGGATCAAGAGATTGATATTGGAAAAAACCACCCCCGATTGGAAGGGGATCAAGATAACCGTAGATTAACATGTTCGCTGTACCTTGACCCAGATGTGGGCTCGACCCTAGGCCATTCAAAGTCAGCCACTGATGAATCATTCAGTAATATGCACAATATTGTTTTTGGATTAGGTTTATATCAAAATTTCTTTTCTACAGGATTCTACAGATGTGGAGGACCACTTCAATCGCATATAAAAAATTCTCTATATTAAATTCCTTGTACTCCTCAAAAAAAATCACAGGACGACTAAAAAATTTTCTATATTCAATTCCTTGTACTCCTTAAAAAAAATCACAGGACGACGTACCTAGGCTCTTCTCCATTTTCGAGATCTCCAAGCGATTTTCATATCAAAATTTCATTTCTACAGGACTCCACAGATGTGGAGGACTAAAAGAAGTCTCAATATTCAATTCCTTGTACTCCTCAACAAAAAAAATCACTTTCGAGATCTCCAAGCGATTTTTGTATGAAAACTTTTTCCGTTCGACAACAACTGACCAAGTGAAATATGGACGTTTTCGGAAATTGAGCGAATTCAGACTGACGTACGGTGACCAAAAATTTTTTCCGCTACTGAAACCACAACAGATTTGAAGAGTGAACCTTCCACTATCGAGCGAGAACCAAAAATATCGACGCACGATATTTGCTTGTCCTTTTGTCGCGTTTTTAGTGAAAAGTGAGCCGCTGGCGTTCGAACACCCACGCGACGGCACAAAAGAAAATCGTGCATCAATTTCGACGACGTCACTGTAAAGGTGAAAGTACCCTCTATGAGTCCACCTTAATAAAAATCTGCCATGTTTTCGATTGAATTCACACGAGTTCAGAATTGGTGAATTTCTAATGTTTAACCATCATACACTCCTCGGAAAAAATGTATTAATTATTTATTTATTGTTCTCGATGCAACATCTTTGTTTAAAAAAAACAAATGTTATCCCAGTTATCGATCGTGAGATTGTTAAAAATAAAAGATGTATTAATGTTCTCGGTACAACATCTTTGTTTAAAAAAAACATAATACAGTATCTGGAAACAGAAAATGGGTCAATTTTCACCTCAGGAGCGTATAAGGGTTGATAAAAATCTGCGATGCTTTCTATTAAATTCGCACGAGTTGAGAATCGGTGAATTTCTAATGTGTAAAATTAAATGTCCAAAGCAGTGAAAATATGGAGTCCATCGGATTATTTAGAATGAGGCAGAGAATCGGCGGTAGCGGAGTAACGATCACGCGCGCACGTCACGCGAGATTCGATATTTCGTCGGGTGGAACACGGCACGTAGCGCCGCGCCGTGTGCAGAGAACGGTCTACACGGGCTGGAGGCTCGATGCGGCACGTTAATGACAGGAAACCAGCAATATGAACTTGACGGCTCGGCACCGCATCGTGTACCACAGTAACGTACCGACAAACCGCAGGTGCCCCAACGACGCCGCCGACGCTTGCTTCGTTCCTATCTGTTGCCCTGCCGGGCTCTTCTCACCCGCCACTCTCCCACCCTCCATCACCCCCTCATTATCTACCCGGTTATGCACTCCGGCCGCACCAGACCACGGGGATCCGCGAGCCAAGACTCGTTAGCCGAAGGATTTCCCAGCCGGAAAATACTTCACGGATCGACTGCTGATCCCCCTCACTGATTTCATTCTCCGTTGTCCGATCTGCCAGTAAAGAACCTCGACGACCAATGCTCTAGTGAGCCCTGCACTGGGTCAGGCTCCAAGGGCTGTTGTCCTTTTAGAGGATACCATTTTATAAATAAGATTAAACATTTTTGTAAGGCTCCAGAATAATCATCCCCATTTTTAAATGAATGTATGAAATTTAACACCATGGGTGAAGTTAATGTGTCAGGCTCCAAGGACCCCTTTTAGGGGATAGCATTTTATAAAAAATAAGAAGAAACATTTTTGTAAGGCTCCAGAATAATCATCCCCATTTTTAAATGAATGTTTGATATCTAACTCGATGAATAAAGTGGATGATTATCACGCTGCTACCTTGCACTGGGTCAGGCCCAAAGAACCTCTTTTAGGGGATAGCATTTTATAAAAAATAAGAAGAAACATTTTTGTAAGGCTCTAGAATCATCCCCGTTTTTAAATGAATTGTTTCAAGCCCAACTCGATGGATAAAGTAAATGATTATCACGCTGCCACCTTGCACTGGGTCAGGCTCCAAGGGCCCCTTTTAGGGGATAGCATTTTATATGTAAATAAAATGAAACATTTTTGTAAGGCTCCAGAATCATCCCCATTTTTAAATGAATTGTTTCAAGCCCAACTCGATGGATGAAGTTAATGATTATCACTCTGCCACCTTGCCGAGAGTTAGACAAGGCTCAAGAAAACGGAGAGCAGACACGGGAAGCAATAAGAATTCCCAAGAAAAGTAATCTTGAGAAACAGTGATCCAGACCAGTGAGCATCCCCCGGATTTGCCAATTCTCGATCCCCAGTCGTCAATTTTTGTGAACCACTCTTGTCCTACCCGATGGATTATTACAAAATTTTATTCAACCATTCGTCCACCCTCCCCCCGTTCCCGGGCATTCAAAGTTACCACTGTGACCGATCGCTGAATTTTTTCAACCAATTCTAAAGAATCGTTGAAATTATTGGTATAAATAAAATCAAGCTTGGTATCAAATTGAATGTATCAAATATTCAGCTGAAATTGTCAGAAGCTAAAAAATTGACTTCTACGTGAAACACGTTGGTCTCGATTTACAAAAAAATAAAAAACGTTTGATGGAGATTTAAACAATCGTAACCGAACTATGCTGCGCAAACAACATACCGAAACAAACGAAGTTACTCGGAATTTTATTTCTATGGACAGCCTCAGTTTTATTAATCTATGGAATTTCTAATATTGATCTTTCCAAACAAAAAAAGTACTGTAAACTATACAATTTAGACGGGGAAATTGGAAAATACACACATCCCAGGCACCAAACAAAATGCGTAAAAATTCATAACATTGGTTTGCAAAATTGTATAGAACCTCGCAGTCAAAACCAGATGTGTATTCAGGGTGGCAGTTTACAAAATTCTGCGCAAACCCAGAATCAGAAACAAATGTGTAAAAATACATGGTAGCTTGTAAAATTCCATAGAAATCCAGATTCAAAATGAGAACGTGTAAAAGTGGCTTTGAACAAATTCATCCTAGGAGAGACCAAGAAATTGTTGGAAAAACTTACCAATTAAGAGCGAGTTCGCAGGGTATTACGTGGCTTTGAAAGAAAGTATCAGCTTACCTGCAACAAAAAAAGAGACGGGGTTAATATTTCTAGTTTTATGCGAGAGCCCGTTAAAAACTCAGAGTAGAGAGGACCAATTCCAAGGAGCATTCTTTCTAATAATATTCCGCGATAGACCACGGTGCGTCGTGATAAAATCCGCGGTCTAGGCCAGTCGGCATAAATCTCCCGTAAGAGCTAATATTCCGGCAATTTCTATTTCCAACCCTTACGCTGTTTCCGCGGCGTCAACTCAGCGGCGCGAGAATAAATCACGGCCAGCATCGTCGTATTTCACACTTAAGCCGTCTAATTCCATTTTTTCCTGGCGCGTCCGCCGGCGCAGGGAACGACAAATCAAGGGTGAAGATATCCGGAGGGGTTGTCTGTCAAAGAACGGATCAGAGAGGGTGGTTTCACCCCCCGCTCTTTCGCGGGGGGCACGAGAATCCTGTAAAATACGAATCTCGAACACGCTGAATGCCTCGTCAAGATGTCGGCCATTCAGATGAGAATTTTCGGCCGTGGGAAGCTTTTAAATTCCCGACCCTGGAGAGAAACCCTTTCGCTGCTAGCCGACAGTCTAGCTGTGAGATTCAATCCGAGTAATTTCGGGGGAGAACTCGTGACACCGGCTCGGTTACAAAATGACACAATGACAAATTTTCCCCGGACCGTGAAAAGTCTTTCTTTCGCTTTTCTTGAACGTTGATAGCGGAACCGGAGGGAAAACGAGACCGAACAAATGGAAAGTTACTTGTCTCTTCGGAATTACGTCTTACGTACACCCAACCCCACCGACCAAAAGGGGATGTAACTTTCTTGCCGGGAGAATTCTATCCTGCCCACACGCGACGTCCAGACATTCTTTCTGGAAACGAAACTATTCCACCCCCGAGTTACTGAACAGTCTGATACATTTTTTTTTCTCAGCAGTTAGCTCGAGAATTTTTCCGTTTGAAATTAAACGAAATTTTCTATTATAAAATCAGACATGTTCTGGAGAATTTTTTTCAACAAAAATCATAGTGACATCTCTGCAATAAATAAAATTCTTCTCGATCGAAAATGTAATATACAATAAATTTAGTAACAGCATGTTTGCAAATTAATTTATCTTCAACAGAGACATTTTTGCTTCTGAAAATTAATATATTTATATACATTACATATTTTAAAAAGTTCTATTATAGTCTGTCTCGCAGTGTTCCACAAGATTATTCGTGAGAAGTGTGAATCGATCGTGATCAGGGGAATGGTGGAAAAAAATTCTGCATCGGTAAATGCAGTGACGGTGACGTGCTCGGGAAAGGAAGCGTACGTAATGGTTGCAACGATCTAACGGGGCAAGGTGGCTAACGATAATTCGTAGCCGGGCGTCACGTGCCGGCAATATAAATCACCCGTTCTCCTCCTCGAGGCTCAGAACTCGCCCCCACAATTACCTAATACGTCCGCTACGTTATCCCCAGACACCATCGGTGCAAACCAACCCCCTACCCTCCTCGACAAGTCAGCCTTTCGCAGCCCTCGCCCGCGCGGCCACTAACTTACGCCCCGACGCCAATAATAGATCCAGACAGGCTTGCGCGTCTGACGAATTCCCCTAAATCACCGTATTTCTCATCGACGAGCACCGACAAGCCAGCCCGTCGATGAGAGCGGCATGATATTCGTCACGGAATCATTTCCTTGATGGGATATTAAACTCCAGGTTAGGGTGGAACAACAACGGAATTGAGCGGTCTTGGGAATTATTCACTGGGCACACGGTCGTCCATTTTCACCCACCTCGCAACCCCTTTGCAGCCACAGGTATTTATTTCAACCCTGGTCTGATCCATAATTGTTTAAAAATTGTATATAATTTGAAATGTGAATCCAGCACGTATTTCCTTGCACCCCTAGGTATCAAACTAGGAAATATCATTTTTATATCCAGCTATATTTCGATCTCCTACAATTGTTTAAAAAAATGTGAGTTGGAAACGTGAATTGAATATTTTTGAAGAGAAGCAAAAGTTAGAATGTGCAATTTTATTTCAGCACTATTTCGATTTCCTGCAATTCTTTATAAAATGTCAATTGAAAATGTGAACCGAATATTTTTGAAAACCAACATAATTTGGGACTCTGCATTTTTATTCCAGCACTATTTCGATTTCCTGCAATTCTTTATAAAATGTCAATTGAAAATGTGAACCGAATATTTTTGAAGAGTAGCAAAATTTGGGGGTGTGTATTTTTATTCCAGCCCTATTCTGATTTCCTACAATTCTTTATAAAATGTCAATTGAAAATGTGAACCGAATATTTTTGAAGAGCAACATAATTTGGGGAATGTGCATTTTATTCCACCCCTATTCTGATTTCCTACAATTTTTTAAAAAATTTCAACTGAAAACGTGAACCGAATATTTTCAAAGAGCAGCAAAATTTTGAATGTCCATTTTTACAGCAGACCATTACCTGGAATATTAAAATTTACTGCCTATAAATAATGGCGTCACGTGCAGCAGGATATTGTCGCAAGGCCATCGATAAATTTCAGGTAATCCGAAGAAGCAATTCTCCGCTTAACCCCATAAAAAACCCGTTCAATCCTCATCAGTCCGGACATCGATGTTTTACATAGATGGAATCGTCGTCCATTAAACGTTCTGTAGGAAAACGGTGCTATTAGGTCGCCGAAGTAACGCAACACTGTGTGATCTACTGTGCTAGTCATAATCGACGTCATTTTCAAGACTCGAGACCGAATGATGCTCGACCAGAACAAGATGGATGGCTAACGCCTAGCCCAGACTTAACAGTGGCGTTAATCCTTCCCACCCTAACACGCGGCAGCTTGGAATCATGGAACCAAGCCAACGGCAGTCACCCCTAACAGTGACAACCAGAGTGTGCTAAGGGACTCTTTCTCGCGACTTCTGCCACGACCACTTACCCCCGCTACAAACACTACCCTCACGACCAACTGGCAGATAAGTAACCAAGCACACGGTGGAACGGGGCCGAGGTCTCTCTTTCAGCATTTACTATGCCCGCGATAGATACCCGAGACATTACTTTGCCTGCGTGGCACATAAGGGGATGGCTGGAGTACACTTTCCGGCCGAGAACAACGCCGGTGATGGCCTCAAGTCGCTGCTGCTACGTCCCGCAAATATCCCTCTTTCCCCTACTACCGTTCCCACCCCTCATCGCAGGCTGTTTCCACAGACTTTTACCGTTTCCTACCTGGCAGGTAGGCTGGAATCTCTACCTGGACACCGCTCATTTTATACGAGAGCCTCTAATTAGCCCTGCACCTGACGCTGCGTCTACCTGTGCAGGGTTTGTCCAAACTATTTCACAGAATTTTTCGCTCTTAGAAAATTTTCTCCGAATGCTTTGCCGTATAAAATTTAGCTCGGCTCCACGATTCACCACGCGTCGGACATGCACAAGGTATATTTATTCAAAATCTCACGAGTATTTTTAAATTATAATAAACGGCAAAGTCGAGCCATAGCGACCACACTATATTTATATTTGTTTATGCGACATTGGTGATGTATAGGCTCAGTCGCGCTCGCTAGTTTTTGCCTTATCAACGATATCAGCTGTTCAATTTCGACAACAAGCGGAGAGGTGAGCAACCGCCGATGTAAACCTCGTCGCACCGAGAGTTTGTCAAACTCATAACATTACCTCGCGGGTCATAATTCCCATAGCATACTGCTGTGTTTCTAAATTATTCTCATATATTTCTCGCAGCATACTTCTGTCTTTTTCAACAATTACTTTTCGCGCTTGTCATACTGTCAGTTAAACATCACTTGGAGTTCCAACTACAGTTTACAACATATTTGTACAGCTTTATGAACGAATAACTTTTTCAATATTGGACTGACATCGTATAATAATTGCATCTTATCAAAATAAAACAATCAAATCAATCTATAAGCTTGTATTCTTTAATTACCATGTTGTTGAAGATACGGGAGTGTACATGTTTGAAATTTTAGATAATTAAAAAATAAAATAACACATCAAGTAGCTAACTATTTAATCGTTCTACTAAAACCCTAATTATAAAAATGTAAGCAAACGCAAAACTTCTCTTGAAGATGATCCAGAATCAGATCGAAACGTCCAGAAAAATTGTATAAATTGCAAAATTGCTTTGATTTTTTGATCGAACCTATGCACTGTAATTATAAACTAATTTCTATGAAAATGTCTACCTGTACATCCACTGTAAAGGAACAACGTAAGTATTCTCTGACTATACCTTGTTACTGAAGCAAGGAACGGGGTACAGCTGTATCGGAGGGGGAGCCACGCGATCGTAGAAAATCATGACGCCGGGATTACTCAGGAAGCACAACACTGTTATTAAAGCAGAGCAGCGGACAGGCTCACGTGAGCAACGGCACAAGAAACGCGCGCGCGAAAACGGTGTGATTCAGTCAGAAAAATTCGAGAACAGAGAGCGAGGGTCGGCTTGGTTTCATCACGGTCGAGCCGGGACTAAGAACCGAGAAGGTCGAACAGCCGGTCGAATGCGTGCGTCTCGTTTGACCCTCTCGGCCCCCCTCTACGGTGTTACGACTAATTGTTTACCTTCGGGCGCGTTTCGCAAGGAACGGGGGCCGGTGCAACACGTTTTCGCAGCCCTGACCTTCGCCACACGTGCACGAGCGGAAATTTTTAAGTTAGAAGTTTCATTCAATTCGTTTCACGCCTTGCCGTATTTTAACGAGCCTAGTCGTAAACGATTTTGTTAATTATATATGTACTCTTATATATATATACTCTGATTTTTATCAAAGTTAAACATGTTATAGATTTTGATATTTTAAACAACTTTTCCTGTTGCAGTATAGGGGGATCGCTTTTAGTTTTCGAGATATTTGCAAAAGACTATATGTTGCCGCGTGCAGGAATACAAAAAATTCAATACAGTACTAGAAATAGTATTTTGCGAATATTTCGAAAACTAAAAGCGACACCCCTACATTGGAAAAGGAAAAAATTGTTCAAAATATGTAACTGCATAACATATGTGAATTTCATGAAAATCAGAGTATGGCAATAATTACCACGATTTTAAACAAAATCAAATTCAAGTAATCAATATTTAAGCATTCAAATAAAGGTAGTCATAAAAAAAAATGTAAATCTTCTTTTCCAGGATATTTTTAGGGATGAAGACTATCTAATCACTGTAACCGCAGAGAAATTGATACGGCGAGGGGTTGAGACAGGTTCAAAAAGGAGAGCACTGGTGTTATAAATGCACGTTCCATTTGAAGTTCCGAAGTGGGGCATTATAAAAAAAATGCATTTAAATCTCCGATGATCTGAAAACATTTTTAATCCGGTATATAAAAATAAACGACGAGCAAACCAGAAAGCTTTTATCTGGAATTTCGCTCGACCGTGGTAGTCACCAAGAAAATTGCTATTCATGCGTGTACGGTACATAGGCTAGTGTGTTAGCGTGCTAGGACAAGAGAGACTCTATGCTCGTTTGTCGCCATCGCTGTCGAACACCACCCTTTTCTTTCGCCTCCTTTCGCGCGCATAACTGCATATCGTAGCTACATCTCAGCCCTGGGAGAGCCTCGAGGCACGTCTTCACAATACTGCATTACTATACCACCCCATTTACACCCCTTCCTTTTCTTTCGCGTTCCCCCCCGGTCTGTCTCGGCAACCAGCCTCTAGCCAGGGGAATTGCCGTTGAAGTTTCGAGGCGAGACGCAAGATGGAAGGCGATCCTCAAAAATGAGATCGAAAGTAGGCCCGCGACGTGAATAAAAGGAGAGAGGAGAGAAACAGGATTCGCACACGCGTTCACCTCCTCCCTCCCTCTCTCTCTTCTTTTCTCTCTACGCTAGTCCTCCTCTCCCCTTTTTTCGTCTGCTTCTACCCCGTCGAAACAAAAGGAATGGAAAACTGGGAAGTAACGCGACGAGTTCCTTTCGTCGGAATGCTGTTACACCGGGAATTTAGGTCGCGTGATTCTTTTCTCTCCTGTTTTAACCCCTCAGATACTCGCGGGGATTGAAATTGCGATCGTCGTGACGCTCTCTCTCCTCGAGCAAACTGAAATTGATGCGTCTCCTTCGTTCCCCGTCTGCTCGTTCTCTCTCCTCTCTTCACGATTCTTAAATGATACCACGGATTATACAGAATATCGCGGAGGATTCGACTGACCGACTCCTCGAAGCGGCCACGATCCAAAGATTTATTTTAATGACCGTTTTAATTCCGCAATCGTGCCTCCGGCAGCGTCTTTTTAACGCGGAATCCATCTCGGCGCATTTCTGTCCTCGCCGTTTCTCTTAAGTGCGCAATCAAATGCACAAGGTTTATACAATATTCCCGACGCGTTTCGTATCGTAAATATGCCTCGCGATTCAGGAAAAATTCTTTCGCCTGTTAGAGTATTTTCTAAGATAGAGGGCCTGCAATTTAGGTTTCGTAATCATGTAGGGCCAGCAATTTGGGTTAGGCTTGTATCTAGGGCTAGCAAGTTGGGTCCAGTCTTGAACTGGGGCTAGCAAACTGTCTCTACAATTGTAGCTAGGGCTACCTATGTGGGCCTTGCTATTGGCTATCATAAATATGCCTCGCGATTCGTGGCTCGACGAAAAAGGCTTAGGAAAAATTCTCAGGAAGATTTTTCAACGCTTTTGTTCTAAGTCTACACAAAGGAAGTGTTTTTCCCCGGCTGCTGCACGGTCCGACTCTGCTATTCCGACGTGGCTAATGATTTAAGTGAAGGCTTGGGAAAACTACACGTCTGGCCCTAAATCGACTTAAATTTCTTTTGTCCCCGTGAAACCCAGCAATTTATTTCACACCCCTTTCGGGTCCGATGATCGCGCGCCAGACTCGTCTCGATTCTTACGATTTACCGTCACGTTCTCCCTGGCTAAAGCCGTAACTCTCTACCGGTGCACTCGATTAATTCTCAATCGAATCCCGGACGAGCAATCAGGACACTCGCAGCAACGATGTTATCAATTACTTTATCCGAGGTGTTGCTAACTCGAGACGAAATAGCCTTTGAGGGGGAAGAATACAAAGAAGAGGAGTAACAATTACTTAATTGAATCGAACTCCCTTGTAATTCTTTGTCGGCTGGACGATTCTATCGGGGATTTGTCGGGACACTGTTTTACCAGGCACAATCCTGGAAAAATTGATGTACGCGAACGGTGGGGACAAAAGAAGAAGAAAAAATATATTGCAGATCGATATCCGCGGGAGAGCACATCATCAAAGCGATTACGAAATATCGTCGCTGTAAAAATTCAAAGTCTACGGATCTTGAGCCCGGACATGGCCGTCTAATCAAATTCTGCGACGATAAAACCGAAAATTCCCGGTGTCCGAGTTGTTTCGCGAGCTCATAAAAAATGAAATCGACACTTCGGCAACGGAATCGAACCGGCAGCGAGTCGGCCACTGTGCATCAGCGGCTGGCTGACTGAGAGAGAGGGAGAGAGTGCTCGTAAACTTGGAGCCCGACGGTGAAGGAGTATCGGAAAACCGGAACGGAAATATTCGTCGGTGAATTAGGGCGACCTTGTTATAGGCGGCGAAACCGATAAACAGACTATTACTGTTCCTAAATGTGGGCAAATTACGACAACCCTTAATGTATCGTGGCAACCGAAATTGATACAGCCGTGTGCCACAGGGTGCACTCCCCGTAATATATGGAAACAACTGCGGCTCCTGTAGCGACGTCGCCACTTGAACTGTCGATAGAACCGCGCAAGAACTCGTCCCGGTAGATTCGAACCGCGAGGCAGACTTTTTTCAATCAGCGTTAGGCTGTTAGAAGTATAGACCCTTGAAAATTAAGAGAAAAAATAAGGGTAATTATATAAAAAAAGATCTGCGTACTCTGATTTTGATAAAATTTTAATATGTTATATATTTCGACATTTTAAACAACTCTTTCCTTTTGCAGTATAGGGGGATCGCTTTTAGTTTTCGAGATATTTCGCAAAAACTATTGCTGATACTGTATTGAATTTTTCGTATTCTTGCATGCTCCGCGGCAACGTAAACTCGATAGTTTTTTGCAAATATCTCAAAAACTAAAAGCGACACCCCTATATTGCAAAAGGAAAAAGTTGTTCAGAACGTGTTGCTGCATGACATATTAAAATTTCATCAAAAACGGAGTACGCAGACCTTTTCTAATTGCCCTGTTCTACACTGACACTTTTACTTTTGTATAAAGTAAATATAATTTGTTGGGTGGTCACACTTGTCAGGTGGCTAGGTAGTTGCTTGGCGGCGGTGTTACGATTGCTAGATTGTTACATGGTCATTCCTGTTAGATTTCCACAGGTTTAAGTTACAGTCTGCAGTTTTAAGGATTCGCTGGACCCGATCAATAGCATAATAAATCGCCAGTATTAGGCTACCAGGGTTCCACAATAGCTACCCAGGGACATGTTCCACAGTTACCGACTTAAATCTGTAAGTTACAGCGGGATGCTTATGATTTATCGCGGCGAGATAACTCCAGCTTTTGGGTTGTTAAGTAATTTACCAAGAAGCGTTATCACTCCTCCTAAATCATTCGCCGGTCAGGTCAATTCGTAAACATTTTCTCCTGGATTATAAAGGCAGCACTTAAAACTACGTTGTTGCACGGGAACGTTGATACGTTGTTAGGAAGAATTTGAAAAATCGCTGGAACGAGGACTTCATCGAGCGAGACGTACTCTTCGTTTTTAATGGAACTTCCCAGTCTATGGGACAGCGTGGAGTAATCGAATGGTCATTAGGATCTTGGTGATTGGTTTCGAGAGGAAGTTGTCGAGCACAATGACGCGGCATGTTAAATTCTAGAACGATCAGGGAGAGAGTCTTTTGAATCTGAATAAAAGGAAACGGGGTTTTCCTAGCGATGACTGCTCGACAATACCGTGCAACAATACCGATGAATCACGCTTCTGTAGGGAGGGGGATCGATCGTAATTTGCGACGAACAGAGAAGTTAACTGTATTAAACGGCTTCTTGCGCAACTATCTCGTTATGTCTCTCATCTTCCGCTGGAGTATCGTATTCAACCCTTCATCCGCGAAAGAAACGCAAACAGATCGTCGGCAAACGCGGTGGAAAAACACGCTCCTCGCCGATCTTTATGCTGGTTTCTTGCGCGAGGGCTCTAATTAGCGATGCACTTAGCAACAAGACGCAGAAAAAACATTATCCCTTACGCGACGCCGCAAAAGGACTTCTTCTTCTCTATCCTCTCGGAAACAACAAGACACAGGCGGCTATAAATACTTGATATGCAAATCAATCGACCGAAACTTCGCCGATGAAAGCGACATGAAGACGCGAAACACCTAAATTCATCGCCGACATAAATCTTTCCAGCAACGGTGCATCCGAGCAGCCTGTTGAGAGCCAACGACCGTTCCCCCAACTCCCAGAGCGTGACGCGAGCCACTATTTGTCGTGAAAAGACACGGCGAATCATCGGACAAGTAAATCGTAAATACTACCTCTTTCTCGGGTCGCTTAGGCGAAATGGGGGCCCAGGCTACCCTGAAGAAATTTATTAAACGCTCCACACGGGCGGACTTGCTGTTTTGATACGAACTGATGAAAGTCTCAACTCTCCAAAAAAGATAGGGCCTGCAATTTAGGTTTGGTAATCATGTAGGGCTAGCAATTTGGGTTAGACTTGTATCTAGGGCTAGCAAGTTGAGCTCAGTCTTTAACTTGGGCTCGAAACTTAGATTTGGTAATCACCTAGGGCCAGCAATTTGGGTTAGGCTTGTATCTAGGGCTAGCAAGTTGGGTCCAGTCTTTAACCGAGGCTAGAATCTTAGATTTGGTAATCATCTAGGGCCAGCAATTTGGGTTAGGCTTGTATCTAGGGCTAGCAAACTGTGTCTACCTTTATAGCTAGGGCTAACAAAACGGTCCTATAACTACTCCTATAATCAGGTTCAGCACCATCAGGCCAAGATCAAAATGCAACAGGCCTCGCGTCAAGGATCGTTTCCAAAGAGGCGGGTCGTCTCTGTTATATCTAAATATGTAGTCAGGGGAATCGAATGAACGAGAGGCACACGAGAAAACAGGTTGAACGTATTGGAACTCGGCACGCAGGGAGGTAGAGGGGGCACGATGTCAGGGATTTACCATAACGCAATGGAGCAGCTCGACACACCGGGGTGGCAAGACAGGTGTGCCTAACGCAATTCCCGGTTCAACGGGATACCGGCGGCGCAGCAGAAGGGCAGAAAATGATGTTCGAAGCTCTCGGATGGTCTGGGGGAGAGATCGCGCGATCGAGCGGAAAGCCCGAGTTTGTTCAGGATTCTCTCGATCGGCGGGTCTCCGTGAACGAGATCATTCTCTCTTTCGCTCCCCGTCTCTCGACACCTGTCGATCGTTGGGGATTAAAGAGGACGCGGAGGTAGACGCGGCAGGATTTAAAGCATCTTAGCTCGCCCGCAAACCTTTGCAAACAAGCCACTGACAGCGGAGAAGACGCTGAAAGAGAGAGAGAGAGAGAGAGAGAGAGAGAGAGAGAGAGAGAGAGAGAGAGGTGAAGATGGAAGAAGGGAAGTAGGGACGCAGGGGGTAAGGTTCACACCCCAAGGTCGGGCGGTTTTGGTAGGAAACTCCCTCATGTTTACATGGCAAACGTTGGAAGTGATTCATCGTGGCTGGTTGCAGCTAAATCTGTTCCTGATTCACAGCGAGGCGCATCCATCCAACGGGAAACCGGCTCCGCTCGGCTCAGATCGCTTACTCGCGCATTCCCCGAGAACTCTCGTTACGAGACAGGTCGTTACCTCAGGGAATCTCCGCGAAAGCTTTGTCCTCGCTCGCTTCTTCCGTCGGTTTCGAGCAAAACGCTCGAGACGACGGAACGTGCTCGGTTAACGTACCTGTCTCATTCCCCCCTCCCCCGCGCGCCACCCTTGTCCATCGTCGCGGAAATGTCGCCGGAACGACGGACCCAAGGTATTTCGGACGAATCGATCCAACGGGACACGTCCGAGCAACGGCGAGAGAACCGGGATCGCTCAAGTCTCGCCCGGGTTATTAGGATACCGTAAGCAATCGTCAAATGGAATATTAAATCAGCCGACACCCACACCACCTGCTGCCACGACCAGTCAGACAATTACAACGTAAAAGCTACCGTACTTAGCAAAGGCGCCCGACAAATGGCGAGGGGAACTGCGCTCGCTAATTTATGCGACAGGCGGGCCGATATTCGCGGGAAATATCGGTGTACACTCGATCTTATGACACCGTTGCGATAGAACACAAGAATTACGTGTTTCGTGCAGAAAGTTTCACGGGCCTGCATCGATACCGATTATTGCGTGCGGGATCCGCGACACGACACACTTCTCAGACAATCGTTCAGATAAGAAGTTCGCCAACTTGTTGACAAGAGAGATTAGAATGGTATTTATTGGTAGCGTGGGTCTTTCCATGTTGAAGGGTGTGCTGGTTTGATAGTATCACACGATCGGATTTAATCAGAGGATTTATCAGAAGTAGCATCTAAGTGGGTTTTTCTTGGATCGTTTCAGGGGGTGTCAAAGGGGAAGACTGATTAGTGGTGTAATTGATTAAATTGTGTGACTTATGACGAGGGACGGATAAAGTTAGCTTGTAGGGTTCGAGACTGGAGGGATAATTGTTGTAGAAATATTGACAGAGTACATGAGCTGCCTAGCAAAGAATGTAGACTTTGAGGATTTTCTTGGAGACGACACAGCGTTAGGGGCTGAATAGTGTCTATCGAGAGACCTGACTAAGAACGTGATTTAGGGGAGGAATGGATCGAAACTGCCAGTGGCAGGTGAACACATAGAGACATTGACGATCATCAGGACTCACCATGGTGTCTTTGATGTGCTCGACCGGTTGCAGGAGGACCGTCGCGCCGATAGGACGATGATGGTGTTGTTGCTGTTGATGATGGTGGTGGTGGTGTTGCTGTTGTTGTTGCTGCTGGTGCTGATGGTGGTGGTGTTGGTGGTGGTGCGGGTTGCAGTTGGCGACGTTGGATGTGCAGTTGCAGCTGCAGGCGAGATTGCAGGCCTGCTGACCGCCGAATAGGTGTCCAACGAGGCCGGCGGGTGTGATCGCTGCTGCCGCCGCGTTGTTAATACTGTTCAGCAGGGGCGGAGGCAGGGACACCGCACCACCCGGGACGAACGGGTACGAATGAAAATACGTGGTGATGGAGGAGCGTGGCCCTTCGGTGCCGATCGTATCCGCTAGCCAAGACTTGCCTGTCGCCGTTGGCTGAAGGAAAAAGCCCCGATGATGATGATGGCTACCGGTCGTCTGCACCGATTGCACGCTCCAGAAGAGCCTGGCGCGTTCCTGCGCGCTCCAAGCACGTTCCAAGGACGCCTGATAGCGTGCTTCCGTCTTGCTCGGTCGGCTTAACTCGCACGATGGCCACCACAGTTTGGCTGATTGTCGCCCCACCGTTTCTCTCGTCAGCAAACGATTCTTCTTCGTCTCCTTCTTCCTCGGTCCCAATGAGATCGAACGCTCGGCCGATCCTAACAGCCTCGAGCTTCTTCAGGCTTTCTCTCTTGTTTCTCTCTAGCCTCGTGCTATCCTCTCCGAAACGTCGTTCGGACGAGAAGAGGAACCTTTAGTTTCTTTCTCTCTAACCTTACTAGAATAATTTACTTGCTTACGAGATACACATACGGAGTTCTATACCGACTATAACCTTATAACGTTACTACACTCTTTCAAACACACGCACACGCAGAAGAGACTGAAGACGGTGTGTGGTTAATCCTAAACGAGCGTTGGTGCACGCCGAGCCGGTATAAAGTGATGATTGTCAGTACGTGAGCGAATAGTACGGGGTGGTGGTGGTGTGTGTGTTTTGTGCGCGTTACGATCACGCCAAGGTGCTAGGTGCGAGAAGAGGGACAGTGTGTAACACGCAGAAATGTGTATGTCGAGTGGTTTGGATTTCTGTTAATTTTTTTTATCTTTCTTTGCCTTATCGGACACTGCGGGAAAGGGGTCGAGTCTAGCGAAGACGCTCGCTCGCTCGCTCGTACGTTAATTGAAACGTCGTAGGTACGTTGAGATATTAAACTTGATTTATTTTTTTTTTCCTTTGTTTCTAATAATTCTCTCTCTCTCCACCTTTCTCTCTCTCTCTTTCTGTCTGTCTCTCTGGTTCACCCTTGGATCCAGACGAGTTTTGAAAATTGCGCCGCGATCAGGGAGAGAAAAATTACGAAATACCGCTATACCGAGAGCCTAGCTTTTGAAAATGATTGTCACGAAGATTGACAAGAGAACGCCCCTGGGGGTCAGGGGCGGAACGGGGAAGAAACGATCCCGGGGGCCCCCACGACTATTTTTCTCGGTATGAGAATCGTTCAGCTGATCTCGTTCAGAGTGGCGCCCGGTCGATCGGATATGTGCGAGGGTGTGTATACATATAAACGTATGTATAGAAGTGTAAATATATATATAATATGTCGTATGTAAATATATATATTATTTATATATATATTTATGTAGAGGTATATATACATATATAATAATCTATGACGTAGGTATAGACCGTGTAAACACACACGTAGACGTTTCGGTACAGAGAGGCGGCTGTAGATCACAATGAAGACACACACGAAACTGCGGATTTTTTCCTTTGAATTTTATTTTATTTTTTTGTTAATTATTATTAATATTATTACCTCAGGAGGAGGGGCTTAGGTGTGGAGGAAAAAATCTTTCTTCTACAGTTAAAATCCTTTCACTCTCTCTCGTTTACTCTGACTAGCTCTCTTATTCTCTCTCTCTCTCTCTCTCTCTCTCTCGTTCTCTCGTTTCCCCGATCACGACCGACCCTACTACTGTGCTTGATTGTCTTGACGCGATTCTCTTTAATTGCGATCAGTCGCTCATGATATTTCACGACCTCTTTTTTTTCGCTTATATACTTACGAACGAGCCTATGATACTTAGTTAATAATTATCTAAATACATCGGGGGAGGTTTTTCCACGGGCGAGTTTTTTTTTTATCTAGGATCTCCCTTCTCTCTCTTCGTCCGAACGACAACTTCTCTATCTCGCGTGCCCTGAGAAGAGCGCGGCCAGCCGCGCGCGACAAAAATATAATATAAATCTCTGGGACTCTCGGATCGGCCTCGCGTCTTCACTCGACGAGAGACTGTACTTCCGGTTCTTCGGCTTTAAGATCCTCCTGCGTTCTCTCTCTCTCTCTTTCTTTCTCTCTCCGATGATACAACTTTATCGTAGCACAACGACGACGACGACGACGGCGACGATGACGGTGACCTTGAACCCGTGTCGAGTTCAGGGTGGCAAGCTGGTTCCTCTCACTGCTCTCTACGAGGACAGTGGCTCGTAACAGACACAGACACACACACGGACATTGGGATGATAATTATATCGAGAGACCGCGCGACGATCATAGATCTATCTCGGATGGTAGTGTGCATAGCACTAGAGATACTTGAAGAAGAAAAAACCAGTTCCTTCCGATGTTAGTCGAGTTGCCGGCGCGGACTTCCGGTAAAGAAAAGGAGACGCGTGTGGTCACGGTGTGCCGCACACAGGTGTTTACGCGTGTACGTGTGTGTCTGTGTATATATATATATATGTTTGAATATCACGTGGGTTCTCGGTGGTGTTCGATTCAAGCGAGAACGTTTTGTGGTGTGCGCGTGTGTGTTCACACCTTCGTCGGAGAACTATTTAGACTGTCTCCTCTTGCAGCGGATTGTGTGTCGTCCCCGGTGGAGTCTGTTAGGGTTGGACGACAACGACGACGACGATGACAGGCGAGAGGCGGGTAGAGCGGGTACAGCACGCGCGCGTGGGACCCACCACAGACAGAGAACGGGTTTACAGGTAAACAAGAGAGTGCGGCGGAATTGGAGTACGGGCGATCGACGGCTCTCTGGTGTGTCCGGATACCGGCGAGACACAGAGGGACAAAAGTATAAAGAAAACGGGGGTCGAACAGAGAGAGAGAGAGAGGGGAGGAGTGATAGAGAAGCAAAGCAGAGAAAAGAGAAAAGAAAGAGAGAAAAAATAGAAAGAGAGTGAATGTGGTCTGTCTGTGTGCACGTGTGTGCCGGTACTGTGTGAAGTGGCTCGCGGAGGACCCCCAAGACAGGACTGGAAAGAGAGAAGGAGCGTGTGCGTGTATGTGTGTAGGTGTTTGTGTGGGTGGGTGTGCGGGAGAGAGAGAGAAAGGCGGAGAGAGAGTGTGTGTGTGTGTACGTGAGAGAGTAACTCGGAGGTGGGAACGATTAAAGAGCGTCCTACTCGATCGCCCAGCTTGACACAACTGAGGAGCGTCTCTCTCGCGGCGCCCGCGTAGGCCTCCACCGCCACCGTCGTCGCCGCAGCCGGGTCGTGTCGCGGCGTATACGCGGCTTTCAAACGCTACCCCCTGCTCCTCACACCCCGGCGTACCGTACATCGCCAATCCGGAGCGAGACTCAACCCGACGACTCGCGAATCTGCACGAGGCCCGTCGAGTCTGCGCGCTCCAGCGACAACGCGAAACGCGGCTATGCTGCTGGTGCTGCTGTTGATGCTGCTACTGCCTCGCGATACCCTCCCTCCCTCTCGCTCCACGCTTACCAACCCCCATCTCCCTTCTACCTTGCCCACCCACGACCACCCCACAACCACTCGCGACCGTGTTGGGGGATCGTGTCTTTACTAACCCTGTTTCGTTCGGCTTCACCTCTTTCGCGAGTCTTATTCGCGCTTACCCACCAAGAAGCTTTCTCTCTTTAACGAACGGACGACACTCTATTTTTGACTTCGCTGATCGACCAGTTATTCCTTCATTCAGTCGAGCGTCAATTGGTATTGACTTCTTGAATTTTTTGGTGGGCCAGGGATTTAGAAGTTTGACTGGGTTGGTGGTAGGAGTCCTTGAGTCCTTAAAATCAATTCTAGGACCTTGAAATTGATCCGAGATTTTCTTCAAGCATTATGAGTTTGATGTACTCGTCAGTGATTCTACAAAGATCCGGAACTGAGTATGGCAAGATCAAAATTCTTTCCTCAAAGAGAAGCCCATGGCTCGGTAGTGTCCACCTTGATCAGATCTAGGCACATTAGATTTCATCTGAGTCGCCAATTGTATTCGAATGGACTACCTGAAGTTTTCAGTGTTCAGGTGATTTAGAAGTTTGATTAGGTTGGTCGTAGGTCTAGAGAAGATTAAGAATTGATTCGAATGGGACTCGTTTAGGCAAAGTAAAGGTGAGGGGGGTCCAGTAGAATGTACAAGTTTGTTCAAAAGATTCGATACCCCTTAAAATTCATCCGAGATTTTCTTCAAGCCTCATGAATTTAATATACCCGTCAATAAATCTGCAAAGATCCGGAATTCTTTCCTGAAAGAGAAGCCCATTGCTCGGTACTGTCCATCTTGATCGAATCCAGGCACATTAGATTTCATCCGAGTCGACAATCACGTCGATACTACTGTACCAGCAATTCCTAATCGAGCAATCGGGGGAACGACGAGAAGAACGCGCGTAACGTGTGTCCGAGGGATACGACGTGGGAAAGAGAGGGAACAACAGAGATTCGAGCGTGATCACGTCGATCTCGAAGCGGGAACAAAAACGACGGAAAACTCTCGCGCAGCAGAAGGACCTTCGATGGGTTCTTCAGGACTGATTGTTCAGAAACGGTCGTCGTTGATCAGGATCGATTGCACAATGAACCGATTCACCCTCGACGGAGTCGAGGACGCTCGAACAACTGGCTCCCTCGAAAGTGGTAACCTGATTACCCGAAGAGTCGATGATTGGATGAATGAATAACGAGGTACAGGGCGTAGTAGTTTTTGTAGGAAGAAAGGAGACCTTCTATTCGTTACGCGAGGAGACAAAGGATGCACGATGTTCTTAACGCACTTAAATCGTGATTAAAGGATCAGAACCGTTCGAATTTTTCCTGTTCAATTTGTGATTGCTGATGTTCGTCTATTGGCACTGTGACTTGCAGGTCCATGACTAGATCAGGCCCCGGCTGGGTTTATCTGGGCCTTGGACAGGTCTATCTAGCCCTGTCCAAATTCATCTTAATTTTTCTGGAGGTTTGTGCTGAATATATATTCGAGCTTGACTAGGTCCCTTGGCAATGTGACTTGATTAGGTCCATGACTAGATCAGGTCCCTACTGGATTTATCTGGGCCTTGGACACATCTGTCTAGCTCTTTCCAAATTCATTTTAATTTTTCTGGAGGTTTGTGCTAAGTATAAATTCGAGTATGTCTAACTCTGTCCAAATTCATCTTAATTTTTCTAGAGGTTTTTACTAAGTATAAATTCGATCCTGACTAAGTCCCTAGGTTGAGCACAGTGCCAACAATGTAGGCATAGTAACATTACAGAGATTTTGAACAACCCTCGACACTAATTGCCTCGCACTACATCAAATTTTCTCCCCCGTTCAGCAAAGGCGAGGTTCCAAGTCAGTTTTGGAAAGCAGAAGCGAAAGTGAGGTGAAGTAACGTTTGAACATTATCACGTAGCACGTCTTGATCGGTGGAGCGCGTCCGTTAATTAATGTAAAATTGTGGGAGTGGGAAATGAAATAATTACAAGCGTCGCGGCTCCTCGAGATTATACTGGCCTCTAATTACAGTGAAATAGAAAACTACGAGGATGCTCAACTTGCATGTGACTTTTTGCCGTGTGTCTGGCGTCCTCGAAACCGAAAGTGTACGAGTGCTGAAAAAGATCATGCTATCGTTTACAACACCAGTACGTTCCCATAATAAATACCAGGGTGGACAGTTTCGATTCCTCGAAGCAGATGTAACGAAACTGTCGCGTTGTCTATCCCCCGGAGAAGAACCTCGCAGACGACCAGATTTCGTTTGTTTTATTTTTTTAAATTATGGCGTCGAGGCAAAATCAACGGCTTCAATGGGAATTTAATTAACTTACCGGGACGGTCGCGTGCCAAAGGAAACGGAGTCAAAGAGACCGGAAATCTTACCTGAAACAGAAATTAATAGACGATTCTAAATACAACGACAGACAATTTCACAGAAACGCGAGCGCCCCACTCGCTCGTGTTAAAGAGAGATATGAATGAGCTTGGAGTCTGAAAGAGAGCTGAGTGAGAGCACCGTCCACAAGGAGCAAGCACAGAATTCGTTTTCGAAATCCGTAGCTGGTTTTTAATCAACCGGAATGAACGATCGCCGGTAAACAAATAGTATACGAGCAAGTCGACACGAATTTCGACGGACCCGGTAAGAAGCTAATAAAGCGGGCACACGGTCGAATTAGCGCCGGAGCACCACGGAGAACGGGTTCCCCGTTCCGCGAGAGAGGCGAAACGCAAACGAAATCGCGAGACGCTGCCAGGGATCGTTAATCCCGTCTTGCCGACGACTTAATACGTTGGGCAAACCATTTCGTACGGGGGGCTGTAGCATCATCCAACCGCCCATCCCCCTCCTCCCTTCGCTCTCAGAACGCCCAACCCCACATTACTCCTGAGAATCGACCCTAAGTCCCGGAGAAATTACTCCGGGGTAAGCAGTATGCAGATCGCGAAATCGCGACATACGTTAAGGATTAACTTCGAGTTGGCAGCGGGCGGCGAACTGCCGCGGCTAAATAGGATCTATGAAATCGGGGATCGGAATGCCGCAGGAAGCTCCGTTTCCCTGCACCACGCTAATTTTTTATAATTGCTATGATCCCTCCGAAATCTTTATATTTTAGGAAATCTGTGTATTTTAGGAAAGGCTCCTAGGAATGAGATCAGAAAGATTTAGGTGCTCAAGGGTTGAATAGAGGACCCTTCAGAATTAGGGCCTTTGCGGTTAGGTTGGGTTAACGTACTTAAATGGTGATTAAAAAGGATCAGAACCGTTCGAATCTTTCCTGTTCAATCTGCGATTGCTGACGTTCGTCTATTGGCACTGTGACTGACTTGGACAGGTCCATGACTGGATCAGGCCCCGACTGGGTTGATCTGGGCCTTGGACAGGTCTGTCTAGCTCTGTCCAAATTCATCTTAATTTTTCTAGAGGTTTGTGCTGAATATAAATTCGAGCTTGACTAAGTCCCTTGGCAATGTGACTAGATCAGGCCCCGACTGGGTTTATCTGGGCCTTGGACAGGTCTGTCTAGCTCTGTCCAAATTCTGGAATTAAGAGACTCAGGTGAGACTCCTGGGGTTAGGACCCTTAGAGTTAGTCCTTCCGGAATTATAATCATCAGGAAACCTTCTCGGTTCCAACGGGTACATGAGGCCCAAAACTGTAGCAAAACGGTCTCCTCGAGTAAGAATGCAACAGCTTCACAGCACGATCGATTTTGTCGCTAGGTTTCGTGAATGCCAGTCATCGGCGCGGAATTGTGTAACAACGATTTGTCCGCGTTTAGCGGCGTCGTTATCGTGGCATCGGCCGTGCATAATTCTGTTTGAACGAATCATTATTGCGGTCATCCATATATACGTGCCGGTAAATCCATTTACAGTCCAGCTGTCGATTGTTCCACGCGCTGAATTACGGGGGATGATTGATGTCGAGCCCACGACCCCCACCGTCGGCGAAAGATAAGCCGAAATAAAACGATTCGAATCACCAAGATTTCATCAATTGAAAAGTCAATCCAACTGACTCACGAATACAATGCAACGTGTTTTGCGCGGGGACAACGAGATAATTAATATATCTTTCGCATCGTTCGAAAACTCTGTCTGTTAGAGAACAAAAAAAGATTAGGCGAGCCGGTCCGTCGCCTGTCCTCACGCGACGTGTTTCAGGTTGTCGCCCTTCGTTCTCGCGAAGATTTCTTGGCGATTCCTGCGCGATTCGTATCGCCGACGGTCACGCGATTCGTTGAACTCGAGAAATCCTGATTCGCGGCTACCTGGCCGACGAAAGATCAACGGCACCGGTGCGCCGCGGGAACCGTGACGGTTAAGGGGAGGGGGAAAAAGTTTCACGGAAACACGATAAAAAACCGAGCCAGCAATTCCGTCGCCATATGATGGATGGGATCGCACGCGACGGGATTGAGCCCTCGTTTGGCATTGTTAATTCCTAACGTGGCCCGCGATAAACCGTTTCGCGGCTCCGATGTCTGGTGATTTGTCAAACCGAACGGTCCGAAGTGATTAACCGTCCGAGGAAATAATTAGGGACGTGTGCGCCCTCGCCTGTTCCTTCGGACAACGCACATTCCACTGAACCGTTTGCCGTATTTTAACGAGACGGACTCGTGACGAGGATTTGAACGAAAGTATAACAAACATGAAAGTTACGAGTTTCTTTTTGGATGAAATAAAATTATGTAATTGGTCCTGGCAGCTAAATATGTTTCTTCTATCGATCGCATGGAAAACACATATAATATAGAATTTTCGGTAATTATATAGAAAAGATCTGCGTACTCCAATGTTGATGAAATTTTAATATATTATAGATTTCGACATTTTGAACAACTTTTTCCTTTTCCAATATGAGGAGATCGCTTTTAGTTTTCGAGATATTTGCAAAAGACTGTTGCCGCGGAGCGTGCAGGAATACGAAAAATTCAATACAGTATTAGCAATAGTTTTTTGCAAATATCTGAAAAACTAAAAGCGACCCCCCTATATTGGAAAGGAAAAAGTTGTTGAGAAGGTGTTGCTGCATAACATATTAAAATTTCATCAAAATCGGAGTACGCAGGCCTTCTCTATATAATTATCAAATTTTCAAAACATTTTGTGTGTCAGCTGATTGGTTCTTACCTTCGTGTGAAAGCTCTAATTTGGAATGACGACTCGAGCCAGCGTTTGCCGGAAACGTTTCAATGATAAATAAAGGATCCGCACGCGTCCAAAAAACTGGATACCCGTTTCGGTTTCCAAGTAGAGGGAGGACTACCCCGAAAATCATCGACCCGTGAACCCCTCGGAGGACAAGGTGAGCAGATTCCCCTGGATTTCAGTTACGTCTAGCAAGCGGCAGTTAGGTTGCCGTGGGTAATAGGGCTTGATGCATGGCTCCCAGGATGCGGCCTCCCTCTTCTTCGTACTCTCACCCCTCGATTTGCCATTCGTCCTCCGGCAAAAGCAACCCCTCCGTCTTTCCCGAACTCCCTTCCTTCGGACTCGGTCTTTATTTATTTAAAGCCCGTCACCGGGTTGGCTGCGGCCGGTCGCGCGGTATCCCCGATGGGAATCGGCTCTGTTCGGAAACACATCGCCTGTCTATGTATGTGGCACGCGTTCGTACGTATTCTCTATCGGGCGGGTGTGTGCGCGGCCGTATCGAATGCTCGATTGGCCTGACCGACTCCTCGTTTTCCGAGCGGTTGGTCGGCGTTTTCTACGGCTCGCGCGATTTCCATCGTCAACCGGACTCCCAGCAGACCGATTACACCTACGCTCTCTCTTCTCCCCAACCTAACTCACCCTGCAGAACCCCTCTTGCAGCTCCCACTTGACCGGACTGCGAAATCCTTCGAGAAAGTAAAAGCTGCAGTTTTGTTCCGCGAACGAGACTGCACGACGATCGAGAAAGCTCGGGAAATGTTTATTCCGCTGCACGTTCATCCCCTAACAAGTATATACAGGGTGTCTGAAAATTCCTTCAACATCCGGAAGTTGGAGATTCTTGAGATCATTTGAAACAACATTTTCCTTTACAAAAAATGACGTCTGCGGCTTTGTTAAGGAGTTATTAACGAAAAACACGGACGGAGTGTTGGTAGATGGCGCGCAGAGCTGACTTTGCCAACACGCGTCTAGGTCGTGCTCTGATTGGTCTGTGTTTTTCTTTAATAACTCCTTAACAAAGCTGCGGACGCTATTTTTGAAAAAATGAAATGTTGTAGAAATTTTGAGACATCCTGTACATCAGAGAGATTATTCTAATACAATTTGCATCCGGAGTCGGTCCCAATAAAATTTTATGAAATCGCCGAGAA
Organism: Lasioglossum zephyrum; assembly: GCA_028455615.1. Lineage (NCBI taxonomy): Eukaryota > Metazoa > Arthropoda > Insecta > Hymenoptera > Halictidae > Lasioglossum > Lasioglossum zephyrum. The sequence goes on along the minus strand of CM052325.1, from coordinate 2,963,777 downwards.
ATTCCTGGACTTGTTAATTGCGCGAGCGAACGCTTCATTCTGTGTAGTAATTGATTCTTTTCCAAGTCGGGGTATCGAGCGGCCCTCGAGGCGACGAATCAATTTTCGCCGCTGACGCGTTCCTTAACCTCGCGAAAATTAAGCAAACTGCCGGCCGCGCGCGCGTTTCCTCGTCCTCCATTAATCTCAGTCGGCGTTCGCTCGCGTTTATTTGGTCACTGTTTACGAGTTCCTTAAGCGCTCGGTGCTTCGGGATGCCTGATGGCCGACGATCCTCGTTACCTCTTCAAAGACTGACGCGCGATTTTCTGTGAGCTAAGGACGATACACCGTCTTCCACGAATCCAGAGACGCATTCTTAAGGAATCCTCGGAGCGGGGAATGGATTTAACGATGCTTTCTCTCAAAACGGAGTATCGTTTAATTTTTCCATTTCGTTGCCGGTGTACGCGTTTGTTGCATTCCGCGGTACGCGTCACGACAGCTCCCGCAGTTTCGGGATACATTTACTTTCGTCGTTCCCGAGGAAACAACCCCATCCCCCTCCGGGAAAATATTGTTACTATCAAGAATTATGGCCGCGAGCAAGGAGCGAAGCCACCGGCAACCGTTTTCGGCATTTAACCCGGCAAACAATCTTCTTCCGAGGCGACCAGCTTCCGGAACAGCCGGAATCTATTTGCTCTCGCCGGCTACAAATCACCAGTTTTCGATCCACACTAATCCTTGGGACTTGCCCGAGGCTTGTCCAGGAAACGGATTCCCGCTTCGAGACGCGGCCATGAATTTTCTTTCTTGTTATGGATGCTCCGAAGACCTGTAACTCTTCCACAGTGGATTGCCTCTCTTCTTCCTGAGTGCTTTCTTGCCGATCTCAAAGCGACCAGAGGACTAACTACGACGTGGGTGAGACTTTAATTAGGACTAGCTCGATGGGCCTGAAATCTATGGGGCCTAGTCTGAATGAAATATGCCCCTTGTCTTATAATATCGAGCCAGTCTCATGATGAAGATTCTGAAGAGAGTCTAATAAATATGGATGCCATTAATTTCCTTCAAAGAATTATTTAAAAGTGTCTTATTTTTTAGCAAATTAAAAATCACAAACAATGTTTTAATCATTGAAATTGTAAAATAAATTGTAGGGCAAAGGGTTGGTTAATGGAACCCATCTTGAACGAGGTCTGAGTAAATGGGGCCTAACCTCAATGAAATATGGCTTAACCCCTTGCCTTACAATATATAAATATGGATGCCATTAATTTCCTTTAAGGAATTATTTTCCCTATAAAGTTCCTTCTTTATTTTGGGAAATTAAAAACAACAAAAAAATTTAATCATTAAAATCGTCGAATAAAATGTAGAGCAAGGGGTTAATGGAACGAAATTTGAATGTGGTCTGAGTAAATGGGGCCTAATTTCAAAAAGGTCCCATTACTACCTGCTTAACCCATTTAACTTTCCAGAAAAAGTACAATCTAAAAGAGCATGATAATTATAAGACCCCAGGAGGATCCTCTCCAGGTCCGCGCATATTTAAAAGCAAAAAGGCAGCTCGATGAAGAATCGACGCCGATCCAAGGGAGATCGAGGCATTCGCGACTGCCGCAGAAGAAAACGACCAGTGTTCGAGCTATTTTGATAGGTAAGACCGGCAGCTTAATTCCTCCTGCGCTGTCTTTTGTCAACTACAGTTTCCCGGCGGCGGGCGTCGCGAAGCTCGTCGCCGTTACGATATTAAATACACCGAATTCTTCGTCGTCGTGATTTAGCATCGTGTCGCATTCTTCTTTTGCTTCGAGGAAATATCACTCGGGTGGCGGAACGCGCAGAATTCGCAGCTGGTAATGAAGTCCCCTAACTCGCAGCTCCGAAGGACACGAGCCAGTGATTTCGGAAAGGGAATGCGCGCTCCCGGAGAGAGGTAATCGATTTTTCGAGAGACGTTTACGACTTCTGACCCCTCCTGGCGATACACGAGGGTTCTCCATTTCTTTTTTTATTACGATTTCGCGTGACAAAAAATAAAATTCGTGACTCGATGCCCGGGTACCGTGGAATGCAGAATATATCGAAGGAAAACAGCCTTTTTCCCTCCTCCTGGATGCGGCTCGAGACAAGGGAGAAATTGAGAGAGAAAGAGATTGGAGGCTTGATCGAAGACTGAAGCCGATAAACCGGAAGCCGATTAAATTTATGGGGCGAGGAAGAGCGAGAGATCCCCGACCAACCTACCCCTTTGTCGTCTGGCGAATTTCATACAAGGATCCGGCTCTGTTTGCGCAGAATTACAGTCGCCAAAAAACTAGAGGACACACTTAGCCACTCTCCTATAATGTAATCCAAACAGGCAAATTTACAATAATTTTTAAATCATCATTCATAATTTTTTTTTTAATTCGACACCAATCCCAAGACTGGCAATTAATTAGAAGAATAGTGGCGACGTATCAAAGTTTCCAAATGTCCACGTAGTGTTAATGATTTCTATATAATCTTTCTAAACAAAAACCAATTTTACAAATTAATTTAAACTTTCAACATTTCGATGTAGTACAATCTGATTTTATTATAACATCTTTCACTGTTATAATTTCAGACGCAGTTCTCCTCCTTTCTTGAAAATGATCCACACAAGAATCGAAACGTTGAAAGTTTCAATTAATTTGTAAAATTGATTTATCCTGGTTTAACATTCATACGATCGATAACAATAAAAACTTCTTTTACCGAGATTGTGACCGTAGAAAATTGTAGCGAGTTTTTTTTTTGTACACGGTGTAAGACGAAGCATACGAGAAGAGATTTGCAAGGATTGCAAAATTGTAGAGAGACCGATGGAAACGCGATTGGTATGATTAAATTGCAGGAGGACGTATCACCGGATTCGAGATGCGGGAATGATTAAACGCGGGCATGTTATTAAAAGCCCGAGTATTTTTCGCAATTTCACTCGCAAATAATATAGCGGAGAGCCGCGAGACTAAAGCACGTTGATTATAAAATTCATATTAAACTCCACATTGACGGGGGCCGGGTTTTCAATTTCTGCGGGGGTCACCGGCGGCGGCGGCGGGGGCGGCGACCGCTCCAGGATAAAATTATGCGCGTGCACTTTTTGCGCGCCGGTAATTCGGCCTTCGTTGAAATTTCGCGTATCAGTGTCTACAACAGCGGCGAAAGTAATATAGCCCCGGGACGTCTTTCGACCCCCGCCCGGAAAAACACCGGCAAACCAAATTAATCCGCGCCGCGCGAACCGCCGCGCAAACTTAGTTGGCCATGTTGCCCATCAACTTCGCCGAAAATTTCATCAGCCTCTTGCCCGGCCGACGGAAACCAACCGCTTCGACCGTGACGAGTGTCATAAATATTTTGGCAACGTTTCGCCTAATGATTATCGCCCAGACAAACGTTCAACGACCAGTACGAAAATGGTAAACGATAGAATTTTTTTCACCATATTAAAACCGACGAAAAATCGGAAAAAATTCTGCTGCGATACTGACCAAGAAATTGTATTTTGTATTTGGTCAAAATTTTTTTAATAATTTTGTAAAATGTATATTAATAGTATAACCAACTAAGAATGTGTTTTTTACTATGTTTATTTATTTCATTTTCTAAAAATGTTGTTTCAATTTTTTAATTAATTAAAACACCATCTTTCAATTTTTTCATCCCAATTTAAAAAAAATTATGCAGCGAAGGGTTACTAGCTTCATCATGTCAGATTATTTCCCGAATTTTTACTCACTGATCAGAATTATCTAATATTGATATTTCGAACCACCCCCTGAGCAGGATAGGGGTGGAGAAGATTTTTCAGATCAACTGGAACGCGATATTTCGCGGCGGTGGTGCATCCGCATCGATGACGCGGGCTTCGCGGTGGTTAATGAACAACGGTGAAATATTAAATGCGGCAGCCCCAGTTTCATAACAAGACATTTCACAAGAATCGATACAGCGACTCATTATCTCGCGACTCATTGGAAATTCAACCGATCGAACAATAAGGGGTTAAACAGTTATTAAACTGTTCATTTCGCTACCCTTCGACGCGAAAGGATACAAACACACTGGCCGTAGTGGAGAAACGCACACAGGCTCACAGGTTCGTGACCACAGAACGAATACGAGGGTGGAAGAGTATCCAGGGCTGCGGACAAGCCTGGGCTGTGAGGGAAGGGGTTTGCGCCGTTCAATCGCACCCTTAATTAGCGCACTCAATTAAGCACGCGCACCGAGCCCGTACAACAGACTGCGCACCGAGCGCGCCCAATTTTTGCGTTCGGCCAGCGTTAGGGAATCGAATTACCAACAATTATTAGGAAGCGGACCCAATTGTTTGCCATCCGTTATCACAATCCTAGAAATCACTCGTTTGGCGTCTTTCTTATTGCACCATTCTAACAATATGATAATCAATGAAATGTTCAATTAATTAATGGCCAATGATGAAAATAATTACTACTGTTCTTTGTGCAATTCAACGCAGGACTTATTCCTGGTGTAATTGTAATAGGACCCAAACAGTTGGCATCTTTCTTATTACACCTTTGTAATAATATCATAATTAATGAAACGTTCAATTAATGAACTGAATATATTAATTAATGATCAATAATGAAAACAAAATTGGTACTGTTTTTTGTGCAATTTGAGGCAGGACTTATTCCTGGTGTAATTGTAATCGGACCCAAATACATAGTTGCAATACAATTATGAAAACCATTTTTGGTATTGTTTTTTTGTTTAATCCGAGGCTGGATTTATTCCTGGAGTAATTGTAATCAGACCCATATAGTCCAATGGTCCTCTCAGGTCCATCTCGAGAATTAAATTAGGGCCCAGAGGTTTGAAAAATTGTGAAATACTTGGAGTAGAATTTTGATGATTTTGAGGCACTGCCAAAGAATAATGGTACGGTTTAAAGGCAGCTGAACAGCTTGTAAAGTGAATCGCGCTGTTTCGGAGGTGCGTGGCCGTAGCGGTGGGATCTTTCAGAATTTACCAGGATTCACCATTATCAGAAATGCGAATTCGAGAGGGCTTTTATACGATATAGCAGAAGATAGTAACGCGGCGATGCAACGAGGCAATACACGAGCTTCCCGAATCCAGCACGTGGTGCACTAAAATCGTACGAGGGATCCATTTTCCATTTGCCACTCCCAGGACACCGCGATTTTACCATTTTCCAAGATCGTACCCGTAATGTCTGCTGAACGATACCCGTATCGAGTTTCACCCGGTAGTCCTCTTATTATCGTTTAACAGAAATACGATGTAACACGAGAAAGTGCTTTTCTATCGGAGGCCCTTCGCCGCCATTTTTTTTCTCCTCTCTTCTGCGGACTGTGTTTTGTCCGTTTATTTCCACCGCTATTTTGGTCAACGACACCGTTACGTTCCCGGGAGAAAAGTTTCCGCTTCATAAAATCTGCTTTTTCAAAAGCACCGAGTGCTTTTACACTCGACCGGACTTCCTGGAAAATAATAATTAATCCCTCCCCCGACGGTCCAGTCATTAACACCTTGTTCGAAGCGCAAGATAAAACTTCTCCGAAGGTACTCTTAAATTTGTTCTGGATTATTTTCCTTTCCAACGGCTCTCGGGGCGACGTAGACGAAAACCGGAGCCGCGGGCACTGCGTGCATATTTTATTCCGAAACTGGAAATAGAAAAATCGCCATCAGTACACGGCCGGAAAATTGGAAAACATCGACCGTAGGCAAAATTGGAAACCGGACATCTGACAAATGGAGGGGGTGTGAGCCGTGGGGAGTGCGGGAAACGTTAAAAATTAAAAATTTGAAAAATGAATAATCCTACCGCCGAAACATTTCCATATTTGGCCTTGCGGCTGCGATGTCGAATACAGTTTTTAGGTTTACCGTTTGAATAACAAAACTGCTTGAATTATTTTACATACAAAAACCACAGCCCCCTCCGCAGAGTCTTTAATTAAACGAGAGAACCGGAACAGAATCAAAGGTCGCGTGTAGCGTGTGAAAAAGCAAATCCATGAAACAATCAATGTCTAAAACAGTTTCTCCATTCACGAACGACGTTGTAACATTATGGATAGGTTCGCGGGGGCTGGCCGTATTTCATTATCACAGGAACGCCATAAAAACTGCCAAATTAACCGTGCAAAGACCTGTCACATCCCAGCAGGACGTGTCAAAGAAAGAAGGGCTCGTTATTTGAAAAGGGAGGCGTCATTAGAGTCGCCCCAGCGTGAAGTGTCAGCACCAATGGGGACACCCGGTATGCAGGCTGCTTCTCTCCGGGCCGCGTACATGAAAGCATCGACTTTCGATCCGTGGCAGTCTGGGAGGAGGGTTCTTTTTTCATCCCCTCCCGAAGTGATCGAACGTTTCCTTATCGAGTGGTCATGTTTGCCAGAAATTTTCCATGAACATATTCATTCGGCATTAATTTTTCATTCGGTTTGGTCTGCGGCCAAAACTATTGCTTTGCATTCCTAAGATGGAACTGGTTCAATTTTTAAGTAAATATAGCGCTTCGGAGCTGGCGAGCAGTGAATACCTGCACAGCCATTTCGGAAAAAGTCGAAATTCCATCGACTTAACAGGATCCAAAATTAGCAAGGTCCCAGATTAACTGGGTCCAAAATTAGCAAGGTCCCAGATTAAGTAGGTCCAAAATTAGCAAGGTCCCAGATTAACTGGATTCAAAATTAGCAAGGTCCCTGATTAACTGGTTTCAAAACTAACAAGGTCCCAAATGATCTTATAAGATCTTAGAGGATCTTAGAGAAGCCAACTGTCAGTGGGTAAAAAAATGGCAAAGCACCCCGTCGGCGAGGGTCAATCATTTGATTGACGCAAAAGAAATTAGCCTGTGTGCTTCAGGAAAATTCTTAGGCGAGCCTGACAGTTTACGGTCGGACAAGCTTTTGTTGCGCCTGTCAAACAATCACGGCGAGAAAACGAGAACGGGTGACATAGAATTTTATCATTTTTCTGGATGTGCCCGCCGAGGGGGAAGTATCCGCAAGCTTTCGCCGGGGTTCGTCGCACTGCGAATTTGAATGGATTGCGTCCCAATGTTTACCCTCTCCCCCTTATGTACACTCTGTATATCGTGCACCCTCGAATCGCATAAAAGCCCCGGCTGGGTTTCCATTAGTTTAATTACAGACAAGGTCGTCGTCGGTGGTAGAACATCGTTGCAGGTGTGGGTAGTTTCGAAGCACGAGCCAGCGGGAGAGTTAATTCCGTAGAAAAGGTAGATCAGACCTAGCGAGACATCAGCGAACCGTGAAAATTTGTTCTCCGGGCACTGATAGAATTCGTATTGGACTTTCCGTGAAACGATGATCCTCGATTAACAGGTGGCTACTTTCAAATAGATCGAGCGCAACAGAAATTTCATTACATTGTACAATTTTTGCCACAGCGAACGAAAGATGGAAACACATTGCTCGATTGACCACAAGCCTAACAGCGTTCCTTTGTACCGAACAGCTCCCCAGAAACGTATACACCGCGCTGCAGGGAACACCAGTCGAATGAACGTTCCGAGATCTTGCAAAATGCATGGTAACTTCCAGGCAAACGCGCTCTCGATTTCCAGCAAGTGCGTTCCAGCCCCAGTTATCTACCATCGGCTCTTTGTCGAGGCTCCGCGTTCCTATCCATAGCTCCTGGCGCTTCGTGTGTATATGTGCAAATGTATAGCAATCACAGGGGCATCAGTGAACAACCTTGTCTTAAGTATTCGTGTCCTACATTCTCATACCCCGAATGGATTTTCTCGTCGTCCACTCAGCACAAAAAAATTACAAGCTATGACACGATTAGAGTATCAGGACAGACATTTATGGTGTCCTGGAGGTCTAGAGTGATGAACTAAAAAGGGTTAGGATACTCCAGCAGTTTAGGGTATCAGGCTTATAGTCAGGATACTGTTAAAAACTTAGGGTGTCCTGGGTTTGGACTGGGAAACTAAAAATTTAGGACACCCCAGCAGTTAAGGTATCTATCAAGCTAGATTTCTATGAAACATTCCTTATAGTCAGGATACTGTGTGTGTGTGTGTGTGTTCAAAACTTAGGATGTCCTGGGTCTGGAGTGACGAACTAAAAATTTAGGATACCCCAGCAGTTTGGGGTATCAGGCTAGACTTCTATGAGACACTCCTTATAGTCAGGATACTCTCTCTCTTCAACACTTAGGGTGTTCTGGGTCTGGAGTGGCGAACTAAAAATTTAGGTATCAGGCAAAATTTCTATGAGACATTCCTTATAGTCATATCATTCTGAAGTCCTAGGGTCTCAGACTAAAAATTCATAATCCCAGCTCGCTGTGTATCCTCCAGCGAAGAAGCTAGGCTAAAATCGAAAGCTGATAGCTGAGTAGATGGAGGTAGAGGAGGATCCTGACACCAGCTCGAGTGTCTGGAGCAGTGGCATTCCGGGTGGCCAGTAAATCGGTCTCCTGGTCAGCGATGTAATTAAAAGAGCGGTGTGCATTTAAAACGAACAACGGCATTGTGAGGCGGCGGCCGACAAAGTGGAATGGAGGAGAGAAGAACGATGCAGCAGCAAGGCATGGCGGCGGCGGCGCTGTTAATGGGCGATCGCTGTGGTAGCAAGCAGACTCTAGGCGACCGCCTGAAATCCTCCGCCTCGGCCAGCAGCGGTAGCCGTAGCAGCACGGAGCCAGCTCTCTCGGCAGCGAGCGGGCGAACAAAGCGGAAAGCTTCGGCGTACAAACAGCGTCGGCCCGGTGTTGCTGCAAGTGCCGCGAAACTTTAACAATGGTTATTGTTTCGGGCCGGCTCTGTAACTGGCCTAATAAAATAGCGGAAGCCCGCGCTGGGAATGGGTGAAAAAAGCCGGCCGCGGAAAAATCGGCTGCTGCCTCGCTGCCGGATATAACGATAACGGGAAGTTCGAGGCGAGAGAGAAACACAGAGAACGAAGAGGTGGGGGCAGGAAGAGAGAGAGAGAGAGGAAAAGAGAGAGCTTAAAACTGTGCCTATGGCTCGTTATCGTTTCGAATGCACTTTCTGATGTTTTATACGGGGCCGGTCTTCTTCGAATGGCGCCAGCCATGGGGAATCAGCCTAATGGCCGAAACGATGGCCCCCGTGTTTCAGAGAAAACTGCGAAAGTGTTTAATCGGCCGATCCCGTTCCCTCGATAGAGCCGTTCGATAATTTTATCGTACCCCGTTAGACCATTCGCTGTTTTCTAGCGGCCTCGTTCAATATCGAGCCAACTGTGTGCCTTCGTTTCTCCCGGACGATCTCCAGAGAAATTCTAAAGTATCAAAAAGAAGATCGGCGAATCATATTTTTACTTCGTTTCTGTCCAATGGGAGCGCGCAGAGATGAAAAATGTATTGGATAGAGCAGCGAACCGTTTCGCCGGCGAAACGGGATTACGATTCCGACCGTTCGTCGAATAACAGAACTGTTTTGATATTCTTATCGGCACACGGCGAGCTTTGTTACCGATTAATTACATTTCCACGGTGTACGGAATAGAGTAACGCGTGCTCGTGTAAAAATTATTCGAGTAGGAGGAGTGGAGATCCCCGGGGAATAATTGTTCGATGTTTTTCAGAGCGCGAACATGATATTCAGGAATATTATTTTTCCAATCAGTAACTCGATGTGATAGCCACCGTCGGCCTGATGCGCGGAACGCGTGAAATGAAATGTAACACGTTTTTCGCCCAGACTTGTTCGGGGGTGCACATCTGTACAGAGAGGTACACGGATCGATATTGGTCGTATCGAGTTTCAGATCCTTGGTTATTCGGGCTCGTTACATTTTGATAAAGATACACGGCCACTTTTTCGAGAACCGAAACACTCGGTTGCAGCTGCCTGTGTGTATCGGAATAAAAATTGGAAAGTTCTCGGGATCTAGAATTAGCCGAAACTTGGAGCAGTAAATTGGCTATCGGAGAAAATGATGGATGAAAGGAGAGATGATAATTTCAGAAGAGCCGAAGGAAGTTAGACCAAGAATTAATGCGTACGGCGGGACGTTGGTTTAAGTATATCTTCGGCGCAATTAGGGGTGTGTAGAGGGGTACTTCAATGGCTATCCCGGGGGTGGGTGTTTACCGGTTCGTCCGGAGTTTAATCTCCTCCTTAATAAAAAAAATGAGAGGACATTAAATTGGCTATGATCGAAGTTCCAAAATATTTTCCAAATTAGTTCCAAATTTTCCCTATTTTTGTATCACAAATTATCCCAAGCTTGAAGTCTCAAATAATCCCTAGCTTGGGGCCCTACAATTCCTCAGTCTTGCCGTCTCAAATTTTATCTAGTTTAGCATCCCAAATTTTCCCTATTTCTGTACCACAAATTATCCCAAGCTTGAAGTCTCAAATAATCCCTAGCTTGGGGCCTGAACCACACCTAGACTAGAGTCGTGAAATTCTCGGGCGAACGTGAAGATAGGAGTCAGAAAATTCCCGAATGTCTCGAAGTCAAGGGTTGGCTGGGCCACGGATTACACGTTTTCCGCGGTAAATCCGCCGGCGGGTGGAAAACCCGACGGCGGATACACCGTCGCGACAAGGCTGATTTGAATTTTTCTTGGTGGCTCAATACCTCCGGCTCTTCCCCGGGACACGTCGCATTGAATATTCCATAAATAAATCGGCGTTTAATAGAAAATCGGGGAACTCTCACGCCCACCTCATCGCTCACTGTCACGCGTTGCGCTGCTCCAACACCCGCCCCGGCGCCTAGTATCTCAATAATATTCAGTTTATAAAGTTTGAATGGCTCTCTTATTACGCGGCTGACGAAGCCCTGCTTTTCTCCCTTTTCCCACTTTTTCGACGGGGATCTATCTTGCCGATCGATTGCCACGGGGAATCGCTCTCCGCGTTCTCATCTCCTGCAAGGAGCCGCCTCTGCAACTGTTTATGCTGCCGCAAAGCCGCCTATTTCACATGGAGAGACGATAATGTTTTACCGTGGAGGCATTCAAAGTGATCGATCGTATGATACGTTTCAAAATATAACAATGGACTAGTTGGGACATAGTTCGAGTTAGGTCCAAGGTAATTTAGAACCCAGATTCAAGCTAATTTAGGACTTGGTCCAAACCAATGCAGGATCAATTCTGGGCAAATCGAAATTCGACAAATCAACAGAATTCGAGTTAGGTCCAAGCTAATTTAGAACCAAAATTCAGGCTAATTTAGGGAACAGTTTAAAGCCTAACTTAGATCTACGGTCTGATATTTGGGACCCATTGCAATTAATTTAGGACTCGGGTCAAGCCAGTGCAAGATTTATTTAGAGGAAATCAAAATCCGAGCTAGGTCCAAGCTAATTTAGAACCCAGATTCAGACTAATTTAGGGAACAGTTTGAAGCCTAACTTAGAACTACGGTTTGATACTTGGGACCCATTTGCAATTAATTTAGGACTCGGTCCAAGCTAATCCAAGATTAATTCCGAGCAAATTGAAATCTGAAAAATTAACGGAATTCAATCTAGGTCCAAGCTAATTTAGAACCCAGATTCAGGCTAATTTAGGGAACACTTTCAGGCCTAACTTAGAACTATAGTCTGATATTTGGGACCCATTTGCAGTTAATTTAGGACTGGGTCCAAGCCAGTGCAGGATCAATTCCAACCAAATCGAATTCTGAAAAATCAACGGAACCGACCAGACCGCAGCGAGTCGCGAAGACCGAGGAGTGGCGATCGTTAGAAGCAGGAGGAAGCCCCGAGGATTCGTCTCGCGTTTCGTGTAATACAGTCGATTGTTGAGGCGCGTTTCGCCGACAATAACGCCGGTCGGAGACGACAATAACGTGTTCTCGGAGGCAAAGGAACTGCCGATCGAGCGTGGGGGACGTCGTGTCCGGTCCTAATTCCTCTGTTTGCGTATGCAAACGAAGAGACGAGGTCGGCCGTAGGGCCGGCTGGACATTCGTGTTTAGATTGTCCGTTTGTGTGTCGCGCACAAACTCGTAAACGCACCTGTAGTAATAGCTCTGTGTGGTTCACCTGGGAGGCAAGTTGAAAACCACAATGCCTAAAAACACAGTGAACCTCGCACAGTTCTTCCACCTACCGAAAATTCTTTCATCAAAGAAACATTTCAGCATTGGTCCGGTGTATTTGCATTTTATTAAAAATATATCCGGACAGGCTGGCTGTTCCAGGCTCATTATCACGTCAGCTAGACCAGGAGACAGCATGATTTTCACCGGGCCGAAACTAATTCACAACTCTCTCTCTCTCTCTCTCTTTCTCGCTCGGCTCATAGCTGGGTGACGTGTTCACGGAAAATCTGTATTAACTCGGCCCCCGTGGGATCGGCCTTCGAAACGCGCTCTAGCCTGCAAAGAGATCAGGAAAATCGCTGGGAGCGAGATGTTTAATAAAGGCAGCCGCCGCACGGAATGGAACTGTCGCGGAGGACGGACAAGAACGGTTTCGAAATTTGCCCCGGCCTTGTTTCCCCGGCGAAATGGAAATTAATTCCCTGCTTTGCGGTAATGAATTTCAAATTTCACGCACGCGTGCCGGGAGAGAGACCGGCCCGGTGGTCCAGCGTGTGCGTCATTCCAGAAACTCCGGGAAGAAAAGGCCAACACGGTTTTCAAAATGCTCGACAAACGAATTATTTATATTTGGTGGCAATTTGTAGCTGTCGAGCGGTATGGATTTGACTAGATGCTCCGTCTGCAAAGTAATCTATGTAGGCAACGGAGTAGCTGCGATTTATGCAAGGCTAGGACGCTGGATATCCCTCGAAGACGTCAAACTTCGAACGCTCGTAAATAATGTCGGCGGGAATCAAATATGGAGAGCTTGATCAACCAGTTCCTTAGAAATTCGCTATCCGAAATCTCGATTAAACAATATTCCTCCCATGGCGCTGGTCCGAGGGAACGCCGGAGACAAAGGAGACGATTCAATCACTAAGGGTTAAACTGATTTAAGGTGATTTACAGCCGTTATTAGTAATTGATAGAAATCAATCATGTATATTATATACTAGCTTTTCTCCGCGGCTTCGCTCGCACAGGAAACTGGTTAATGCCCTCGAAAATTGATATCGTTTCTACATAAAACCTTTTCACCCCCAATTCACCCCATTCGGATTGTAACAATGAGCATTAAGGCCAAGTATCATGTAAATCAAACCACGAACAACCCCTTTAGGGGATGAATTTTTTAAAATGCCGAAATGGGTGTTCGATTAATTATATCAAAGAGCATTGAAACCAAGTTTCAAGCAAATCTGACCACAAATAAAATATTTCTCATACAAACCCCTATTCACCCCATTGGGGGTTGAATTTACTTCTTAATTTACGTTAGCCTGGTATTATATTGGCGAATGATAGTCAGATTATAACGTGAAAGGTGGCGTTTCAAAATATTTTTTCAGTACACACTAGGCATTCTAATTTCCCCCAAACTTTCACCAACGTAAACTCTCCACCGCCTCGCAGCAAAGCTCCTTTGCATTTCTCTTTTCCAAAGTCCGGTAACGACAACGGTTATCGCATCAGGAAGGCAATCGCCGTTCCCTAGACTGCTACGATATCGTGTTCCCCGTAAGACGGAGGCAGAACGAAGCACCAGTTGGATCCCTTTAATTGTTTAAAGTCTCCGGGGCAGTAAAAATAATCGTAGCGCAAGAGCCGTGGCTTTGTGAAAACAGTTAGCTCATTGCTTTTGTTTTTCCTAAGCTAGCAATCGAGTCTGTTTGATCCGTGCGCTTCGCACACAGGGATCATCCGAGCAAATTAGTCGACTGAACGCATCATCGCCAGACCCGGGGGCTGCGCTCACGCCCTGTGCCAGTAGCAGCATCCTGTCACGGAAGTATTTCCCGAGGAATTTTAATTAATATCCTGCGGTTTGAGCGGAGGTGGCCAAAACGCCGGTCGAACGGGCGTCAGAGGGATACAAAGCCTTCGGATAAAAGGCGAGACCCCAGGACCCGCCGCCGGGGGAGGCTGGAGTTTTTTTTTTTATCGACGACGAAATGCCCAAGCTTCTTTTCAAGGGTGAGCGCAGGGTGCAAAAGGTGGCCGAGACGGCGGAAACAAAACCTGGGGCCACTGACTCCGGCAATGCTGATGGCGGACACAGCAAATTGCTGCCATTAACTGACACTCTGACCACCCTCCGTGATCTTGATATGTCACACCCCCTGCAGCATTCCACGATATTGCCCCTGGACATAGTCCATAGAAAAATTGCAACATTTAGGTTTATCTTGTTGTCCAGCTTGGACCCAAATTGGATCTAGTTTTGGGGTTAAATTAACCCTGGTATAGTGTAAAAATTAAACTTAGTCTTTTTACCACGCTCATATTAGCTTGCATTTTATTGAATTTATTATTTTCAATTAAAATTTAATTTTAAACCACTTCATGATGAGCTAGAGACTTGACATTTTCAACATACCTCAGAACTGGATACCATATTCAAAAATAAAATTTTTTTAAAAAGATTGTGCGTTTAGGATTTAAAAAATATTTTTAAATATTCCTCTTCATCCCTTTTGGGGAATTTATGCGAGCTAACACCACTGTCTCCTGTACTTTTCTCATTTAATTGAAGTTAGCCTAGGACCCAAATTGGACCTAGCCTTGGGACCAAATTGAACTTACTCGAAATCAGTCCCGACTCCAACCTAGACCTAATATGAACGATACAACTGGTTGTGAACAGTAGCTAATGGATTAAGGGGTTCAGTACTGGACCTGAAATAATGACCAGCTCAAAGCTGTCTCGTCCAATTTTCTGCAACCGGGGTTCGGCTCTTTTTTATTCTGTCACGGGCAAAGTGCCGGATACGTTTGAAAAGACGCGTCTCTGCCGCCTTTATACCGGCGGCAGCGGAAATGCAGAGGGAAAGAAGGGACGCGCGCGGCACGTCACGATCTTCTCCCAGACAGAAACCGTGGGGAAACGAATTCTCTTTTCCGCGTTTGTGGCTCAAACATCGCGTCAACTTCAAAACTAAATTAAGTCTTTAAATTTGCAGGATTATCGCGGAACACGCCCGGGAACATAATAACTGCATGAAAATCCTCCCCGGGGAAAGTGGCACACCACCTTCGGGATCGTTTCATCTTCAGTGGAATTAAAGCACGGCGCGACACTGGTGCGAATGCTTGCGCCGGACAGGCTTGTTTACACTTAATTCACTGACTAAACTGCCACCTATATCCCCTCCCTACGGTTCCCGTCCCATGGTCACCGTCTAGAAAATTCAACGATCGAGAGACACCCGGAATAGTGAATGGAGGGACACTTGTTGAAGAGCGACGCTAATGAATATCGCGGCCGGAGACGCTACGGTTTGCGCTTTTCGCGATAGTGTCTCCTTGGAAGATGATGGAGGTGTGCTGTCTAGGGGGTATTCTGGTTTTCAATTTTATTTTCATTCTTATAGTTTATTTTAAGTGGTAGAGTTCTTGAGGATGTGTACAGAAGGACTTGTTTGAGTTAATGAAATTAATATAATTATATAGAAAAGGTTTGCGTACTCCGATTTTGCTGAAATTTTAATATGTTATGGATTTCGATATTTTTAACAACTTTTTCCTTTTACAATATAAGGGGATCGCTATTAGTTCTCGAGATATTTGCAAAAAACTATCGCTAATACTGTTGCAGGAATACGAAAAATTCAATACAGTATTAGCGATAGTTTTTGGCAAATATCTCAATAACTAAAAGCGACACCCCTACATTGGAAAAGGAAAAAGTTGTTCAGAATGTGTTACTGCATAACATATTAAAATTTCATAAAAATCGGAGTACGCAGACCTTTTTTCCAAGCGAAAACAAATTCCTAAAAAAGTCGTTCCAAACCAGAATACTCCGATTAAAGTGAGACTGAAAGGGTGAAGGGGCAACAAACACGTATACACACACGAGAAACGTGTTCTGACACAGCGAAAGCATGCCTCTGCCAATAGAAAAGAAACATCGCAAGACAATAGAACATTGAATATCACGCACGGATACGTCCAATCGGTACTTTGCTGCCGTGACATCAATAAGCACTACACAGTCAGATATAATAAAAAAAAAAAGATAATTGACATCTAATTACACACTGCTCTGCAAAAAAAATAAACGATCCACTTCGGCAGAAAGAAAAAGGAGACAAAACTTGTTGGTGAAAATTGTTTACGACGTTGGTTCACTTACCCCAGAGGACACCGACTGACTAGCGCGGATTTCGACTCTTACCGATGACGATAACGACCGGCGATTATATTTATTTTTTTGTTGTTTATTTTACGATTGAAAAGAGAAAAAAATAAAGAAATATGAGAACAGATTTTGATCAATGGTCTGAATATGCCAATCGGAAACTGAATGATCGCGACTCACCTTTATTCCGAGGGTAGGAGTCAGCATTCCATAGTCGGTTAGGGGTTGCAGCATAACGGGGGGTAGGTTTGCCATCATCATACTGTCTAGAATCTTCGCACGTACTTTTCCTTCGTGCACAGAACACAAATCAATTTATTGCTTACTAGACCTACCTGAAACACAGGAAAAGGTACATACACATTAGGCGACTGTCTCACGAACAAGCATATTTAATAAAAACAAAAGAAAATGTACAAAATGCAATTATAAACATACACACATCAGTCATACATTTAACAATGTTCTGGAGGTAATTAAAAAAACCAACAAAATTTTTGAAAATTTTAAATGTTTATTTTCATTCATAACCATGAATATTGCTTTCCGAGGTATTTTCAATTTATTTAAATATTTTTTGTAACTTTTTATTGCGTAATTATATATATATTGAATATCACAAATTTATTATCTTGAAGTTCAAATCAGGGGTTACAATCATTTTTTATAATATGAAGACAATTTGATTAAAATTATAATTATTAATTACATGAAAGCTCTTTAAATTGATCTATTTTTCCATTGCCAATATATTGCTGGATTTCGAATTTCTTATACTCTTGTCTCCCATTGAACCTCCAGAACATCCTTAATACGTTCGACGTTGGAAGACAGGGTATATCCTATCTCCTCATATTTTCGTAATTATCAGAATGAATCCGAGAGTTCCGAAGTCCTCGGATGAAATTAATTAAAACGAATGTTGGGAGTAGGTGGTATCAAAGGTGGACAAGGCGAATACACAGCCTCCATTTAATCAGTTCATACGGCTGTCTTGTTCCAGCGAGGGGGTGTAGCTTAACTGAATAGGCTAACAGATTCCATCCAGAGGGACTGGCGAGAGCTTTAAAAGCAGGTATTCCTACGAAGCGAACGATACAAAGCTTCAGACGCGGCCTGGGCAAAGGTGCAACGTGTGTCACGCGGAAACCGAAGAAAATCCAAGTCGCGGTGTTCCCCGCGCGAGAGAGCCAGCCGCGCAATCTGCAAACTTGGTGCCGCCCTCGCGGTACAAAGCGGCGGGACCGCGTTTTCCTTATCTTAAATCCTCGCGGAATGCAGAAAGTGTAACAAAGGCTGCGGCGAAACTACGGCTCCTGGTATCTACCGATGAACTTTTCCCGGACGCTCGCGTGCGCGCGTGGATGCGACACGGTTCGCGCAAACATTGTTCCGAACTCGTCCCGATCCAAACCCAGGTAACCGAGCAAGGGGGTTTGAGGACGGAGGACTCTCGGCGAGGAGTTCCACAGTTGCTGAGTTTCATCACAGACTCCCCCCCTCTCTCTCTCTCTTCTCCAGGTACATTTCAATTATACCTCGGCAACCAATTAAGAAATTAATCCATTAAGATTAACGTGAACCGCGGAGGAACTCGTGTAGACGGGATTACACACGTCCGGGGATCGACCAAAACCTGGGCGCAGAGTCAACGTGATCGCTCCGCTGAAGACCAACATACACTTCCGGTAAGATTGCTGGTCATTCAGAACGCGTTTAGCTCGCTGGAACGGAACCCGCGACACGAACACTTGACCCGTACGCGTTTTACACACTTCAATGAAGATTCGTATCTGGGTACATGGTAGTGCATGGTAGCTAAGTTCTCGCACTACCTCCTTTTACATGAAACAACTTAGCTGTTTTTAGAGGGTTGTAACTCCGAACTGGAGGCAGGTGGAGAAATGTAAATTCGTACAGTTGTTAAATTCTATCATGTCTCAGTATTGACAAAATATTAGTAGGTTCCAAGATATAGGACCTCAAGAATCGCTAAATTTATCACTGACAAGCTTGAAATTTGGTACATAGGTCCACCATAACAAACCATCGAAGGAATAATTATTGAATGGTTGTATAAAATGGCTGTACCTCGGGAACAGTGAAAAAATGTTTAGTATTTAATGAATCAGTGATAACAGTAATGCCTACTTGATAATTGATAAAGAAAAATATCCTGTAAACAGGAGCCAAGTTCTCTATGACTGTAAAATTTGTGAGATTAAAGAAAATATGGGCAAGTTCGTTAGCTTAGAAATACCTCTTGCAATACTGAAAAAATGGTTTGTAAAAATTAATTTAAAAGAACGCTATTTAATTTTTAAAGAGTTACATGGAGGGCTAAATCATTCAAACTTGGCAGTTACTTTTTAAACCAATGGCCATGAAAGTTGTAAAGGAATAAAGTAATATATAATAAAAATATAAATAAATTTTATTATATATTACATTTTCGATCAAAAAGAATTTTACTTTATTGTGTATACCGTTTGACGCGACACCACAAATTCCACCATTCGCTTAAAGGTAGCCGGAACGAGTGGCCGTCCACAGTTCTCTGTTACGACCCGTCGGCGTCTGTCCCGCACGAATTAAACCAGTCTAAGTACACTTTAATTAGCCGCAGAGCAAACATAGTGGACCAGTGAGCCGGCCGATTTACACGAAAAGTGTGGGAGGAGTTCGGGGTGCAGACTCAAATATCCGTCCCTTTAACGAATCATTTCGTCGGATGATCGACGGCGTGGCCAAAGGAGTTTGTACCGAATTTCGGGAGATCGATCGTGGTGTTGTTTAATCGGAAGACAGCACGCCTCGGGGAAACTTGACGGTCTAAAAGAGAAAAGAATCTTGAATCCGAGGGAAGAAGTCGAAGAGCCGTGGAACACATCCAAGAGAACTGCGATCTCGAAATTGTGCCCAAGCGAGATAACAAAGTGGCGCGAAAGAGAACATTGGAAAAGTGAAGTGCTCCCAAAGTTACTGCGAATTTTTCTTAACGTTAAACAGCGGCGTGGGAGGAGAGGAAAGAGAGAGAGAGAGACAGAGAAAGGAAGAAGTGGATAGCTCGGTCGAGCACGGGAACAGCGTGGAAACACCGCGTTCACGGAAATAGAGATTTCGCGGAAGGTCTTACGTCGGATTTGCCGGTTAAGCCGCCTCGGATCGTGCTGTTACAACGTTTCCTTCTGCAGCTCCCTCTGCGAAAACCCTGAGCCCCACCCTCTCCTCTCCGCCCCTCGCCACCGCACTTCTATTCCCCCACGCCCACGCAGCTCGCAGATCAACGACGGCCACGTGACACCAATCTAAGTTTCGAAACCATCCTTCAACCCTCCCCTCTTTCTTTTTCCCTCGGCGGGATCCGCTCGGCGGAATTCTTATGGGAATCCTTCTGTATCGATTAACCCATTAATGCACCCTGCGAATTGCTCGCCATAACGACCAAATAAATTCCAGAAAATTAAACGACAATTTTTCAACGCCATTTTACTGCATTTTTCTAATACAAAAAGCACGGCAATTTTCCAAGAAGCATCGCGTTTGTAGATTTTTCAAGTGGACACTTCCGGTCCCGCCGAAACAATTACTCTCCCGGAGGCAGGATTAAGAAAACGTGCCAGGGAGAGAATTTTTTAATTTTTTCGAGGAGGAATCACGAGGCAGGAACTGCGCCAGCGAATCAGTACGACTTGGCAGGAAGGCTAACTCGATTTAGGCAGAGTTTGCGGGAAAACTTGGAAGCCACGCGCCATCGCCGGGTAACGCGAAACTGAGGGGAGTTAATCAACCATGGAACGACACATTCTGTCGCGTAAAAAGTTCAACGGCAGGGGAGCCAGAAACGTGGGTTTCCCGCGAATAAAAGCGATCGGACCGAACTCTGTGTTTCAGTCCATACTATTTTCTCCGAGTCTGCTGTACATGAGAATTCTTGAACTTGGAAAAATCTGGGAGAATCGTAACGTTAACGTGTCGCCAAATTGGCGTCATAAGTATTACGGATAGAAATGCATTTCTGTTTATTTTCTGAGGTAGACTCATGTATGCGAAATTAATTAATTAGTTGAGGTTAAAATAAATAATACCAAACAATTGCTGTAGCCTTTGTCCATAAATCTCAGGTAGTGATAAGGGTAGGTGAACAGTCTCTGTATAAATAGTCTTTAAATTTAGTCTTGATGACTATATACTCTGTAAATTGAAACTGTGTGACGGGCGGAAATAAATTGTGCGTCTATAACAACCAGTGAACGTCTCCCGTATGCGGTTAGAGGGGCGAACAATTTCAGTGATAATCCTCGAAAATACCCCGACGGTGCTCGTGACAAGGAAAACATGCTGGAGCACGTGTAACAACAACCGGAATACGAGGATCGAGGTACGTCTGTGCCCTGTGAACATAGCTCCGATCACAGCCAAGTTTTCGCCCTACTGCCTTGTTCTGCCTCACACTTGGACACTCTCTCTCCAACTTGCATCCGCGCACGCTTTCTCACTCTCTCCGGCACCTTCTTTTTTTATAGGACCGGATATTTTATTCAGCGGCACTCTGCTCGCTCGCCTCTCGCGGCGTTTGATATTGCAGTCTCATTGCATAAAACCCGGGGCTTGCATAAAACACGGGGCCAGCGTTTCTCGAGCCGGGCTGACGGCTCGGAAAGACGGTCAGAAACGGTCGGCACGGCGAGGAACGCGTTACTCCGCGGCCTGTACAAGATATAAGTTCGCGAAAAAGAATTCATCCTAGCGCTGGGATTGAATATGACACGTTCTGATGAGGGAGACCGGCTACAGGTCCTTTTCGATGCTGTGTAACGTTGCGAGCCAGATGGAGTGCTTGGATTATCATAGTAGGGTGTGAGATGACCAGGTAATTCGATCAACTCGAATGAAATGTACCCCGTGGCACAATGTTTCCGATCGGAGCCATTGATACCGATTTTTGAGAAAATATTCACAATTTATAAGTATAAATTATTACTTTATGAAGTTAAAACTGATAGTAAAACTTTTATACACCAGTTTCTGAGGATATTTTTCAATTTATTTTAAAAAATAAGGGTGCAGGGAAAAATCGAAATATATCACGCGATAGAGCAGACTTTTATCTTGCGACTAAGCCAACTCCAACCCTTTGAAGGTAACAAGTCGACGTTTTTTTCGAACCAGAAAGCAAAATAAGAAAAAAATGTTGACTTGTTAACTTGAAAGGGTTGGGGTTGGGTACCTCTCAAAATAAAAGTCTGCTCTATCACGTGATATAGTTAGATTTTTCGCTGCACCCTTATTTTTTAAGATAAACTGAAAAGTATCCTCACAAACTGGTGTAAAAAGGTTGTCTCTCCATCTTCAACGATTGTTTAAACATGTCTAAATATTCATAATGTTCTATTAATCGGAAACTTTTTTCCGTCTAACATTTTCTTTAATCGCTCGTTTCTTTGTTATAATAAATGAATGCTTATGTTATTTTGTTGTGTTTCATTCTTCAATACGCCCCTTTTCATTTCCCATCAGTTTTAACTCCATAAAATAATAATTTCTACTTCTAAAAATTATTCCCATCGTTAGCAGCACGACTGGATCTGGATCTCTATCCCTATCGTATACTTCAGACAATTTTTACACCTCTGATGACCGTGCGAACCCGCGAGTTACATGAATCGTTTCCACCGGTATCGTGGGTAAGAACGAGACTCGTTTGCCGCGGTAAACCGTCGGGCCCGACCGTCGGCTATTATCTTCTATCATTAGCAGAAAATCACACTAAACGTCCGCAGCACATCATCATTCACGCGTCACTGTCAATGCTTCTAATGCACGTACACTGATTGCCAATTAGTAGCACGGAACGTGTATCGATCGATCGAAAGCTGGCGGCACACAGCCGACCGATTGCACTCATTAATGCGACCTGGATTTCTCATTTTGATAAGGCCAAGGAAATCGCTCTTCATCCGAGATCACGGTGTACTTCGCCCTTCAGGATTCAACATGGGATCCAGTGTCTGTGTCAACGTGATCGCTACCGATTACCTTCGGACCAACAGGATCAACACTCTGACCTTCACAAACTGTTTTCGAAGAAACTATTTACCCTTCGCTGTATAGTGTATCATATCTAAAATAATTAACAAATCTGGTGTACAGTGAATTAAGAATGTATTTTCTTACTGTGTTTATTTATGTTCATTTTTCTGAAAATCTTGTTATAATTTTTTGAAAAAATATTTTTCCTTTAAATACAACATAAACACTGACCCTCTTTCAATGTCTTCATCTCAATGAGAAAAATCATGCAGTGAAGGGTGAACGATCTAGGAATAAACTTTGTTGGGTCCTGTAGAGATGGGACCTGTCGATGGGACTATTACGTCGGATAAAAAAAAAATAATACAAAGACCCGAAAATTTGTTTCGGATCAGAGATTAGGTTCCCGAAGAGACCCAAACAAGTGATGGACGTGGCAGAGAACGTCATCCACGTAGAGCGATAATTGCTCACGTTGTTCCGCGTTAATACAGCAGGGTAAAAGGACCATGATGCGTCCATCTCTGGTGTCCCCGGCCCGGAATATCCTCGAGTCTTTTATTTTCACCGGTTCCGGTCTCTTTCTCTATTTTCCACGGTGTTTCTACCGTCCGCGCGGCGCTCGTCGACCTCTTTTCCTCGACCGTCCGCGTTTGATTAATTCTGTATCCAACCATGGCTAATTCGACGGCGATTAACCGCGCAGCTGAGAGGGAAACGCGGGGACATCGGCGAAGCCCGGGAGGGCGAGCTGGGAAAAGAGAGGAAAAAGGTGTTGGATGCGTGCGAAGAGTAATGTCGGCCGTGATGAGTCAACTGGGCTCTGGAATTTGCTTGTCGAAGGTCAAGTTAACCATTCTATTCGTAGTGTCCGGAAAAATGAGTACTTTATTCAATCATTTTCAAGTTTCGTGCGTAATGACTTATATCACGAACCCTCTCCTCTAATTTGCGATTGAGCGAGTAACTAGAATCTTACTAGATTTTGTCCTTATACGAGCATATTTTGAGCTTTAAATTTTACAATTATTTTCATAGCTATTAAAAATTCACAATCACAAATTTTCAGGACTATCTGTACGAGGTTAGGACTAGGAAAAATTATTTTGTACTTCTTAATCCGTTTTTAAAAACGTAGTTTTTTAAAAATTTATTTTTATTTAAATAATTTTCTTAGCAAAAATATCTGGAAACGGTATCGACCAAATGTTAGATCAATTTTTAGTATTAGCTAGCATTTACTACTCCTGCTACGGGACTTAATCCGGACTGTATATGGTCATGAAAATGAATAAATGCTCATATGAGGCTCGAACGGTGTTTCTCGTAAACTGCCGTCGTCTTGACAACGCATAAACACGGCGGGCCGTGAGAATATTCTAGACAACTAAGCGTTCCACACTATTCCTATATCTTGTTCAATTAAAATCGCATCTGTGAAAAGCACAAAATTATGGACACAGATATGGGTCACACTACGATAGCCAGAGGCTAACAAGATGAGGATGTCCGTGATTGTGGAGTAATCTTCAAGAATCCCGACGAATCCAAAAGACACAGTTTCCACTCACGTTTCACGGTAAAGGACTCCGCACTTTCGAGGATGAGCGAACAATTACCGAGTTAATATCGCCGAGAGTCCTGATTGGATCAGCTCGGATAGCGTTAGCTATCCACTGGATACGACAATGTTACTGTATCCAAGCTTCTGGACAGCGACAATTAATCAGATTTAACGATTTCCAATCGAGTACGGACACGGTGTGCATGATTCATCGGGCTTTCCAGGCCCTGAAAGACCATTTGCCGAAAACTACGAGCAAGTCGGGTGATATCACGGTCTGCTAATCCGGCAACAGGTACGCGAAGCCCGGGGTAACAATGTGGAATTGGTGATTCACGCGGCGGCGACAAGTTAGCGTAGGCCAGATGAACAGGGGAAAATTGGAGAGTGACGGGGACGGGACAGTGGGAGGGAGAGAGAGAAAGAGAGACACGATCCATGGTCGACCGAGCAGATGGCGAGGCTCGCGCGTATTGGCTAAAAATGTAAATTGTCCCAATAGCGTGCAACCCCGTTCATCGTTTAGTTTGTTCGTTCGTTCGAGCGCGCTCTGCCCAACGGCTGTGAAGTAATTGAAAACACGCGTCATCTCCGGTAACGATGGCCGAGGGGTCCCGCTGTATGGCGTCCGGTACTGGCTGACTCTACCTACTGCTTCCTCGACTTCCGACAAGGCCGTGAACAATCGTTTAACTGTCAGCTGATGGGCTTTCGTTGATTCCTTATTGGTGGCGCCCTCCGCGACGTCTGCACCGTTCAAAACAGACCCAGGAAGCAGCTACATCTAAGTATCTAGCTTCAGAAAGCCGGAGATAAGTGATGTTTCTATTGGAGCGACTGCCTCGGGGGGATTTGGTCGCATAAACCGTGCGCAGCATTGTCGCCCCAATAGAAACATTACTGTAGCTATGCCTAGACAACGTATGGAGCATTTTTTAGCTACCTGGTCTCGCAGAGCCTATCCCTATGTTGGAGGAGGATAAATTGGTCGCATCTACCGTGCGCAGCATTGTCGCTCCAATAGAATCATTACTGTAGCTGTATCTAGACAACGTCTGCAGCAAGTTTTAGCTACCTGGTCTCGCAGAGCCTATCCGTATGCAGTCACGTGTTAACTCCATAAATATGAAGTAACTTAGCCCCTCCAGCTAGCCTTACAAGAGATACCTCCGGTGTTAGGGTACACGGGCCGATGCTTGCGTGGGAGTATCCTCCGGGCACCTCTTACCAGCGGCTTCTTAGCCGCGGAAGGAGCGGTAGGAAGCGAAGTTAGGCACGGGTCGTTAATTCCGGTATGAATATGCCCGGCAGGAGGAGGACTAGCAACCTCCTGGTGACTAGCTTGTACTAGACCCTGTCTCTCTCTCTGTTGAGTGTGTTTATACCACTGGTTTATTAAGTGGACTTTGAGATTTCTGATGACACGGAACAACTCGTAGTTCGTCCTCGAATAAATCGTACACGCCCGATAGCTTCCTGACTCCAAGGGCAATTCTTTCTTTCTATCAGCTCCGACGATCGGTTTGATCTTCCATTCAACAGACGCCACTGCTACCGCCGCCGCCGCCTGGAGAGACTGGGGGCGGACGTTTGTTCGACGATTGTCCCCGAAGTCTCGTTAAATTCGCCGGCAACAGGTTCCGCGGCGAGGCGAA
The DNA here is from genome assembly GCA_028455615.1 of Lasioglossum zephyrum. NCBI lineage: Eukaryota > Metazoa > Arthropoda > Insecta > Hymenoptera > Halictidae > Lasioglossum > Lasioglossum zephyrum. The sequence continues at coordinate 2,938,317 of CM052325.1, read as the reverse complement.
CGCAGCCAGCCACGAAATTGAATTCGAACAGATTGCGAATATGTAATTGCAGTCGCGGCACGTGTCGTGTTATGACATTCGAGCAGCCATCGAAATGGGACGCGCCAATCGGGGGAATCAACTGCCATTGTCTCTGCCTCGGAGTCTGGTAAATACGTGACGGGATAAGCGCGCGAGGATTTACATCGGCGACGATCGACCGGAGGAGGGGGTGGTGGCTGATGTAACGCGCCGCTGCCAGTGAATTGTCTTAATCTCGCTGACTATGCGACATAGTCTGGCCCGGGATCAGCCGAGATGTGTCAGACCGACAAATAGACAGGCTGGTGCGAGAACCCGACGCTCGGGTCCATAAAAAAATATTAATTTACGCACCACCCTGAACCAACATTTTATTTATAACTATTCAAAGAAAATATTTTTTACAACTAATCAAGATCACTTTGATTTTTAATTGTTAAAATGTATCTTTTATATCATAATGCTGTAGCTGTTCTTAAGACGAATTCAAAATTATGTATAATATAGTATAAATAAATAAAATATTTTTTATAACTAATCAAGGTCACTCTGATTTGTTTAATTGTTAAAATATATTTTTTATATCATAATGCTGTTGCTGTTTTGAAGACGAATTCAACTTATAATATTATGACCTTGAGACAGAACCTCCTCGCAGAACCTGCAAACAGGACTAAAGCAACAACTACCAAGGGCAATCGCCGATGATCACACCAGGGGTAGGAAGGACAGTTTAACGCCATCTGCTGGCCGTTAGTAAGAGGCCTCGCAATTTCTTAGGGCCACAGGTGAAATTTAATATCGGCTCAGAGGGACAACGTCGCCGTCGGAGGACGATCTTTATGAGGCGCAAGCTTAATTACCTTCGGCATCCCAGCCCTCACCTCGGGCGAGAGACCCTTCGCAGAAATTCACTATCGTCGCGGCGCAGGGAAGTTTCGCGGAACCCCCACTGTTTCTGTTTCGCTCTTTCGCTAGCCTCTCCACCCCCTTTTCAACTGGCCTCTGCCTCGCCAACGTGTTCCGGGGGCTGGCCTCCTTTCCCCACCCAGCCCATAGTGACTCAAAACATAATTAAAATTTTCTAATTAAGAATTTCGATAAGGAACTCCTCTATCCCGCGAAAGAGAAGGCTTTGCTGTCACGATGCAACCCCATCTTGCTTTCCTATCTCTTCTTCTACCCCCTCCCCGCCGCCGTTCTCCTTCCCTATATCATTCCCGTTTAATATCGCAACTCCCCTGATGCACCCCTCTACCTCTGTTTACTGAATTAACGAATGCCCGCCTCTGCAGTCTCTCCGCGATCCTCAAAGTATCCTTTGCAATCTCTCCTCAAGGATGACGTACTCGCTGCAGATAGCAGCTGCTGGATTCATTGTGTCCCGATTGTAATTCTCAAATACTGTGCAATTTTGTTTTTCAGTGGACATCTCGAGTCGGGTTTGCCATGTGTTCCCGTGGGAATTTTGGAGGCTTTCGAGGGTTCGAATTTTAAAAGAGAGCATAAATAATCCAAAGAGAATACCAAACTAAAAATGCAAAAGTTAGGGGAGGGAAGCAATAAGTATGGAATTAAGTGGGTTAGTGGTAATTAATAAATATTCTTTTTGGCGATCGTACGAATTAATAGAAATTAGGGTAATTATATAGAAATGGTCTGAGTACTCCGATTTTGATGAAATTTTAATATGTTATAGATTTCGACATTTTTAACAACTTTTTCCTTTTCCAAAATAGGGGTGTCGCTTTTAGTTTTCGAGATATTTGCAAGAGATACGAAAAATTCAATACAGTATTCGCTCTAGTTTTTTGCAAATATCTCAAAAACTAAAAGCAACCCCCCTATATTGAAAAAGGAAAAAGTTGTTCAGAATATGTTGCTGCATAACACATTAAAATTTCATCAAAATCGGAGTACGCCTTTTCTATATAATTACCGAAATTAGTTTATGATATCGTCAGAATCGCATCGGAACGTTGAGAAAAATTCTATAAATTGCAAAATTGCTTTAATTACTAGTTTTCTCTAATTTCTTAGTTGTAAGACTGCAATAAAGCAAATTGTTAGATCAACTCCGAGAAAATCGATGCAACGAAGGATCCTGCGGGATCCCGGGCAAATAATTCGATAGGAGTTGTATGGGTAGGAATCGAACGAAAATGATTTCCGACGATGAATGCGATGTCTACGCCGCTCTATTCATCATCCGTGGTTCTCCCTTCGTTCTAATTCGCGCTATCGAGCGAGTTACGAGGGGCGGAAAAAATATTGCGTTGTTGCGCGACGTTATTGCGCGCGGAAGCCCAACGCGGAAAGTGATGTTCCCGTTGCGAGGGCCCAGTATGCAATTTGTTAGATTCGAGAGGCAGGCTCGTTCTTCGGATGATCGTTCTTCGACACGCGATATCTCGATACGGTCTGGTAGGGGCGATTAAGTTTCGAAACGAGAATCCACGACAGGATTGCGGCACTTAGTTACCAGGACGAACGAGGTTAACCTGGAATTGGGTACTCCAGAGAGGCTGCTGCAGGTCCTGGAGCCAGGAATCTCGGTTATTCCGATTAAGTCGTCGTCCCAGTCAGATCGTTAATCGCAGATCAAGCAGGAATAGCTTGAGCTGCGTTCCACGTATCGCTGGGAAAACATTCGCGAAATATAATAATCGTCTTGCTGTGATCCCTCGGTCACACGGGATCAACATGATTTTTTAATTAATTACAATTCAGTATTTAAAATAAATTCTATCGTGTAAATCAAATTCGACAAATTTTCTATTGTCGTATAATGAAATATAGCTGTTGTCTCTCTTAATAAGTTATTCAATTAGTGCAGGAATTTTGATAAATTTAATACACGGGACCAACATGATTTTTTAATAAATTTCAATTCAGTATTTAAAATACATTCCATCGAGTAAATGAAATATATTAATAATTCAATTAGTGCAGGAATTTTGATGAATTTGATTCGATCGTAAGAATCGGTGGAAATGAATTCGTTTCTTTGGGGGCCGGGATTTTATTGATCCATTGACGATCTGAATAAACATTGATGGTCCAATTAGAAAACAGAAAGGCGGGATATATCGGTGTGATCGTATGCGTGATTAACACGATCACGACTGAAGATCGCATCGAGAACGAGTAAGAGCGATTTGCCACGCGAATAGCTCCGTTTCGTTATCACTCGATTTTTACCCTCTCTTTCGCGGAAAATAGGAGTCCGCCATTAATTGAAAGCCGATTGAATGCAATGAGTGCGGCCTCCGTTTCCGGTCGGAAACCCTGGCCTGCCATCCCCACTTCTCGACCAAACGTGCTTCATTCTCCCCTATGCTTGCAGAAACTAGTGCTATAAATAATTAAACGTAATTCTAGACATCAAATGATTTTTCTTAAAAATGGTGCACTAATTATTAATCGATGGATAAAATTGGTGAACCACCCTCGTCGATCAATTAGACCGACAATTAATTTTTAGGAGACAGATTGCGCCGATATTTCTTAAACGCCACTGATAATTCACTATCAAGCGTCCCAGGTACGATGGTGCTCAAAACCGTTTCTCGGATTTAGTTTAAATAATAGAGCGGGTAAACAATGGGGGGTCCGGCCGTCGAGTTTTGAACGACGGCCAAATCGTCGTTGACTGCGCCGATTAAAGGAACGAAAAGAGTGCCACGCGCAGGAGCCTCGGCGAGCAAGGGCTGCAGGGAAGAAGGAAATAACGAGCGGACTTGGCCGAGACTTTTTTTCGTTCTACCGGAGGGTCATTAGCGTGTCTATAAATAAAATAATCGTCGGCCGTGTCTTTTGTTGAGTCGCGACACGCCCGAGCTACCCCTCGTCCTGTTCGGTTACACGCTCCTGAGACAAGCGACACCACCCCCGACCAAGGATCCATCGATCCTTACGAAAGAATCCTGCTCCTGGCGGCTGGCCGCGTCGATGGCTAATTGTCCCATCGACAATCTAATCCCTTCCTTCCCGTCACAGATCCAATTTCCAAAAATTAAATTAATTATAGAAAAATATATAACTCATATAATTTTGATAATTTTGATTTGAGAAAAAATCACACGTGTACTTCAACTATAAACACGTGCGCAAATTACCAATGTAAAAGGTCCAACAGTTTTTTTAATGAAAATTTCGAAAATTTTAGAGGATAAATAAAGTTTAGCTCCTGCTCTAGAAAATATATATCAAATGTAATTTTGGTAATTTTGACTCGAGAAAAATCCCACGTGTGCCTCAAGTACCTCTAAACACGTGTACAAAATTTCAAAGTGAAAGGGTGAACGGTATTTCTGAGAAAAATTTGCGAACGCGCAACAAAGGCCTGTAAAATCAGAATGGCTCTTAAAACTGGGAACGACACCGTCGCGGATGGCCGGTCCGTTGAAAGGAGCGCGGTCCGGAACGTTTCAATGAAACAACAATCAATAGGGTAAACATAATTTAATGAAACAACAACGTTCGTTATTCACGGGAGAACAATTCGATTTTCGCGGATGCCCGTCGGAATGCGGCGCGGCGCCGTGTGAAAACTGGCCAATAACCATTATCCAGCCCGTTATATCGTCGATCTCACCGTCCGGATCGAACGTTTACATAGAAATGGGACGCGCGTCCGTTCCGGCGAGACGCGCCGATAAGCACGTGGCCGGGCGCGCACGTTCTCGATTTTATTAATTGCAGAAATTAATTCGGGATCGAGCGCACCGGCCGCTACACCACCGGCGCGCTGTTGCTCTTTCTCTCGCTCCACCGTTCTGCGCCGCGCTAAACTTTTCAATTAAGACTGGACAGTCAATCAAAGCTAATTGAGTCCGGGATATATGACCGGCCACGTTGATTGGATATTTTTAACGTAACCATTAGCGGTGTCGATGTCGTTTAACGGACACTTTTCATCAGCGTCCCGGAAAAATCCACCCCCGCTTTTTGTTTTACCATCGACGCCAAGACGAGTCAACCGTGAAACCGCCGACCGACCACGCGGAAAATTAATTTCGACTCTTCGAATTCGTAAATATACAATTTCCATGTAAGCCTCATAATTTAAATAATTGCCAGATGAAAATATATAAAACCGATCATTTAACCCTCACAAGCACTTCAGAAATAGTTGCATAAAATATTCTACGATACTTTCTCGTCCATTTTTGCTTCACGCTTTAAGCTTCACTTAATTTATCACGTCAAATTTTAGAGAAATACGTCTCACATTACAGATAATGAGGAGACAATCATTTTATAGTATGGAGAAATAGTAAATGGGTGAATTTTCACCCGGAGGTGAAATAAATTATGTCGGAGTAAACCTTAAGTTTAGGGGAGGCAGCTCCGATGACCTTCACCTTGACATATATTGTCAAGGACAACATTCTGAACAACTTTTGTTAGTACAACTACCCTGTGTTCGGTTTTAGTTTTCGAGATAATTGCAAAAAACTATTGCTAGTACTAAATTGAATTTTAGCGCGAATACGTAAAATTCAATACAGTATTCAATACAGATTTTTGCAATTATCTCGAAAACTAAGACCGAGCACTAATAGTTGTAATGACAAAAGTTGTTCAGAATGTTGTCCTTGACAGCATATCCCAAGATCGAGATCATTGTGTCGGTTTATTCGCGAGAGCCTAAAGAATCTTTCTACATGAAAATCATCTCCGTAGCTTTCTCAATTTCCTCACAAAAACGTTCCAAATCGATTTTCCCAAAATTAAGATAGCGAAAAGTAGGCGTGCGAAGGTGGTTCACGTTGTCGGCGTAGAGCAACAGCTCCAAGAAAACGGTCCGTCAATGGCGGACCGGGATCCTGTCCGGAAGTACCGCTATTAAGGTTCCCGGGCGCGTAGTACGGGCAAACTGGATGTTCCGAACTCGTAAGCAGCCAATTAAGAATAACTACTTCAGCGGAGGCGTCTAGTCGGAGTCGGACGGGGTTACGATTTCTGGCAGCTTCAGTCGCTGATACAGTCTCGTGCCGGCAAGTTCCCGTTACTTCCCCAGTTCGACGACCACCCCTGTCCTTGATGGCTAATTAGTTATTACTAATTGCCCGGAGTAGTTCGGTAGTTTCGATCCCGGCAGCTCGACACCGTAGTATGAGACGCGTTCGCGCGGAACCTAAACCCTTCTCGAAGATAACACGTGGCACCTGCCTCTGTACACAGATGGCGCTTTCACCCCCCTCTTTAGATCCCCTTAATCCTTTCCTGTCGGTTTTCTGACGGAACAAATTTTTTCTGACGATTCAAGTACAGTATTTTATCGATCAATGTCCCACAAGTCTGACCTGTAAATGTCCTAGGGGTATACACCCTAATTCGAATTTCTAACTTCTTTATTTTTCATTATTTTTTCGTGGAACTTTCACCAACATATTCGTAGCATTTTTCTAATAAAATATTTATTTGTATAATAGACAATTAAAGTTTCGGGCGAAAGGAAAGACTTTCTGCCTCGCGCACGAAACTTTAAATGTCCATTACATTAGTAAATATCATCGGAATTATATTATATTTGGTATGATTTTAATTAGAAAAATGCCACAAATATGATCATCGAAGTCCCATCAAAAAATAATTTCTTTGACTGACAACCATTTTTAAATATCTGCCAATTATCTGAAAGAAGCTATCCAGAAGTCGATGCTTTATTTTTCCAATTTACGCACCCCTATCATGAGTGTGGTTTTTTGTGCCGAGTTCAAATAGTTCGGCTGACGGTAAATAGACAAGCATTAGCGTGAATGTACCGCGATAGGGTCAGAGATTAAAATGAACGGTGCCTGGATATCCCGCAGGGTTTATTTTCTGTATGGACACGTTACAGACGATCGGGACCGTACGGTTCGATTAACAGCTAATTACCCGATTAACGCGAATTCGATTGATCGGTAATTATTTTACGAGCTCGATGTACTTTATCGAATAGTTTGTATTCAAGGGACATTATCGAAGTTACGGGCTCGGCCCGGGTTATTCTCTTACGAATCACTTGATGCGTTTTTATCGTGCTCAAAATCGATTTTATCGTCGATTGGATACAATTATTTCAATCCTGCGTCGTCGTTTGTTGTTGCCTCGCGCAGATAGATATTGAGAATCGATTGTTTTTTTTTATTTTTAATTCTCGTATATTGAAACGACTTTGTTGCACCTCGAAATCGAATAACTCGTGACGGAATAGAATGAAAAGAAGAAACAAAAAGATATACGCAATTAGAAATCGCATACGGTGAAAAAGCATCCCCTCCAAACGGATCAGAATGCTACCTGTCAACGTCAACTTCCAATTTTATTTAAAGCAAAATAATTCCCCGGAGCTGGCCGATTTTATTTCCAATAAAAACTGTCCACGTTAATAATAACGTATAAAAATCCGCTGGATAGAAAAAACATTCTAAAAAGCTCACCGTTATTCATCCATCATTCTGGCCAATAAAGATATCTCTCGTAATCAGGAATCATCGTCAAAAATTCGTTCGTCAGCCCCGTACAAATATTTTTACGAAATCAGTCGAAGGCAATTTCGTAGTCCACTGTCGGCCATTGTGTTAGCCGAGAGTAGTCGAGGGCAGGAGTCAGTACACGCTTCCGGTTGAATGGGAACTCCCGGTGGATACGGCGATAATTCCGTAGGCTTTCAATTAGCGTTGGCGCGCGGTTGCTTCGCGGTTCTCGAGTGCCATTACTCGGATTACTTTTCTAGCTTTTTTTCCGATCGAAAGTCTCCTGACACCTCGGCCCTGTATCGGATCCGCTCCGCGCCGTTTGAACGGTTAATTAATACGGCGGAGTGTTCAAGCATTCGGTGGTTCAATTCTGCCAATTTCTGTCCAACAGCTGGAAGAGTCCGTTTCAACGAACTTCTGTTCTTACAGACTTGTGCAGACTACATTGCAGACGCGATGCTTTCTGTCGATGGCTCTCGTGCTGCTAACGCCAGACAGACAACGCTGATAGCTTTCCAATCTTCCTAACGCCACCGTGTTCGCGAAATTCGATCTACACAGGGTCGACGTACTTCGCGCTGGTTTAATGTAGAATTTTTATTCCGGTACCTGGACGGTGGAATTCTCGTTTAACTGACTCTAGTATTGAATTCTTGTTTGAATCATTAAATGGTGGAATTCTCGTTTAACTAACTCAACTATTGAATTCTTGTTTGAATCGCTAGAAGGTGGAATTCTCATTTAACTAACTCAACTATTGAATTCTTGTTTGAATCGCTAGAAGGTGGAATGTTGAATTCTTGTTTGAATCACTAGACGGTGGAGTTCTCGTTTAACTAACTCATCTATTGAATTCTTGTTTGAATCGCTAGAAGGTGGAATGTTGAATTCATCTTTGAATCACTAGACAGTGGAATTCTCGTTTAACCGACTCAACGATTGAATTCTTGTTCGTATGATTTACACGTGGAATTCCCGTTTGAATACTCAACTTGAAAATATTGTTACTGTGGAATTCTCGCTTAATTAACTAAACTATCAAATTCTGGCGAAACTAGACGATGGAATTCTCGTCGTAATAATTGAACCAGAAGATTCTGGTTCGAGTAAATCGACTGCGGTGGTTGTTCGTTGGACCAATTAGTGGTAGTTTTCACAGGAGCACGCAGCGCTGAGCGTTTCGTAGCGTCGTAACCGAAGACGATCGATTTTCACCTCGGGTACAACAGAATTTCAGCGTCCCAGAAATTTCCAGGGTAAGACACGCGTTCGAAGACTGCACCGAAAGCTGTTTGCCGGCTCGTTGCTGACACAACCACGTTACTTACCGTGGCTTGCAAACCCTCCATTACCTCGGCTCTTATAATTCATTCATGGACCCGTTAATCAAATAATTGATGGAAAGCCGGAAAAAGGGGAAATGGAAAGAAGCTTTTTTAACGAATGATAAAAGGCATACTTTCAGCTTAATGGAATTCGTTATCAAGCAAAAATAATTCCCTTTGACCATCCAGGAATCAAGAGAAAGACGAGAGAGAGAGAGGTGGGGGGATGGGTCCGGTTGAAACAGAGGCACCGACGTCGACGACGTTGAAAAATAGGAAAAATCGAAAATAGATGTCGCTGAAGCGACCCGAGGGAATCACATTCAGCCAAGGTTCCCGGACATCTTGCCGCTTTCTCCAGAAGTCGGAGAGAGTCCCTCAGGACGGAAGGAGACAAGGAGTAATCGACAGAGACGTTGCCAGCTCACTGAATGACATTTCGAATTGATATCCTACGAAACACGCTGGGTCCGGTTTAAAAATGATAAATTAGAGGATCCAGAAGGTGTTCCGGGGCTGCATGGGCAATCCATAAGAAGCGCAACAAAATAACTCGAGCATCAGCTGGGCCAAGAGAGCGCGAGGAAAACTGCAATCCGTCCCGAAGACGGAGCAGTTCCGCGCACGTGGCGCGCATTCGAAAACCCATCAGCGTGCAATAGAGTCTTGCGTCGCGCGATCCTCTCCGATTATGCCGAGGATTTGCTGGCGAAGAAACATAGACCGTATCACTGGAAATAGAGGAGCAGTCCTGGAGGCTGTCTTTCAGGGTCTACAAGTTTTATGATGGTCGAGGATACCTTTGTGGATCTAGGCTAGGTAGGTGAAAAGCTGTGTTCAAATTTTTTAGACCAGCTAGGAGTCTAGATCCTGAGAGGGTGCACTTATTATTTTTCTGACGAGGATTGGAGATTGCTGGAGGTCTACATCATTGCTAGGTGATGTCTTGATGGAAACAAAAGAACAGACATGGAGGATGTCTTTCAGGGTCTACAAGTTTTTTGATGGTCGAGGATACCTTTGAGGATCTAGGCTAGGTAGGTGAAAAGATGTCTTCGAATGTTTGAGACAAGCTAGGAGTGTATATCTTGAGAGGGTGCACTTGTCATTTTTCTGACGAGGATTGGTGATTGCTGGAGGTCTACATCATTGCTTAGACGGTAGTCCAGCTCAGTCCCCATGTCCTAGGCCCTTTGCAATCTGCAAAACAGTTGAAAGCCGCGGCGTACTAAACGCAGCAATGATCCAGTTAATAGCATCGACTCAGGCTAGCTCATATAATGACGAGTGTGCGAGCATTTTTCCAGCGGAGAACTGGTCGGATGTCGCGCGACCCTCTTTCGACTTCATTGAGACCGGCAATGGATGGCGGGTAGCCGCGCTACTCACGTGACGAATGTTCGATCGAGTATTTTCTGATTTACGAGCAGTCATTTTGAGGGGGTCGGTTTAACGATCGTTCAGGAACCGCGAGGTGTCACATCGGCGCGGATGGACCTCTCAGCTGCGACGGCCGCGATTCGATTTTAGTGCGGGGGATTTAATACTCCATTTAATGCGTGTACCCGTGAAAAATGATGGCCGGCATTATTGGACCGAGAGGCAGTAAAAATGCCCGGGAAATCGATGCATTGATTAATGATCGGCACCGAACGGGACACTCTTCGGATTTTAATGATACCATCTACTGGTTTGAAAATCCGCATCAAATCTCCGCCGTCTCCCTGCGCAAAGATATCCTAGAGAGTCTACCTCGAAGAGGACACTCTTTTCTCCGTACTGCAGGCAGCCGACTCGAAAAGGAAGACAGGAGAGAGAAAAGGGAGAGTCGTAGGCGTCGTTCGAACTTCTGGTCGAGTGTCGGTGGCACTTAGATGTGGTTCGTTAGTTCCTGGAGATTGCATCTCCCTGGATTTAGCTAGCAAGTTACCCGCGGCTTCTCACTCCGCGAAAGGCAGCCTCTGCACGTCGGCCATTACCAGACGATTGCCAGCTCCGAGTGCAATTTCGTTTCCCAGATATCGAGGTCCGCCCGCCGCAATTTCTTAGGTGCCACTTAAGTATCCACTATTTTTCGCCACCCCCCTAGAGTATACTTACACGAGATCCCTCGATTGATCTTCGTTTCCCCTCCGGATCTCCATCGGGCCGGATGATCTCGTGATGTGGATTCACTTATCATGCCCCTGATAATTGCTCCGCGATGCTTCCTTAATTTCTACCACAATTGCCAGACCCTAACAGCTCCTAAGCATCGAATCAGTCTTTGACCTAGCTTGGACTAGGTCCTCAAAGCCTACCTCGGTCGTCATTGAAAAAAGATTGGATTTACCAAGTCATCATGACCCTAACCGGGTTCTAGAATCCTTTGCCACAACCTAGAGTACACTAAAGAGCTCAAAGACACCGCCAGACGTCATCAGCAAAAAGCTAAGGCCACCCAGTCTCCAGTCTAGATCCCCGGAAGGTCCTAAACAGAATCTGAACCGCCCTGAACCATCGGTAACGATGCCCCCTTGCGTTAATTAAGAGTAATTGCTATTCCCGTGCCTAGCCGGAACAAAGGGACGGTTTGTCCTCCAGTTTGCAATCACTTAATCGCAGGATCGGGAAACAGTGCGGGCCGCGACTGATGGAAACGTTACTTCTCGCTGGATGGGAACACCCGGAGTAATTACAAATGCTAAACCGGGAGAAATGTCACGTCGGGAACCGGAGTCTTGGACGATCGAGCCAAACCTTAAGTGGATGCTTCTTCGTGGTATGCATCCTGAGCTGTGAGAGTCAATCAGCTGGAACTACCATTTCAAAAATGAGGCGGATGGGATTAAAGCGACTGAAAATAGCCTACGGGTGTTCTGGAGACCGTGACAGTTTAGATATAATCGCCCGCCATCTTGGAACGTTGTAATTTCGCTCGACAGACGCATTGGACAATCCATTATCAACTGAACCCATTCGCTAACCGTTCTGATGTATTTCTCGCCCGTGCTGGGAGATTTGTTATCAATTATCATAATGAGTTGACTAATAACCGACCTGTGAAGTTGTATGCCCGGCAAACCCTTTAGATGTCGCCTAGGCAACCCATCAATACCGATATGAGTACATGAATTACTGTGGTCATTGACGAAGCACACACCTGCTCCGATAGTAGTCACTGCTAGGGACAGAGGTACCTTTCATGTGTGGCCTAACAATGAGGGCAGCAATCCAGCTATCAAATTAGGTGCTATTTTCAAAAACCATCAGCACAAGTGCCACTAGATATATTGATGGAGCACTGAAGTGTTTCGATAGTAGTGCTCATTTGGTCCCGAGGCTAGTAGAATTTGGGGAGAAAACTCTTTGCAGTTCCTCTACTTTGGATCTCCTCAAGTTTGGACTCCCCCAACTTTGGATCTCCTTAAATTTGGACTGCCCCAACTTTGGATTCCCTCAACTTTAGATTCCCCCAACTTTGGATTCCCCCAACTTTGGACTCCCCCAACTTTGAATCCCCAATTTTGGACTCCCCCAACTTTGGACTCCCCAAACTTTGAATCCCCAATTTTGGACTCACCTAACATTGATGGACCAGGTTTTATCTTATTTCACCGGGTGTCCCACACTTTTCCACTGAAGTACGCATGGGCTAACTGTTGACGACAGTTCGACGTTATCGCGGGCGTCAGTGGGTGACGATGTTTCGACTTAGGAGGTCGTCTTAAGTGCCCTTTAATATTAAGGAGAGTGGTGGCAGCCTTTATTGGCATCCCTCCGCATTAATCGGGTTACGGCGTGCGCGTCGCGGAAATTTGTAGGCGGTTATAAATTTTAAAACTTGCTCACGCACCTGCGTTCCCGCGCCCTATGGCTTACAGGGGGTTAATCGAGCGGGCTGAAATATTTTGCATATCGAGACTGCAACCCGGCAACTTGCCAAGGGGTAAATGATATCAAGGAAATTAATGCCCCGGCTCCCGATCCGCCGTAGTTAAAGCTGTTGTGATTTGTTTCTGTTTCGGGAACGTGTCGCACCGGTTCCATTGAATATTTAATTCCAGCTCCTCGAATAATTCGGCGATCCGGGGGAGAGTTCTAAATAGTATCGGTCCTGTCTATGGTCGAATGCGATTAACGAACGTTTGTCACTTTCCCCGGTCATCGTCGACGAACTACTTTTCGAGCGATTACAGTCTACTATTAGTTAATATAAATCTAATTACACGGCCGTTTAGTTCGGCAAATGATTATTGAATAATTCGAGCCCGCGTCAATGCACGTTACACCGTTCGCCTGGCAAAGGCTCGGCATCCTTTCCGCAGGCTACCGATATTATATTTCAGCTAATGAGACTCAAAGTTCGCCGGAGGCCGGTCGTGATCCTGATTGGTCGGCTATTAACGATGCCCGACTGTAACGATCATGTGGCGCGCGACAAATACAAATTAATTAATAACGTTCATAAACCACTCGCACGCCCGGCCGGAGTAGCTTTAACGGCTACGCCAGGCCCGGGGTTAGTTAATACCCGTTAAATTATCTCCGGTACTTAGGCAAAGATCATTAATTTATGTTCTGTCGTGCCGCTTTTCGTGTGCACGCGCGACCAAGGACTCGGCACGCTGATGTTTGCAATAGAATTACGCGAAGGATCTCGTACGGAACCTTTGCGTACATCTGCTTTCCTACCTTTTTGAGGATCACTTGTAACGCGGAGAGACCTGGCAAATGTACCTTGGAATAAGGCAGTGGGAATGGCGAGTTGTTACATCATGATACTGGGTGAATAGGACAAATCCAAATATAGCTTCCTCAGGTTTAGAGTTCGAAGTTCAAGAGATTCAAAGTTAGTAGAGTTCCAAGTTGGGGAGTCCAGAGTTGGGGGAATTCAAAGTTGGGGGAATTCAAAGTTGGGGGTATGCAAAGTTGGGGGAATTCAAAGTTGGGGGTATGCGAAGTTGGGGGTATGCAAAGTTGGGGAGTCCAAAGTTGGGGAGTCCAAAGTTGGGGAGTCCAAAGTTGGGGAGTCCAAAGTTGGGGAGTCCAAAGTTGGGGAGTCCAAAGTTGGGGGAGTCCAAAGTTGGGGGAGTTCAAAGTTGCGGGAGTTCAAAGTTGGGGGAGTTCAAAGTTGGGAGAGTCCAAAGTTGGGGAGTCCAAAGTTGGGGGAGTTCAAAGTTGGGGGAGTCCATACCTAAGGAGATCCAAAGTTGGGGGAGTCCAAAGTTGGGGGTATCCAAAGTTGGGGGAGTTCAAAGTTGGGGGAGTTCAAAGTTGGGGGAGTCCAAACTTAAGGAGTTCCAAAGTTGGGGAAGTCCAAACTTGAGGAGATCCAAAGTTGTAAGAGTCCAAGTTGACTGAGTCTAAGCTAGCTTCTAATTCTACAGAGCTCAATGTCCCAAGAACCACCCCCTCTGAACCCAGACATACCCAGCATCCCCTCTGTAGCTCAAAGCCCGTGTCCACTCTTCACAGAGAATATAATGATGTCTATGCTATATCAGACGGACGGAGTACCCTTTAAAACTGAAATATATCAGGCGGAGTTGGTTCACGGTGTGAACTTTTTGCCCCGTACATCCATTACAAGCTCTCAGCAGAGCTCGCGTGGATCGCGTCGATGATTTACCGTACACACTCTAAAAACATGGAGTTAAACGCTATTTCCTGTCCACGTCTTCTCGCTGGTAGGAAGACACGAAGACGATGGTTCCGGAGCTCGTGCGACCTACAGATATCAGCTCCGCACGCTTTATCGGCCACAGCGGAGACGGTAGGGGGGCGCCTTAATAATTTACAACCGCAAGACACACGCGCCCGTTATTGGCCCATAAAGTATCCCTGCTATGGTTCCACTAGTTTACCCGGCGATCCTTGCTTTATATTGTCGTCCCAGGTCCTTCGTCCTTGGATGGACTGACATGCACGATTTTCCATAGAATTCCTTCCACCCCAAAATATTGAAAATATGGGGGAAAAAGCAGATTTTTTCTATCTTTCCAAAAAGATTTTCAACCATGACGAATGGAAATCACATCGAGCATATTCTTTCTCTTCGAGGTTGCACGGATGACGAGTCTAAAGCTGCTTCGACTATACACCCCCACAGAGCTCGATGACGACGCCGGCGACGACCCTTATGTTATGGCTCTGATCTTCGGCGCGATGACGACAGAGAGAGGCTTCTAATTAAAATCTCCGGATTTTTTATCCCGACACATTTCCACCCCGGCGAGCAAGGGGATGTGAAAATACCAGACGTTGTTCGGTGGAGAAGTGCAGAAAGAAAAAGAAAGAGAGAGACGAGGGGTAGGTCGGGAAGGGAAGAAATAATTGAAGTCGTTCATCCGCCCTTGGCGAAAGCAATTAACACCGGTCAGGGGGGGATACGTGTGTGGGAGTAAAACAGAGTTTAATCGGATTCAGTGCTGACTGCGTGATCCATATGTATGTCGGAGTCTCTAATACCGACAACACAGCCTGTCGATACAGACAGGAGTCCAACCGGAAACGAATAAAATCACTAGACGGTCTCAAAGCAAATGAATTTGAACACCAAATGAAATTAGACGCGCTCAAGGGTTGCCTGGGTTAGGGGTAGGAGCACGAAGTTTGTTTCAGGAGAAATGATGAAAAATTCTAGAACATGCAGACTCTTTCGAGGGCAAGTAAAAACGCATTTCAGAGACACCGTGAGCAGAGTCGTCGCGCAGAAACATGTTGTTCCGTGTCCTGTGCTCGTTACCGGGAATGCGCGCGCGTGTACGCGGTATTTATCTGGCGGAAACCGTGGCCATAACTTCGTTTCCATGGGAATTGTTCGGCAACAGGTGGGGAAAATTTCCACACACAGGCCAACCCCGGCCAGCCCCTCGTTTGTCGTTTCATCAACTTTAATCATAATTTTCGGAACTTTAACGCAGACTACCCGTACCGATTCCTCGGGAAACATCGTGGGTGCAGTTTTTTTTAATCGTTCCGCGTTCACCTTCGAGTAGATGATATTTAAGCGAGCTAAAGTAGAATTTAATAAATTCTGGAAGTTCAACACAGATTTTCAAGGTTCAATAACGTTCGTATAGTAGTTTCTCCATTCTTTTATTTTAACCTCTTAGCGATGGCGAATTTACACGTCGATCGTAAAGCAAATGGTCTTGTTATAAATGTACTGTGTACTCCGATTTTGTTGAAATTTTAGTATGTTATGCAGGAACACATTCTGAACAACTTCTTCCTTTTGCAATATAGGGAAATCGCTTTTAGTTTTTGAGATATTGGCAAAAAACTATCGCGAATACTGTATTGAATTTTTCGTATTCCTGCACGCTCCGCAGCAATAGTTGTTTGCAAATATCTCGAAAACTAAAAGCGACAACCCGATATTGCAAAAGGAAAAAGTTGTTCAAAATGTTCAAATCTATAACATATTAAAATTTCATCAAAATCGGAGGATAATTACTATTAAGAGAGTGATAAAAGTGTAAATAAAGAAGTGACATAAAATAAACTTTACATGTCGTTTCTTTGTTTACAGATAAGATTGTACACGATATACATAATTATTATAATATAGTATTGTATAATAAATAAAGAAATAATTCTTATATAAATTTGACAAAAAACGAGCAAGTATCACATTTTGATTGGATAAAAAAAATTAATTTATTCTTGAAAAGGTTATCGTTGTTGCAGAGCAACAGAGATTTGGTTAACTGGTTACTTTTCGATAATAAAAATCATTGTTTTATCTTATTTGTGTCGACGATTCTTCGATTTCTGAACAGAAAATTCATCGCTTTGTCCTGGCCGCGCTGTGTGTCTGCCAAACGAACTCGAGTAGCTCATGAAGAAGTAAAGAGACTTGGGCCCGGCCCACGCAATACGAGGAACGCAATTTCATTTTGTAAATGCGTAATGCCGGCGCAGCTCGGCCGCTGCCTCTTTGTTCAGCGGGCGAAAGGGGCTGCGAAACGAGAACGGGCCGCTCGTAACCGATTCTCCGGGGTGCGATCAGTTATTTAGAATTTCGTGAGCACTCTCTGCATGGCCCCATCGATTTTCCAATCGCGCCGCGGGTCCTCTTTCTCCTCGCCGCACGTCGTGCCAAATACTTTTCCCCATTCTGACGAACACACCTAATTCCGACATCCCTGACACACAGAAATCTACCAAACCATAAAAATCTCACAACATTTTTAGCCGTCTTAGATTTCCACTCCGTTATCACGCTGAAATTTTCTTGTCGAACACAAATTGATGTCCAATCTCCGCAAACGAGGGAATTATGTAAAAATTGTCACTATAATTGCAGACTGTTTGTCGTAGTAAATTGGACAGATTCCGAACGAGGACACCCGGTATAAGGACTCAGGATAAAGACCGAGGAACATCGTCGCCGAAGATTGACAAAGAAGACAAGGGGCGCGTCAAACACTGAAACGTCTTATCGCCACCATCAACAGGAGGCTGTCAGCGGCTGTCACGCGCTAAAAATATCAAGACGGTGTCGGACAACTGCCTGTTCTCGCATACTCTATCGAAGAAACTAACACGCACACGCGTCTAAACAGCCTCGAAACACACGAGCAAAAGCCGAACTCTTCCGTTCGATGCGAACGCGCTTTTCGTCGCTCCTTTAACTATTTCGCGGAGCAATTTCGCCTGAAACTCGACTGCCGTGGACGGCCGCCGTTCGCCGGCACTAATTAAATGTTTCCAAACGCGGCGGGGTAAAAGCGTAATAAAAGAGCGACGTAATAGAGCGTAATTAAAAACGGCATTACCATGGGCATTATTAACGTAACGCGAGAAAGGGAAAGGAAGCACGGGAACGCGCTAATTAACGACAATTAATTAACCGAGTGCGGTCGAATTGGGAAAAAAATATCCACCAGCCAAACCTTTTAGGGGACCTGCTTCAGTTCTGCCCGCGTACCCTCGTTACCACTCAACTTTTCCGGATCTATTGATATTTCTTTCTTCCGCGGTTAACTCCGTTTTACTGAGGGCTCGGATTAATATGCCACCCGCTATTCGCTGCCCCTATCACCGACACCATAAAGACTCCATTCATTGATCTCTGATAACGGCCTCGTGATATCATAAGAAATTCACACACGTTTATCCGGTTATTTGTACTCGATCATGGGGAATTTCTATCTACGAGTTGCTCCGTCGTTTCATCGCCGTGAAATTAGTTTTAAATTTTAACTTCGCCGATGTTCGCACCATCGCCATTTTGTGTATAATAATCGTATGGTGTTGTGACTCGGCTCATTTTGAAGGGTGGATCCTCTACTTTCACACCCATTTGGTACTTTTTTTTAGAATTCTTGTGTCCTAACATACGAGCAAAATAGTGAAAATAGTACCCTTTTTTATACTCTCCGATTTAAGTGAATGTACAAAAATGAAAAAATTTTTGCCGTCAATGAAACTACCAGGGATTTGAAGATTGAAGTCTTAGCTTTGCAACAAGACCAAAAACATTGGTCTACGATTTTTTTTCGCCGAGTAATCGCGTCTTAAATGAAAGGAGTGGCTCTGGTACTTGGAGAACGAAAGAACCGCCGATTCTTACGTAAGTAGTCGATGTTTAAACAATTGTAACTTTGTAAAAAAAAATCGTAGGCTAGTCTACCTAGACTCATTTTAAAGGCTGAAACCTGCTCTTTCGACTGCTTAAAGTCGTTTCTTCAGAAAAAATTTTTATCTCAAGACATGGACGAAAACGTAAAAATAGTCATTTTCGAACGGTTTTTTCAAATTCAATCATCTCCTCGAAGTTGAAAAAATTTTTCTCGGGGATGAGACTACACTGGAATTGAAGATTGAAGTCTTGGCTTTACAACAAGAGCAGAAACATTGGTCTACGACGTTTCGTTGGTTTCGTACACGAAGATACAGAAGTTTAGACATCGATAGGCGTGTTGAGGTATTGTTTAAACGTATTCGATACTGCGGCCAGTCGAACGATTTTACAACGGCTTCTCTGGAATTGTGGAACACCGAGTTAGACTCTCGGCATCGATGTCAATGCTCGAATAGAGCCGTCGTTGAACCCCGACGGGAGGGATTCCGACGAAACTTTCGACCTTAACTCACCGACTTGCCGCGAAAAGTCTTTCGGTCCCTCAGGAAACGGGGAAGAAAACTCACCTGGAACAAAGAGAACGGGGGAGTCAAGATCGATCGGCGAAAACATCGGAAAGTGAATGAATTTCGCGCGGGCTTCTCTTGTAAACCCGACAACCTCTTAATCACTCAAGAATTCATCATCTGATTACCGCAAAATAAGAACTCTAAACCAATCCTGAAGATCAAGCACAATTTTCATAAATAAAATTATACTTCAATCACATTAGAATCAATGTTTATAACCTGGTGGATAATTGTGCTTGGCAAGAGAGAGAGTCAATTCAGCGAAACGAGCGGTACGATTATTTTAATTATTACGATAATTAACTTGATAGGACGGTTGATCGTTAATGGTTTTGCAATTTAATCGAGCGGGGGTGGGGGGAGTGGAGGTGGATACGCGCCGGAAACAATACTTATTTACTAGCCGTATTATCGTTTAGTCACGGTCGAACGAGGGACGGTAATTAATTTTCTTCCGCGCGCACGGACAGAAGTTATGCAAGAGAATTAAGCAGACGTTGATTCGCGACAATTTAAAGCGAGCTTAGCCGCTGCCGAATGAATTATTATCGCCCACTGTCGGCGATTACCGACAAGAGAAACAGAGATAGAGAGAGAGGGAGCAAGAACGAAAGAGAGGTGCGCGCGCAATAATTTCCCCATCGTGTCGAATGAAAATCTCTTGGACAATTTACCGTCGATTACAATAATTAATTCCCGGTCTGCCTCTTTCCCGAATGCAACGCGGTGTTCTCCCCTCCCCCCGTTCCTGAAACACGTCAACCAAACCGACGTGACACATCTGGGTCTCCGGCGTTTAGGTTCCGCCGGCTAACAAAAACAAATAACATCCTCGCTTGCCGCCGTACACTGCCGATTCCTCGTGGTTAATTAATTTGATGGCCGTGCTTAACAAATGGGGGGCGAACCGATACCGATATAAAATATATATATTGTTACAAATCTGGCCTTATTTCAATATACTAATGTTACAATTATTGCGGTATTAATTATCTTCATCCGTTACGTCATGCCGGGGCTCGCATGTGGCCGTTAATTAATTTAGTTAGCATTAATGATCCGGATCGTCGAAGCACCTCTCCCTACTATACAAATTAATTTTGTTATTATTATGTGCTGGTTGATCATTATTGCTGGACGGATTTTGTCAACGTTTTATACACAATCAAGCTGAAAGTAAAATAGTTCTTCGAAGATTCTAGTGAGAGGGAAAACATGGTGCTCTGGGAGAAACTGAGGCTCGTTATACAGTAATTATTCACAGCTTATATCTATTATTTATTATTATATATAAAAATGAAGGCTGTAACTAGAAAGCTGTAATTTTGAACAGAGAAAGGATATTTCGAATTTCAACCCCTAAGAGGGTGAAACTTTTGTTGAGGAATATTTTATTTGTGGTAAGATTTGCTTGAAATCTTAATGCTCTTTCATATAATTAATCAAACACCTATTTCGGCATTTTAAAAAATTCATCCCCTAAAGGGGTGAAAAGGGTTGTAACGTTTGTATGAGGAATATATTGTTGGTGGTCTGATTTACATCATATTTGGTTTTAATGCTTATTGATACAATCTGAATGGGGTGAATAGGGGGTTAAAAGGTTTTATAGAGAAACAATATTAATACAACAATATAAATTGTTTCCCTTGGGCCCAATCTGGGAGCCAGTCAGAATGGGACCAGATCAGACTAGGATCTTAAAAAAATTAGGACCCTGTTGGGTCTGGACAGATTAAGGCCGCAGTTTTTGCAGCGAATAATCCTTAGCAATCCGCACAACGTGAAAAGTAACGAAATCAGAGCTTGCGAGGCAGAAATCTGCGCGCCGTTGAAGCGTTTGTTGATAATCAGGTGTTCCAACTAGTTCGCCGGAGACAAGCGAACGTTTAGCAGCGGAAACGAGCGAGAAAGCGTTAGGGGCGATCCGACGGCTGTTTGCCGACGAATTAATTGGTTGGAAGAAGTCAGTTAAAACAGTTTAAACTGTTAAGCACGGGTAAATTCAGCCATCCCGAGCCACGTGTATGCAAAACTCGAACAGACGTGGCCCGTCCCCACTTCTCCATCCCTATATCTCTCTCTCCTCGTTTCTCCAACCGCTTACACTTCAGCCCGCACACATCCCCGTCCTCCACGCCTTTCTCTCTGTCGTGCCACGTATAAACTTGGATCGTTGAAGTTGCAGCTTTGCCTGCGACAAGTTGGATCGGCAAAGTTGCCCCTCGGAACGTTCTCGCCCTCTCTTCGAGCTATCGTCGACTTTCCGTCTTGCCTCAGAGGCAGCGCACGTTTTGAATCTGTCCCCCGTAGCCATCGCCCGACGTTGGGAAACGAGGCGAATTGTCCTGGAATTGTGCGTTGGAAGACGACAGGACAAAGGAACCGCTTCCGGCGACGGGGCCTCCGTCGTTGGAAAGTGGGCTTGAAAATGCCTGGCGAGCTGTCTCCGTTTGTTTGCCACCCCCCGCCCCTCCTTCCACGCGCCCTTTGCACCAGGCCGTTTTCAGATCGGAGGGACGATTTTTCTTCGCACCGACCATTACCGTAATCGACCGAATCGACGCCGTCCTTTTTTCCCCATGAAAACGCGGCTTCCTCGGAACCGCAGCCTGAAATTTTCGAAACCAACGGGAACGCGACGCACTACAGGGTGTCTAAAAATTACATTTCCGCAAAATTGACCTTGACAAGCAAGGTAAAAAAAATTCTTTTCCTTTCAAAGTCAAGGTTAATTTTGCGGGGAGTTTTTTATGTGAATTTCCACTAAATCGTAGGTGTAGAATCACGCTATGGTGGCCGTGACATATAATTTTTAGACACCCTGTACTCGAACTCGGTGCAAAAGCGTCGCAAACATTTTTGCAATGGCAGAAATAAAATTCAGGAAATTGTTACGAATGAAGAGAAACACCCTTATTATTCCACCCTTCGAAGCAAGCTTCGGAAACGATTTGCAACAACTCGGGTAATGAATTACCCTCGACCGGAGGAGTTTCCGTCGACGACAGCACGTAGAGCCATCATATTTAATGTTTTCAGTTTCCAAGCGTGAGTTTTCAGCGTTTCGTTTAACGGTGTTTCGATACCGGGTCCGCGGCGAGAGCGTGTGATAACCTCTTGCCGCCGCGTCACGTTCGCCACAGCCGTTGACAAAATGGGAGGAGTGTGCTGGCTCGTTCATAAAACACGTGCCAGGATAGAAATTTCGGCGACGGGGCACCTGTTACGTGTGTTACGCGGCCTGCGTCTCGCGTAACACCAGATGACGCCATCGCGTTTCAGTGTTAGATACCATTGATCTGTTGCTCGGCCCACACGTGACCTGGGAACAAACC
This sequence comes from Lasioglossum zephyrum, assembly GCA_028455615.1. Taxonomy (NCBI): domain Eukaryota; kingdom Metazoa; phylum Arthropoda; class Insecta; order Hymenoptera; family Halictidae; genus Lasioglossum; species Lasioglossum zephyrum. The sequence continues at coordinate 2,916,018 of CM052325.1, read as the reverse complement.
CCTAGCCTGGTTACATTGTCCATCGTGATCAAGATTGGATCTACAGCTGGGAACTAACGCCTAGCTTGGATCTACAGTTGGGAACTAACCCCTAGCTTGGATCTACAGCTGGGAACAAACCCCTAGTCTGGATCTCTTGTCCAACGTGATCAATCTTGGATCTACAGTTGGGAACTAACCCCTAGCCTGAACCTTTTCCTAGCTTAGGGTACTTGTGGACTGGTTGGGTCCATGTTGGACTATTTGTGGACTCATTGGACTTAGCTAGGCCTACTGGTGGACTCATTGGACGTCACTCATGGACTCCTACTGGACCCAACATGATCCAGCTTGGTCCCTCTTTGGCGACACCCGCAGTCGACAACAATGGATTGAACAAGGAGCCGGGGAAAAATGGCCGGACACCTTCAGAACGTGAAAAGGCGGATTTTACAGCGGTCTGTATCGCAGCAGAAGTTCCGGCCACATTAACGTAATTCGCGGTGGCGGGAAGCTTTTTAATTAAAAGTACCGTGCCGCTATTATCTCACGAACTTATAATCGCGCCTATCCATCCCCAGGTTACCGCTCCTCCCGCACTCGACCCAGGAAGTCGGCTTTTATTCGCGAAACACGAGACCGTGGTGAGTAATAATTCAAATTTCTATGCACCGCGCAGCACCACGGCCGCGAAAGCGAATAGAAAGCCAGACCGCGACGGGGAACAAGATTATCATCATTTACTAAGGAATAACAGTTTCGCAGATTCTCAAAAGCTGCTGATCGTGGCGCTGTACTTTTTAACCGCTGCAGTTACTTCTTTGTTTTTTTTTTTTTTTTTTGGTGACACCTGTTAAATGTGTACAGCTTCGGCATTGATTTACCTCGAGAATTAGTCGACTGGGTTAGATTCCGTGAACGTCCCACCAGCTACCGAGAATAATCGTGGCCTCGCTGATTTATCAGTTAGCCGCGATCGATTTTTCTTCGCTGGCCCTGACAAGGGTGCGAGTGTGGTACAATTAATAATGGATCCCGAGGACGGGAACGGTGGCGGTCATGAATAAATTGAAACTTCATCGGGCGGGCAGAAGCTGCGAAAAGCGTGACCGTCGGCTCATTAGCATGCAAATTTTCCAAGGGCAGCCTGCCTTGCCTGGCCCCTCCGAGTAAACTTGACGGTCTTGGTCTTCTTGCTAGGCTGCTCTTTATTTCCCCGGGAGCTTGTGTTGAACGTCCGTCAGACCACCTACCCGACACCGGTTCGTTTCAGTCGACTCGCTTCGTGTCAGCAGCTTCGATAGCGATTCACTTGACTGATATCTGAACCAGGATCTACGTCAATCGATAACTGCGTGCTCGACTTATTCAATTCGGATTCTCAGCTGTATGGATCTCAACTGGAACGAAATTAGATCCAACTTGATACGAATTGGGGTTCAAACCTGCAGTCCAAATTAGGTCACTGTGAGGTCTACATTTGGAGTCTAAATTGCACCACTGTTAGGACCACCTTGGAGACTAATTCGGAGTCCAAATTAGATCACTGTTAGGTCTACATTTGGAGTCCAAATTAGGCTATTGTTAGGAACACCTTGGACCCCAATAGGACCACTGTTAGGACCACCTTGGACCCCAATTAGACCACTGTTAGAAGTCCAATGCGGAGTCCAAATTACCTGGGACCCCAATTGGACCACTGTTAGGACCACCTTGAAGCCCAATGCGGAGTCCAAATTAGGTCACTGTTAGGTCTACATTTGGAGTCCAAATTAGGCTATTGTTAGGACCACCTTAGAGCTCAATGCAGAGTCTAAATTGTGTTCCAGCTAATTCCAAGCTAACTCGGTATCAGAGTTAAGCCTTGGATAAGATCAATATTCCTATCCGATACAGGCTTCCATTTCGAACTAAGGAACCTTTGAATTAGTTCGAAGTCCAATTTAGCCCATGGTGGATTCAACCGTGGTCCAATTGATACCAGTGTTAGCTACATCCCAGTTAAGTTTGAATCCACCTTCGTATAGGCCTAGGTTAGCTCTGGACTGGTAGGTGTCACCACCGATTAAACGACTACATGACAGAAACTCATCCTCAGACGAAACATATTAACATAATTACACCCCCAAGACTATTTGCAACATACACTCCTCAAAGGCAAACAAGTTCCTTTTTATCTAATGTATAAGAAGAAATTGCTCCGTTTCGCTGAACACTCTTAATCCCGGAAAGACTAAGCTCCACTGCTGAGCCGTCTTATCTGAATACGCAAAGCCAATGCTCTTCTTGAAGAGTCCTGCAATTTAATATAAATCTAGAAGACGTAAACATTTTTCACAAAAGGTTAGCCAAGCACTTTTATCCATTTATCTAATAACGAGTGGATAATGTCAGGTTCCCGGTAATATTTCACTTTTGTCAAAGCTCTTGGAAGAGTCCGGTAATAAAATCTATAAACGTTAATGGCCGTTCAGCCAGATATTGTTCGCCAAGTGATCGATCTCGCCGCGGAGATGATTTCCTTCGAAAAGTCTGGCGTCTTGACTGGCCACAAGAGGATAAAGTAGAATGCCTGCCCATCTGCTGGCGGTAAGGAAGCGTGCGAAGACACGGGAAAGGAGAAACCTGTACCGACTCGAGGAACTTTTTTACGCTGGGAAACACCTCCGGAAAAGTCCTTCCTCGATTTTCCTACCACGGGCAAATTGTACCGTCCTATCAAATCAATTTTCACCTGTACACAAAAATCGTTCGCCTAGTGTCGCAATAGTCACCGACGTTTTAGAGAGCTCTCACGTTATCTGTACTATCCCAGAACAATACCACGCGCCATTTTTATTACTTCAGCTCCCTATCGCGTAATTGGTTAAACATACACGGTTAACGCAGATAAGGTTCAGCCAATATTCCAAATGGCTCGGAAGGCAATTCTACTGGCACGCCATTTTATACAGTGACCCTGAAATTCGAGTTTTTCTTTTTTCAGTTATGAACTGGGTGACATTTAATCGACAGATCCCACTAAAAATTGGACGTTTCTTTCTTTGAATCGCGACACAGGATTTTATCGAATTTGAAATTAATTTTAATGTTAAATATGGCGAAAGCAAAATGTGTACAGGGCTGTAAAAATGTAGTAGGAGAGACTAAGGTGAAATTCGAGTTTTTCTTTTTTCAGTAATAAACTGGGTAATATTTAATCAATAGATCCTACTAAAAAAATGGACGTTTTTTTCATTGAATCGCGACACAGAATTTCATCGAATTTAAAAAGAATTTTAATGTTAAATATGGCCAAAGGACAAAGTGAAAATTATTCGCGACAAGCAGGAACGTGTACAGGGCTGTAAAAATGTGGTAGGAGGTAATAAGACGCAAGATTGCGTCACGAAGAAAGGCCAGTGAGTCAGACCATTTCCCCGAACAACGAACGGGGAAAAGTTTTGCTGCGGAGTGTACCTAGCCACATACCAAGTCGCGATTTGAATTACAATCGGCGCATCCCGCCATCCCGTCCAGCCGGTTCGCGTCTCGTTAACCACCCGCCATTCTTATGTAATTTTATGCTAAATTTCCGCCACCGTATGCCCAACACTACCTCGAATCCCCGTCCATCAACCCTTTTTTTCCCACGAAACCCGCTCATCTTTTTCACTTTTTCATGTTCTAAGACCCTCGCGCGCTTCTTTTTCGTTCAACATCCCACGCGAATAATCCGGCCGAACCGAAAATATCAACAGCCAGAGTTTCTCCATTTTTAATCGAATCGGCTCCCACGACAATTTGTCTGTCACTCTTAAAATATTTATACCTCTTCCTCAAGTTTCCAGAAAAGTATCTCAACTAAAGTACAACAATAAATTAAGTACAAAAATGGTACTTATTAGGTCATTTTTCTAATTACAGTGTGGTACAAAAGTGAAAAAATTTTCTTCGACAGTGAAACTACCAGGGATTTAAAGATTGAAGTCTCAGCTTTACAACGAGATCAAAATATATGATCTACGACTCTTCATTACCATTTTATCACTGATACCAGAATCACACGATTCAAATTGGTTCCTGGAAGATTGTCGATATTCAAATTATCGTAACTTGGTGAAAAAAAATCGTAGGCTAGTCTATTTGGACTCATTTTAAAGGCTGAAACCTACCCTTTACAGTCCCTAAAGTCGTTTCTTCAGAAAAAAATTTTATTTCAAGACACGGACGAAAACGTAAAAATAGTCATTTTAGAACGGTTTTTCAAATTCAATCATCTCCTCGAAGTTGAAAAATTTTTTCTTGGGGATGAGACTACACTGGAATTAAAGATTGAAGTCTTAGCTTTGCAACAAGAGCAAAACCATTGGTCTACGATTTTTTTTCGCCGAGTAACCGCGTCATAAATGAAAAGGGTGACCTTGGATCTTGGAGAACGAAAGAACCGTCGAATCTTACGTAAATAGTCGATGTTTAAACAATTGTAACTTTGTGAAAAAAAAACGTAGGGCAATTTTACCGGGCTCCATTTTAAAGGCTGAAATCTGCTCTTTTGAGTCCTTGAAGTCGTTTCTTCAGAAAAAATTTTTATCTCAAGACACGGACGAAAACGTAAAAATAGTCATTTTAGAACGGTTTTTCAGATTCAATCATCTCCTCGAAGTTGAAAATTTTTTTCTCTGGGATGAGACTACACTGGAATTGAAGATTGAAATCTTAGCTTTCCAACAAGAGCAAAAACAATGGTCTACGATTTTTTTTCACCGTTTTACCGCGTAAACAAAGTGCATCTAAAGATTGAAGTGTTTCTAATTACAGAGTATTTTTCTCCATAGAAGGAACTCGTGTATTTTTTTCCAGAAACGATTCTCCCCTTTCCGGTCGCGAGCGACGCCATCGACGACTTCGCCACGGTGTTCCAGCTCGGGAACAAAGCGTGTATCCGCAGGTAGACACTGGCCAGGGACCCGTGACGCTTGATGGGTGCTCGAGATAGCTCCAGATAGCTCCAGATCGGAGATAATCAGCGGATCCGGCGGTTTGCCGCGAACAATGGACTCCGAAAGGAACCGGCGAATTTCTCGGCGAGTCGTGGGGAATTCACCTTGACCTTCGTGGCGCTCACGTTTCACTCGTAACCGTATATCTTGCTGCGGCCCCCTCTACCGAGAACGCAACGGATATTGATAGAGCGTGCGAGGAATACTCCAGCGGTCCGAACGCTTCGGCGAACTGCGTGCGTTCTCGCGAAACCGTGTCGTTTTTTCTGCATCGTCTTTCGAAAATTGATGCCGGGCGATCAAATATATTCAGACGCTATTCTGCAGAGGTCAGCTCTTATTCTGTGAGGCTATTCGGTGTTAGATATTGAGTTAGGATTGTGGTGTTAGGATTCGTCTGTGATTGGCTAGTCTTGATAGGATTGTAGAACTCAATGCTCAAATCGTAGGATACTTGGATGGTATGATACTTGAATGATATAATACTCGAGTGATAGGGTACTGAAAGGATTGGGTACTCGAATGATAGAATACTAAAAACATAGGGTTCTGAAATGACTAGGCACCCAACAATTAGGCACTCGAATGATATGATACTCAAGTGATAAGGTACTCAAATGATTGGGCACTCGAATGATATGATACTCAAGTGATAGGGTCCTGAAAGTATTAGTCACTCAAATAATACGATACTCAAGTGCTACAATATTCAAGTGACAGGCACTCAACAATAGTATCGTCAAATGTTAGGAACCTCAAACATCAGGATGCCTGAAACTACAGGCCTGTATTAGCTAAGATACGCTAGGCCCTGAAGTGTTAAGTCCCCAAGAGACCTCCGCAGAAACTAGCATCGATATATTCCGCTGGTTCCGATAACATCATGACGCTATCAAGGGGGATCCGTTAGCATTGGAACGCGACGAGTCAGGTGGCCAGCGAAGTCAGCGATGGTACGGCTGGGTGGTATCGCTGGCACTCGAGCCGTTCGAAAAACCCCGAAGTGACATTTGATCGGCGCGATTAACTGGCCAGGTCTTGTTCAGCGGTGATGAGTGTGATGGAGAAGCGACATTTCGAATCGATTGTGCGCCATCGACTGCGCCCGTCCCGACCAACGAGCCATTTACACCGCAACAGTTAATCATTGCTCGCAGCAATCGGCTATCGTGGTTTTTGTTCGAAACTGTACACCGACACAGAGGAGCCGAGCCCCCAGACGGTGTACACAGGCGAACGCCCACGAGAGAACGAGAGAGAGAGAAAGATCCCTACGTGCACGCCCGCAAAACGACATATGGCAGTGCTCCAACAAGTGGCAGTAAGAACGTCGTGCACGGACCTTATGGCCGCGTGTACGCCGTCCATTGTCTGGACTGACGCGTGACATTTATACTTCTTGCCTGCGCGTCATCGTTTTTCCTCCCCGAAAATTGCGGCCATTGTTCGAGCGCGTGTTTCGCGCAGCGTTGCCCTTCGCATGCCTCCTTTTTTGCGAGCGACACGAAATCCCGTGTCGCGTGGACACAGTTCATTAATAGGACCGTAATAGTTCGCAATCAATGGGGGATATCGCACGCTCTCTCTCACTCCTTTTCTCGCATCCCACTGCGCTAATTTCAATGGCTGCCGCGAAGAGAACCTGATGGGAACCACGCACGATTATTCTTGGCAGCCTGCTAGCTTCGATCAGACTCACAATCTCACGCCCAAGGTCGCTAACGCTCTACCCCAGCCAAGTTTCAGAACTGCTGTAGACAGGCACCATAGTCTAGATGACATTTCGCGTGATTGATCTGACATTGTGGTACTGGGATTATCAGGATGAGCTAGGCCAATATCACAGATCTTCGATGAATCAGTGTAGTCACCAGGTGGATCAGGGAACTGTGTTCTAGGTCTAGACTAGAATTGAGGTTGGATTAGTCTGATCCCAAGACGAATCAGACAAGATATCTGTATTTGTATTTCGAGATATAGTCGCTTAAAGTTTTCATCGCTAATGCTTCGACATAGGACATCAACATTGTTTTCTTTTTTCCTGGCAAGCTCGATGAATGCGTAAACAGAATTTTTTTGATATTTACACGCGACGTTTCTTCTTGCAACCAGCGATGTATTCATTAAGGTACTAAAACTTCAGCCTCTAGTCTAATAAAATAAACATCAGGGGTGTCACAACGCGAGCGACCCCGGCACGCCTATAATCACTACCCATGAAGGTAGCAGGACATCATACTCCGAGAATAGCTGATCGACTATAGAAAATTCTTCGAAGCATACGTTACCAACTGGGTTAGGTTGCATGTCATACTCCGGTGACGACTTACCTGAAACACAAAAGACAGAACACATTGTTACAAGAGTTGCAAAGGTGTTGAAAAATTTCGGATGCAAAGTGCGGAACGAGAACACGACGAGAGCAACCGGCGGGTATGGAGGTCGAACGTATCTAACGCGAAGGAGGATGTACCCCCCGATACAGCAGGTCGTTGTAATTGAAGTTGCCCGTTCAGGAGAGCACCGGCAGTGCGTGTACGAACGAGTAATTTTACGGGAAGACGTGACCGGACTTGCGAATCCTAGCTGGAAGCGTGGGTCCAATTGACCCAGCGACCCGAACCGGCTAATTGCCAATTGTCGAGCCGACGCTGCCGTTCATTTTGTCGTCGCGTTGAGAATTTGCCTGACACCTACCGAACATCGTTCCTCTAGGCTCTGTTGACGACTAGGTCTTTCCAACGACTATTATCATCCCCCACCTAGCTACGAGGGGCCCAATTTGCATCTAGTAGCCTAGCCGATCCTGGGCACGATGGACAGCTAACGTGATAAGTAACTAATCTTCATAGGTCAGTCCTCGGGGTCGATCTGGACCCAATTTAGGTCTAGTAGACCTGCCAATCTTGAACTCAATTGGGGCCCAACGCAATCAGTAACTATCTTCATAGATTCACAATGCTCCAGACTAATCCAGACCCATTTTAGGTCTAGAAGTCCTGCTGATCCTAAACTTAGTTGGGGCCTAAGACGATCAGTAACTATCTTCATAGATTCACAGTCCTCCAGGCCCAATTTAGGTGTAGTAGACCTTCCAATCTTAAACTTAATTGGGGCCTAACGCGATCAGTAACTATCTTCATAGATTCACAGTCCTCCAGCCCAATACAGACCCAATTTAGGTGTAGTAGTCCTGCCGATCCTAAACTCAATTGAGGCCCAACACGATCAGTAACTATTTTCATACATTCACAGTCTACCAGACCCAATTTAGGTCTAGTAGTCCTGCCAATCCTAAACTCAATTGAGGACTAACGAGTTCATTAACTATCTTCATAGATTCACAGTCCTCCAGACCCAATTTAGGTCTAGTAGTCCTGCCAATCCTAAACTCAATTGGGGCCCAACGCGATCAGTAACTATCTTCATAGATTCACAATGCTCCAGCCCAATCCAGACCCAATTTAGGTCTAATAGACCTGAGAATCAAAGCCAATGGACACCTAATGCAATCAGTAGTATATTCTTCGTAGACACAGTCCTCGAGCCCGATCTTCAGGGTCGGTTTCCGTCCTTGGAACAAGCTCGTCCAATCTTAATTACATTCAACTATCAAGTGCAGATACACAAGTTAAACACATTTCAGTAGCCGGAACGTGACCACCGAACGTTTCAGACTCCGCATACGTGATCGCCATTTATGGCGGCCCTAACGTGAGTACATGTTGCAAGTATGAGGAAAGAGTATAACTTGTGCAACGTCGAAAGGGAGATTCGAGATTTTCGAGGCAGATGGGTGACATTTTCGTACTGGAATGTACAAAATTACGTCAGAATGGTACTCCTGTATGCGTGGCTATTTATGATGCGGTGTCGTTGACCTTTCTGCGAGTGTCGCTACAATGTTCCACGCCATGACTTTACAAAGTCTGAAAATATTTTTTAAACAATGAATAAATGTCGATTCTCTACATTTCTTTTTTTTAGGAACTCGAGAGTTGAAAAACAATTTTGCAATGTTATGCAACTTTTATTCTCGTCGAGAGGTGGTTCTTGTATTTATTATTTGGTTCAGTAGGCGATCGCTTTATAAACACGGTAAATCCTGTCAGCGATGCGACAGAACGTAATCTCGACCAGCCAAGAATTTCGAGAATGGGTCCTCACGAGCATGAACAGAATCAAGGAGCCGAACACAATCGGCTGTTCGTAGGAAATTATATTTTCGTCGGGTGCCGGCCACAGGGACAGTGGATAAATAAATTTCCTGTCGGTCTATTCCTGGAAAGAAGTAAATAATTCGATGCCGCTCTTTGGATACCCGACTCGCTACTCTCTCCTACAACGACGGGACTAAAAACCTATTCTTGGTTTATCAACACCGTCCACAATTCACGCACAGACCCGCGAGGCTTCCTTTGACTACTTTGTCTATTCCAGCTGTCCGGTGGTGTAATCCAAGGGAATCGACTTCGATATCAATAATTTACTGTTCTAGAATAAAATTTTCAAGGAACTTTTCTAAGGAAGTCAGAATAAATAAAATAAAGTTAGAAATATAGCCTGTACAATTTTTTAATTGTAATTTTATTTTAATTAATTTAATTTAATTTTTTAATGTAATTAAACTTTGATCCACGAGGGTAATTTTTATGTCGAGGCATAATTGTATTTATAATTTTTAAATATTTTTAAAATTATAAATATAATTATGTCTCAACATAAAACATATTTATGCCTCATAAATATTTTTATGTTGCACAATTTCCTAATTTATTTCACCCGATACACACCGTGTCGTGCAAACTGAAATAAAATTTGATTCTCGAGAAAAATAAATTGAACGGGGAATTAATAAATTCGTGAAGAGGTTGCAAATCGAATTAGAAAATATAATCAGCGAGCAGGAAGTCACTTGTTGCTTCAACGACAGGGGGAGCCTTTCTATTTTGCCGATTTCATTGTGATTCTCGGCATCGTCGACGAGAAATGAGTGGGACGTGGCTAGCACGTGACTTTCAATGGCCAAGGTTCGTGTTTCGTAATCTGCTGTTCAAACACAGAACGGTTTCGCGTGAACGGGGTATTTTTAAATAATTTGTACGGGTGGAAAAGAGTCACTTTCCGTTCGGGTAAACCGGCTCTATAGCTAGACTCTTCAATATTCATCGACACCGAATGACTGTCATGGTTTCCCGGTGCGGCGTTTGCCGTTAGAATTTTCCAACCGCGTCAAATGATTTCGCACCGCGTCCGATGAACAACGAAGCCTGACCCGAAGTCCTAATCAGTCACTTCCTTCGCTCGAAGGAACTGACCGAAATATATCATTGGATAACCATCCTATTAAATAGGGGACTCTATCATTGACGTAACTATCGCGCTATGCTGATACCGTGACTGGCGAATTTCAATCGGAACGGTACTCGGAATTTTGTTAACTCGATGAAACATTGTTAACCCCTGTGTCAATGTTTAAATAGTTGGCTAATGGCCTCCCATTTGCTTTTAAAATTTTTTTGACAGGCAACTAGAAACATTTTTAAAGAATTAAATAACATCACCGTGGAACATTTTATCCGGAGAATTCAATATTTCTGTGGACATCCAGAGTTCAATGACCTCAACTAGTTGAACTGTTGACTTAATGCATTTTGTTAACTCATAAGAAATATTATTAACCACTGTGCTAATATTTAAATACATTAGTTGGCTAACGAGCTCCAATTTGCTTTAAAAAATTTTTTGACAAGCAACTAGAAACGTTTTTAAAGAATTCAATAACACCAGAGTTCAATGACCTCAACGAGTTGAACTAACTCATAAGAAATATTATTAACCCTTGTGTCAATATTTAAATACATTAGTTGGCTACCTCCAATTTGCTTTCAAAATATTTTGACAAATCCACTTAAAACGTTTGTAAAGAATTCAATAACATCGCCATATCACATTTTATTCCGAGATTTGTAATATTTCTGTGAACAGCCAGAGTTCAATGACCTCACCGAGTTGAACGTCTGACATAATGCATTTAATTACACGGTGTACGTCAAGGATTATTTTCCTCGTCTTCTGGAAAGACTCATTTGCCAGCCGAGAGTTCTCGAGACTCATCAACAAACCCCCACCGATTAAAACAATTGCTGGTGATGGAATAATTAGCTTTATTCACCATAGTCTTCGTTCATCAAGACAGCGAGCGAGTGAACGAGCACGTGTGGCAAGGCGGACATTGCAGAAACTAGGGGAACTGAGTTAGGAAAGGATGATTCATCCAGTGTACGTCGCGGATGTTGCATCAACCGAATATCAACGCATCAGATCGCTTCGTTTCTTCGCGCGGGGAGACTGGCTTTCTATGTGGGTGTACGTTATTACCAGACAGTTTAGAAACTATTCCCAGCTGTGCCAGTCTCGTTCAACAAATTAACAATAATCTGCAAGTACGGAAATAGCTTCGACAACACGAAAATCTGTATTCTTGTTTCAAATATCAAGCTCTTTATGGGAGAGAGGTGGCGGCGAATTTAAATATGAGTCGCCAAAATGTTACATTTGTTTAAAGACAATTATTTACTTTAGGAGCTTCCTCACCGATTTTGATGACCTTCAAAAATATATTGTCAAGATCATCATTCTGAACAACTTTTTCCTATACATGTTACCGTCCATCGATTTTAGTTTTCAAGATATTTGCAAAAAACTATTGCTAATACTATATTCATTTTTCTCCATTGGATTTTCGTATATCAGCATAGGCGATGGCTTAATGGCGTTTCTAACCAAACACAAAATGAACAACAGAGGTATAAAATATACAACATATACATAAAAGTTTACGTTGTCACGGAGCGTGCAGAAATATGAAAAATTTAAGACAGTATTAGCAACAGTATTTTGCAAATATCTCGAAAACTAAAATCGAGCGGTGGTAACATGTATAGGAAAAAGTTGTTCAGATTGATGATCTTGGCAACATATTTTAAGGTAAATAATTACTTGTTTAAATTCGTATATATTTAAAACTTTAAAAAATGTTCCAAGCTACTTATCGAATAATTCTACACTATTTTTAAGCGGAAGTAAAGATTATTACTTTAGACAAACAATTGCACGGTCTCGCGCAGCACGGTACGAAGAGAGGTTTATCCAGTAAACTGTCGGGAACGTTTTTCCCGGGAATCCATGTGGAGTGGATTAAAAATTGAGATATTGATCGGACATTTTGAGATTCTAGGGCCGGCCGGGTCGCCATAAGATTAGCGGCGGTGCACGCAAACTTATCCTCGTCGTGGAATAAAGAATTCTGGTTCAAAGGAGGAGAGGAGGGGGGACTAGGGAAGGGGGAACGAGAAGTCATTTCTCCGGCAGTGGAAATGGCGTCGGCCTCGACCAATGAGTGTAGTAGGAGGGTTCCAAGGATTCCCGCAGGAAGAGAAGCCAAAGCGGAGAACAAACATACAGGGACGCGTATAAACGCAAGCTTAATGGACCGACCTCTGTGTTCACCACTTCTCTATTCCAAGAAAGACGCTTGCACACTGTTCAGTATATTATGAGGCTTTGTGCCCCGTGTGTTGCCAGGTTTGCGGGCAGAGTCCTAGCCATAGGCGCGGCCCCGGCCGCGTTTCAGGCAAATTAATCGTGGCTTTGTTTCGCGTCGACTCGCTGGCATTAATTTGATTAAATCCTAAAACGTTCCAGGCCAACGTGAATTAGATGGACGGCTTATCGCGTGCATTTTTTCGCACGGCAGAAAACACGCCAGCGCAAAAAGATTGCACACCGACCACCGCCCGATCGATAGCAAAAATGCTCCTCCGATCTACCGGAATCTCTGCAAAAAATTCTTTCATCGAACACGCGAGATGATTTAATCGATCGCGACACGGACTGCGGAACTCCTCTACGAAAATGTTCCTTGGAATTTCTGACCAAGTTTCTCGAGAAGGATTAATTTTTTAACACCCGGTACAATCGGGAAAAAATGACAGTGACCTTGGCGACATTTTTCCTGACAGTTGTCGCGACACCCTCGCGAATTAACGAGGCTGTTCGCGAGATCCGCGGCGAATCAATGTGCGATTAACGAATTTAATGCGTCGCGTTCGAGTGCGCAATCGAATCGGTCCCCAACACTCGAACGGTCGTGATTTCCGAAATGTTGATCACGCTCGTAATAAGGATTCAGCGTGAAGCCCGGCGTCGCGCAATTAAACAGTCGACAACGCCTTTTCGAGCGAAGTATTTCACGAGCAATCGATTCGGAAAAGGGGAACAGAGAGATGAGGATATCGAAAGAGAGAGAGAGGGCATAACCAAAAATAAACGTTCCGCTCGTAAATCGAGACGCGAGCCTGTGTTGGTGGCTTGTAACAAGCACGCACGATAACCGAGTGACACACTGTTTTCGGACGCAGGTGAGACCATTCGCGCGTTTCCGGTCATCAAGGAGTCATATCCGGTCCCCTGTGCCTCGGCAAATAGCTCGATTTCGGCCGGCACGATTCTTTGCGTGATTGCGTCGCCTGGAGAAAAGCTATTCAACGTTCGACACCCCGAAAATCGATTCCTGTCCCTTCGTGGACGCACAAAACCCTCGGCTAGGGCTCCACGCAAAGTACCGAACGAAATCCCCTCTCCCCCAAGCCTATTCTTCGTAATCTTCCCTTGCCAATGACTGGGGACAATTTTCAAGAAAATTATTCGAGAGAGACTCAAACCCATCACTACTTCCAGTTAATATCATAAAAAAAATTTATTAAACAGTGGTGGAAAAACTTAACAGGGTGGTTTCTCAAGATAAAAGTCTGCTCTATCGCGTGGTGTAATTCGATTTTCAGCTGGACATTTATTTTTTTATATAAATTGAAAAATATCCTCAAAAATGCGTGCAAAAGTGGTGTCTCTCCGTCTTTAATGATATTTTAAACATGTTTAAACAATCACAAGGTATTACTATTGCACATCATTGGATTCAGGAAAGCCTAGAGAATTTTTTGCTATAAAGAACAATACAATATCTTATATAATAACAATATTTGTTCAAATTCAAATTTCTCTAAAACTGTGCGTGTAGGAGAAAAAAATCACCCAACACTTATATAAAAACATGAAAAAATTTGAAACTTGTTGGACAGTGTAATTTCCGAGATAAAAACTCTCAAGTGGACCTCGTCCTAGAGAAACTAGGATGAATCCTCGATAGATATTCGACGCGGAAGAATGGTTTAAAGTAGAAAGCTTAAGGGGTTTCGCGAGGATGAATCGATACGTATGTCTTCGTGTTTCGTTCTAATAAAATCTTGGGGGTGCGGCCGGGCAGGACGGCGAAACAAGAAAAAGTGTGGCGGCGGCGGCGACTTTCCGCGCGAGTTTTCAGCTCCGTCGAGCCGTCAGGTCCGCTTCATATCGTGGCCGGGTAACCGCAGACACGGTGTCGGCTCTGGTCAGTCGGCCCTCTGAATTATTAAAGCCGAGTCAACGCAGCTGCATGTAAATTCGTGTATCTGGCTGCGCGCCCTTCGGTCGCCTATCTTCCCCTCTTCATCTACCTTCGCCACCGTGAAACGCACCGGGGGCAGGCGGCCGCGCCACGGTCTTCGGGGCTCGTGTTGCACGAACACTTCGCTCTACTTGGACGGTTCGACGCTTTGTTTGTTGCTACACGGTCGGCCCTCTCTCGTCCTGTACGAGCATGGATTATTGTTTGTATGCTCGTACGCGCGATTACGTCGAGAACCGTCGCTGAAACGTTAGACGGCGACGACATCGTGCGATACTATCTTCCACGGTTCAGCGAGGTACTCTGACCCCGGTTGCTACGCGACTGCCAACCTACTCCTAGATCCTTGCTCGTCATTATTAATTTTTTAAATAGGAATCATGAAAAATAATTCGAAATACCAGGAACATACTTATTTAATTGATATGGCACTCGAATGATGGTCCTCGAGGATCTTTGCTCATCGTTATTAATTCTTTAAATAGGAATCATGAAAAATCATTCGAAATACGAGGGACATACATATTTAATTGATATGGCACTCAAATAATAAGGCATTCAAATAATAAGACACTCAAATAATAATGCTCCTGGATCCTTGCTCGGCATTATTAATTGTTCGGGTTCTTCAAACCCATCGCTATTATCCGTAAACCATTCGGCTCGCTGGGCAGAATGTCGGACAAGGTCGTCGAGATATCCACGTGGCCGAAGTGAGACGACAGTGAACGGGCCACAGACCCGGCTCGAGCGTCTCGCATGCGAATTTCTCGAGAAAAAGGAGCGACTGTGCTGGACGATCCACGCACCTGGCGATCACACGAGTCTGTCGTGGTCGCTAACAGAAGGTTCGCGAGTTGGCGAAAAGAGAATTTCTTTACACGTACCGAAAACCCACGGCAATCAAGGTTAAGGTCGAGGAGAGGCTGGAGGCTGGAAAAAAATAAGTTTCTCGCGGACGATGGTACTCGAGGCGAGTAGAATACCGGGGCGGTGGCTGCGCTGTTCAAAAATAAGTGGGCAACGTGAACAAACAAGCAAACTTCTTTTTTTTTCCACCTGCGGGTGATGAAGTCTCGTTCCACCGGGCGACACGTAATTGTCGAACGGTGTTCAAGCAAAACACGACTGTGTAGAAACAGTAACTAGTGGCTGGAGGTTGTCGTTCCGTTGAAAAATCGTTCGTACTACCTGAACCGAAAAAGGAAACAAATAATTTCCTGCCGGAATGAAAGGGGGCGGTGTGTTCCACGGGCAGCAGGGCGGGACGAGAAACATTATGAGAGAGAGAGAGAGAGAGAGAGAATGAAATCCGAACGCGGCAAGTGAATAGTGAAATCCGAAAAAAGGACAATGGTAGGCCGGCACCTCGGTCTGATTCTTCATCGGGTGTCTCTCGACATTCAGAGATCATCTGTTCGTCGTTTTGTCTGGGCCAAGCTACACAAGGCGCATTCAGCTGTTAAGCAGCACGCACAAAGCCCGACAGAAGGTAGACGAAATGAACAACCGGCACAATGAGAAAGTCCGGCCGTTGTCAATCCTCCGACCGTCATGGGATTTTCCAAAATATAAAAATCCTAGCCGGAGAAACACTAGGACCAGCAAGCTCGATGAAAAAGAGATACTTGCAAATTATTTCAATCGTATAGTGCTCGACTAGACAAGTGGGGCATTTCAACCAAAAATGCTGGCCAAAATTCAATTTTGTACAATTTATCATTAATAACAGTTGCCTTTCGTACCTAAGAATAAATATATATATATATATATTGTAACGAAGAATAAAGCAATAAATAAAATAAAATAATAAAGCAATACACCTGATATGTTCAAACAAAAGGAAAAATGTAATTTTGTAACAAAACAACACCAGTGGACTTGTTTTATATTATAAAATAATTTTGGCCAGCTTTTTGAAAATCAAAAAAGGAACCACTGTCAGAAAGATTATTTTCAGAAGATTGCAGACCTTCATCTTGATCGGCAAGTCAAACCGGAAGCGTCTGAAGCGTGAGAGGGTGCAAGAACGTCGGAAATTGGAAATTGCAATTGGACCTTTTTTGCTCGCCTCGCACAGAAAGATTGAAATATTTGAGCAACAAGAAACCGTCAAAACTGGAACCAATCACTTTTTCTCAGTACTGGAATCGGCCAACTATGAGCCTCGAGGGGCTCTAAGGAAAGTGGAAGATTTCACACAGTTTTCCCATGCATTTTCATGAGAACAATTTGATCGTACATGTGTCCGAATTAACTGGCTCGACTTTCACATCCGAGCGCCCCTTTCTCCCAGCTTTCCAGCGAGATGGAATCGCTGCATCTAAATATTTACTCGACCTTCGTTCTGTTTTTGATGCAGCCTCTCGACGGCCTTCGGGCGACCGTTCTCCGCTATTGTAAAATGTAATCACCGATCGACTACGGTGTTACGTGTTCGCAATCATTAGCGATAAACATCTTCTTCCTTATTCCTGGTCGATATGCAATTCTATTACCAGTCGGATTTTTCTGCATTCCTTCGACTCTTGTAAACGATAGGGGAAAAAATGAAGCAAAACGAACGAGACTGGGATTTAATGTTTATCGGTGGGTGGGCGGAGCGATCTCGAAACGGCGCGCGAATCGATCGCAATTAAATTTACCGCGTTTCAATCTCACTGAAATGTGGGTCTCCGACTCGATTCAAACTGCGCCCGGAAACTTCCCGCAAGCGTGACGCGCGAGCGGACCGAAATGACGACGACAGATAGCACACGCGAAACAACGTTCTCGTTCGCGCCGCTGGGACTTTATCAAAGTTAAACCAACAATTTCAATCGTTCTCCTCTGCCTTTCCCCAAAGGCATTCCCAGGGCTGTCCTCCCCAGACCACCAGTGCCTGCCGCTCGAACGAAACTTATTCTCCGTCCGCGTTATGTAAACCGGCACTTATCGCAACCAGATAGTCATAATTAACGGACGTCGGCTCTGTCTCCGCCGCGACAATGGGACGCCCATTGTCGACCACTACGTCAACTTGTTTTTACTAATTCAGCGAGACGCGACAAACGTAAACAACCATGCACACCGCGGCTATTTAACGACCACCCACTAATAGAGTCGCGTACACTCGCGACAAACGTGTCTTCGCCCACTCGTCAATGTCTCGCTAATCATTCGCGAATTTATATCTTGACTTCGCGAATTTTTTACGAAAAATTCGCTGATCGAATCGACAAATTTTTACGGGCGCTGTACGGACATTTAGGGGTGCAGATGTATTTTTTTTTCTTTGGAAATACCGGTCTTGTTAGCCTTTTGGGAATAAAAATTTTTTCTACGCGGTGCATACTACTGGTTATTAATTATTGCTCCGGCAATCTCATAGGTATGGTTTTCTCCCTCGGGAATGTTGAATTACGCAATTCTCAATCAGCGAATTGGAATTTTTTCTCCTTTTAACGAACTTCCGAATATTCCAGCGATTTTATTTGGTGTGTGTGTGTGTATTACAGCGCGCGTTGGAAACAGGCGTGACGTAAAATATACGACCCAGATTCGAGTCACAGAGAATTTTCGATTTCATACCTAAAACACCATCAGCGAGCATAAAACCGTGCGCTTATTTATTTTCGCGTTAACGGCGCATGCGTCCACAAGGGGTACAGCTCTCTGGAGTCTGTGTGTGATTTCAAGATGTGTTCTAACGAAATGCTTGCCACAGAGTTTCCGTTCTTCGGTGAAATTAATAGAAAGAGTTTCCTTTCGCTAGGTTTTGACTTGGCACTGTGTGTGTTTTTACCTGGCAATATTCTTCTGTATTTTTCGAACAACTATTACATTAAATTGAAGGACGATAGTCCTTCCAATATTTTTTGAAAAATTTCAGGTGCTTCAAATTTTTTTTCGAACCAGTGCCAAGGATTGACGAACCAGGATAAACCCTTATACGTTCCCCAGGATGAAAATTCACCCCTTTACTTTTTTTAAATACTATAAAGTAATTGTTTCCTCTTTATCTGTATTGTAAGACGTATTTCTCTAAATTTAGGACAATTATTCCATTAAATTGAAAAACGATAGTCCTTACAATATTTTTTGAAAAATTTCAGATCCTTCGAACTGTTTGTTTGGACCAGTGTCAAGGATTAACGAACCAGGATAAGCACTTCACCCTCATATGTTCCTCAGGGTGAAAATTCACCCATTTACTATTTCTACATACTATAAAATGATATTTAGAGAGTTTAATTATTATATTTAATTTAATTATTAGCTTAATGTGTGAAGCAAAAATGGGTGAGAAAGTATGATGGAATCCTTTATGCAACTATTTTTAAGGAACGTACGAGGGTTAACAAACCAAAAAATGTTCGCTATCTGTGGTTTCGAAAGTTGATTGAATTAGGTTCCATTGGAATTTTCGTTGTCACAGGTTCTCCTTTCGAAGCCAGGAACGCGAACGGCGTTAGAAATCGAGGACACGGTGGGGTCTATTGGTGGAATAAGGTTGCCGAGGAGACATTACGTAAGAATCCTTCGGCACACTTGACCCACCAACATACTTTCACTTTTCCATTCGCAGAGAGAACAGCAGACTCACTGTCTGTTTCCTTCCTGTGGCCGAGTGATCGACAAAGCCAGTGAACCGAGAACCGCGGGACCAGACATCGCTCCGAGGATCGAGACGAAGGTGAAACTTCTGGGTCAAAGGCGAAACTTCTGCCGAAGAAAGTCGCCATTGGAATTTTGTCCGGGTCCCACGGCTTCTCGGGATCCTACTCTAATTATGCCATCTCGTCCTCTTCATCGCACTCGCAATCGCGCTGAATCGTAAATTAAAGAGGCTCTTTCCTATATTTAGAACCGCTTTGACCATTTCAAGGATTCCAATTCTTCTTAACGAAAGAAATCGGTATTGTACGGATGGAATAATTTTTGTTATATTCTCGGTTTTGAAACATTCGAAAATTTCATTTTTTTTAAACCATTTTCTCCTTTAAATAGAGATATTCCAAGAAGGGTTCAAAACATCCTGTAGTTTTGTTTTCGTAATTAATAGACATTGTGAAAATTATTCCAAATCTTCGATTAGTGCATTTAAAACAATTCCAAACAAAAAAAGAAATATAAATTATTGCTACAATATACGAATATTTTTATTTTTAAATAATCAATTGCATCGATCGTAAATATTTAATACTTATGAATTAATATTTTCGACACAATGGTAAATTGCTTCTAAAAAAAACCAATATGTACAACAATATGTAATGTAAATGGATTGAAAAAAAAGAAAATATTAATAAAAACTTGCTATTAAATTTACTAATGTAATTCAAACATGGTACTAATTTAATTTGAACAATATAATCTTTAGAACAAAGCAAACGAACGAAAACCATGGAAAATTTTTATTTTCGTCCCAAATTCCTATGAAAGTACCGTACTGTGGGTCGCCCCGATGATCTCGCAAGTATTTCTTTGTCTACTTTCAATCGGTCGATAAAGAAAGAGCGACTCGACCCACGGGCTCATCCTGGTTGCCGCTGTCGAGCCGCTTTCCAAGCGAGTTTTGCTTTCGCCGGCCGAAATAGAAAGGGAAAGGGAAAGGTAGACTCTCCTTTGTTCAGGGACCCAAGGGCCTGCCACGGACCGACTCGCTCGAGTGGTCTGAGCTGCACAGCCTGTAACTGCTCATTGTTCCACTGCTCGTTCCCGCAGGCTGGGCTCGGTAATTTCCAAAAGCTGCGGGCTAACCTTGAAAATGACGAGCGTACACAATCTACGGGGAACGATCGTTAAGTTCTCCACTGTATATTTGCGCGATTCCACCGCTCGGACGTTTACAACGCCGGGATAGCAAATACAATTTTATTTCCATTGGAGAAATCCTCGAGAGAATACCGAGATCACAAGCGGCACTCGACGACGAAAATTCACACTACAATTTTTGAAATTCTACCGTTGAAAAATTAATTCTTTTCACGCATATTCTGCGATTCTTCCAGAATAGTTCCGCGAAAGAATTTTTCAAATATCTTGGACTAACATGTAGGACTAATGACAGAGATATGAAATTTAAAACATAATTTCTGACGGAATTGGCCAATGAAAATCTAAAGAGAAAAATTGTTTTTGATGCTCAAAAGAGTGTCCTGATAAAAGGCGATAAAGTTTTTGACGGTACGTTATGATTACACTCTTGGAAAAATGCACAAGCATCATTTAGTCCTTAAGTATCTTTTGAATGGTACCGTTCATTTCTGGAAAAAATGTTTTGGCTCCTATAAAAATTGCTTTCAATGCTTCAAAGAGTGTACTAACACAAGGCGAAAAGTTTGTTGGCGCTACCTCGTGACTACGGTTCTTAAAAAATTCACGAGAATCACTTGATTGCAGTGTGATGACTGATGAGTATAATTATATAGAAAAAT
Organism: Lasioglossum zephyrum; assembly: GCA_028455615.1. NCBI lineage: Eukaryota > Metazoa > Arthropoda > Insecta > Hymenoptera > Halictidae > Lasioglossum > Lasioglossum zephyrum. The sequence continues at coordinate 2,895,130 of CM052325.1, read as the reverse complement.
AAAAGGTCTGTGTACACCGATTTTGATGAAATTTTAATATGTTATACAGTAACACATTATGAACAACTTTTTTCTTTCCCAATATGGTGAAATCGCTTTTAGTTTTCGAGTTATTTGCAAAAAACTATCGCTAACACTGTATTTAATTTTTCATATTCCTGCACGCTCTGCGGCGATAGTTTTTTGTAAATATCTCAAAAAATAAAAGCAATTCCCTTATATTGTAAAAAGAAAAAGTTGTTCAAAATGTCGAAATCTATAACATATTAAAATTTCATCAAAATCGAAGTACGCAGACTATATAATTACCATTATTTCTTCCCTTAACGATTTTAATACAGGAGAAATTAGATTTCGGCATCTTCGGTTTTGAAAATTTTCCAACAATTTCTAATTTCATCCACTCAATTTTGCTATAAACGCATAAAGATCTGTACGACTGTGGGAGGATGAAAACGGTGGAGACAGTGATTGGTTTAGACGACAGTCAGCCGTGGCAATAAACGGCGGCAAGAATCGTCATCGGCACCCAGCGATGTAATATCGATTGACGTCCCCGGTGCAGCTGCACACAGAGAGATCGAACGTTAATCCGTCGACGGTTAGAGGGAACGGAAGTGTGCGTGGACGTTGACGCGTGTCGGCACACACGGCTAAGACGACAGCCACACGCACGGCCTCTTAAGTCCTCTTATATTAGCTCGGGGTGAGTGCATGCTTTTATCAGCTTATCTTTGAAAGCGACGGTAAACATTTGAATTATTAAGTCTTCCGCTGGGCCCTTTTTACTCCTCCGCCAGTTCTTTTCTCCTCCTCTATCTTTGAGACTAAGACGTCGTTGCGCGCGCGCGCGTGCGACCGACGGTTTAACAAAGAAACAACCTGCCACCCGAAACGACGGATAATGGATGCTGCTTTGCCAGAACGGATATCAAAATTTCATCGCATTACTCTGGCCCAAGTGGCTGCCTGCTGTTCGACGAAAAAACGAATCGTTCGATCCATTCTGTCGTAAACCGTAAATCATGTTTTCTCGGAAATAGTTAAACGACCGACTCGTAAGATTACCAGCCGTCTGTTTGCTTTCATAGTCTGCCGATCTTGAAGATAACAGAGAATATATTTTTTGACAGTGCTTCGGGCGCAGAAAAGAATCATTTGTAAAAATAACGCATTGTTGACCGACCACGAGTTAATTAGTGGTTGCAATTGCATTATTAATTACAATTTACGAAACCCATGACGAAATAGAATATTTTTTAATAGTGCTTCGGTCGAAGAAAAGAATCATTCGTAAAAATAACACATTGTTGAATGGCCACGAGTAATGTTGTTATAAAGAAAATGGAACCGAAAATTCCATCAAATTTTTATGTATTGAATTTATATTAAATTTTCTATATAAATTCAATATATAAAATTTTTTATAGTTGCAATTGTATTATTAATTTCAATTTACGAAACCCACGGCGAAATAAAATATTTGGAGACCTAAAAAGAAATATTAAAAATTGTATAAAAATTCTATAATATTAAAAATTCTTGAAAATTCCATCAAATAATTTTTATGTATTGAATTTATATTAAATTTTCAATATAAATTCAATATATAAAATTTTTCATAGTTGCAATTGTATTATTAATTTCAATTTACGAAACCCACGGCGAAATAAAATATTTGGAGACCTAAAAAGAAATATTAAAAATTGTATAAAAATTCTATAATATTAAAAATTCTTAAAAATTCTATTACCAAAAAATGTTGTTTCGCTTAAATGACTTAGTTATTGACATAAAAGTGTGCTTCTATTTCTTCGGGGAACGATGAGGAATTTTTTTGGTAAAATTCCGACTTCTTGGATGTTTTTTGCGAAACGGTACGTCAGCCGAAGTTATCGCGATAAATCGATATCCTTGACAGCGGGGGCCAGGTTACACGAAGTCCATTTCCAACAACGCAACGGTTCGAGCACGCAATCTCGTAGCATCGTGGATGCAAAGCTCGCGGAACGCGCGATCATTCAATGGAAAACATAACCCATTGGGTTTCATCAACGAGCTGAATTATTCAATCTTCCAATAATCCGAACGTGTTCAGCTGAATGCAACGTGATATTGTTTCGAAGATCGCGAGCGTGGTCGGTCGTACCGAAACGATTTCGTAGCGCATCGAATAATGCAGTTTTAAGGACAAAAGCCCTCGCGGGCTTCCATTGCTGTTTCGCATATTGTTTACAGGGAAAGAATAAGGGACCACCCTCCTATCCCGGGGAAAATGTATTTACGATTTATATAAATGTATTTTTCAGGTTTCCATCAAAAAGAACCGAACCGATCGATCAGTACGAACGCTATTTTCCCCCGTGAAATTTATTTTGCCGGTCGTATTAAAAGAATCAAAGAAATCGCTTTTATAATCGACCAGAAATTTATTTTATATTTCCAGAGAAAATCTACGTCAAAGGAACTGTTTTGTAATTTACATTAAGCTCATTTTGTGTTACCGAATTGAACGCGGCCATGGAACAAAGCCGTATTTCATATTAAATTTATGTGCTTTTTCCTTCAAAATAATCGAGCATTACGCAAAATGTACATTCTGCCCCTCGTATTCGATTTATTTAAAAGAATGTTAGATTTTTATAAATTTCAAACACTGGACCTTAAATCGTGGTTCACCTGCTCTTGTTCTACAGGGTGAATTTACAATTCTACATTTTTTGGAGATCATAGGAATGGAAATAAATGAATCTTGATTACTGTGAATATTTAAACAATTGTGACTATCTTACTGGGTGCTCTTTCCAGACCCTGAAGTCGTATTTTCAAGAATGAAGTGTTAACTTTCGAACAAAACCAAAAAATTTAATCTACAATTGTTTCTTGACATTTTATTGCAGTTTAAGAATAAGAGTGTCACTCATCTTCATTTCCAAGTATGAGTGACAGTATGGCAAACAGTTTAGCGAGCCAGGGCCGCCATGTTGCAGAATCGGAATGGCGGGAACGACACCCGGATTTAAACTTTTAAAGTGGTTTGATTAAAAAATACATTGCTCGCCGGTGGTCTGCGTAATTGAATATCTGTCTGTTTAACGAGTCGACCGTCGAGATAGCAAAATTGCCTGCTTCCTGGTTGAAGAACCTCCGTCCGGGCCAAGTAATAGGTGTCAGAGCCCGGCACTGCTTGATGGAAATAGAAATCGTGCAATTTTGTGGCAGAAGCAACACGGTTTCCACGACAGGGCTCGCGCAAACCGGCCAGCATTTTGCGACCCCGTGTCAAACGCGAGAAGGGAAGAAGTTGAACGTTCGCTGCAGTTGGCCCGATGCAGCTGTCCCTTTTCCTACGTTCGGCTGCACCGGTGACACCGTTATCGACGTCTCACTGTCAAGAGTCGCCGGGCCAACACCTGTTTCCCCTTGTCAGCCACACTTTTCCGACACTCTTTTCATTCAAGGCGCGATAAAACCGGAAGAAAAAATCGTAAATCAAAATTTTTTGTGTCGTTCGAAAGCTGAGACGTTATTCTTCAGATACAATGTTGTCCCATTTACGGCAAAAACTGTTCCACTTTGGAGACGATGATTGAATTTGAAAAATCCTTGGAAAATATCAATATTTACGTTTTCATCCACATCTTGAGATAAAAATTTTTTCTGAAGAAACGGCTTTAGGGACTGTAAAGGGTAGGTTTCAGCCTTTAAAATGAGTCCAGATAGACTAGCCTACGATTTTTTTTCACAAAGTTACAATTGTTTAAACATCGACTATTTACGTAAGATTCGGCGGATCTTTCATTCTCCAAGCTCCAACGTCACCCTTTTCATTTAAGACGCGATTGCTCGGCGAAAAAAAATCGTAGACCAATATTTTTACTCTTGTTGGAAAGCTAAGACTTCAATCTTTAATTCCAGTATAGTCTCATCCCCAAGAAAAAATTTTTCAACTTCGAGGAGATGATTGAATTTGAAAAAACCGTCCGAAAGTGACTATTGTTACGTTGTCGTCCATGTCTTGAAATAAAAATTTTTTCTGAAGAAACGACTTCAGGGTCTGGAAAGAGCAGGTTTCACGCTTCAAAATGAGCCCAGTAAAACTTCCCTTCGATTATTTTTCACAAAGTTACAGTAATTTGAATGTGGACAATTTCTTAAGGATCGGAGATTTTTGTGTTGTCCTAATCCCAGCGGTACACTTTTCACTCAAAACGCCATAAAATAGGTAGGAAAAATCGTAGATTAAATCTTGAGGGTTCATTTTAAAGCGGAGATTTCGATTTTCGTGAACAATTTGGTCTCAGTCGCCAAAAAAATTTACCGAGTTTCGTACAGAAGATTGAACTGGAAAAAGTATCTAGAATTGAGAATTTTTACTTTTTGGTCGATATCTTGGGGTGAGAGATCAATTTATTATTAATTTTAAGGGAGAATATCCAGGCGTGATATTTCGTAACCCGGGAAACGCTTTTGTTACGTATTAAGTTGCGTGGCCTATCATCGTTATTTCGCGAGTAATGCAAAGTGCAGGCGGAATGCGGCTCCATTATTATGCTCCCTGTTGCACCACTTATCTTCGATCATAGCGTCGGTGTTCCTCGAGAATTGTTCTCCGTGGATCGCTTCACGAGTACGACCTTTTCGGCCCGATGCAAAGGTTACGAGCGAAGAACTTTTAACGCTTTTATTCCATCGGTTGCAAAAATGATAAATAAAATAAACGAGTACATATCGGTAGAACCATTCCCATAGCTGTTCATGATCATATATCCAATACTCGGATCAACTTGTTTTTTTTCCCAAAGAACTGTATTAACAACAGAAGAAATGGGACACAATAATTATTGTACGACTTTTTAGATACAGAGGAAAATAATGAAAGGGTTGAATAAATTATTACGTACACTCTTTGACCATTTTTACAAGCCTCAGGCGATTGTCGACAATCGACAGGAAAGATGTTAATGAATACAGCATGGCGAAATCACGGTAACCCGATCTAATTAACGGATGGGCGTGATCGGATTATCGAAGAGTTTGTACAGTTAGCTGGTCACTCGGGATCGATTGCCACCCAGGAAAATTGTTTCCGAGTCTGACTGATAAATAAATATACTCTGGAGAACAACGATCTTTAAACCTACAACCACTTATTCCATTTATTTAAAATAATTTTGTAGAATTATGTCCTCAAGATTGGACTATGAACGATGTTAAATAATATATGGATATTGTAAATATACACGATTGAAGGTCGTCTCAAGTCAAATGAAAGAAAAATCACAATGATAAATTTTTTTTGGCAATTTTCAGGGATGAATTTGATTAAAAGCCAAGCTCTGGCCTACGTCGGATAAGATGTCGGCAAGTGAATTAATTTCTTTATTGAAGAAGTCACATTAATGTGTTTATTGAAGATAACGTGATTACGATAAATAAACGGACACGCGAAGGAAATGTCGACAGCAGCACCCACGAGTTAAATCGCATTCTGTCGTATTATTTGTATTCGCATAATAAAATATTGTATCATATATAATTAATGATCGGTTATTTTACATTACCGTTACAAGAAAGCAAAATTAACGAGGATACTGATTCTGGTTACGGCTGTCCGTTCCAATAATGCGTTGGCCACGTATTTGTTTAATAATATCGAACTTGTTCACGTGTTGCGGCATGCAAAAATTTTATTATAATTTCCGCGACTCATTCATTTGCCAGTGATCACGTATACGTTCGACTTTTCCAACGAAGTCAATATTCATAGTAATTACACGGTACAACAAATTTTTACATTTTTCTGCCGTGTGCATTCGCTAAATTATTCAACTGTGTTTTAACTATGTTTATACATTCACAATGCTGCAGAAATGGATATCATTTCCCGTGAAGCACTGTTGCATAACTTTTGCAATAAATCCGCAAAAATAAAGATGAAAATTTTGAGAAAAAAATATGAATATTTCAAAAACGGAAACTTTGTATTCAGTGTTCTAAAATCTATGAAATTAGGATAGTGCAATGGGGATGAAAAAACATTTTGTAAAATTATTTTGGAATATTTGAATATTTTTGAAGTTAATGGGAATCTCTCTCTCTCTCTCTCTTGCGGAGGCAGACGAGTGTCAGTTCGAAAGTCTTCGGCAGATAGAGGACTTAAAATTGGAGGCTTAGGAGCCAGCTCGCGTTCGAGCCGCGCCAGCTCTATTTTCTCGGCGATCGAACGCTGAATAGAGAGCTCGTAATTCACGTCGCGGGAGATTAATTAATTACATCAGCTTCGTTCGGAGCTGGCTGATCGATACTGAAAATTATGTGCCTCGATATGACAGCGTGCAGCCGCGTCTTCGGGAAACATTTTCCGCGGAAACAACTTTCCCAACTTGGCCTCAATTTTCCCTCATCAGAAAATTCATCAATCCAACAAAAATTCTCCTTCCCCTCCAATTTTTACATAATTATCACACTAGTCGCACGATTCGAGCAAATTAATTGGGTTGCAATTTACTATCTGTGCCAATTTGTGGCAGTAAACAGACATTTTAGAATATACAATATAAAATAGCAGTAAAACAAATATAATTCTCTTTTAAAATCATTATTTTTCCCATTAGTTGACGAACATCTTGGAAACAACTTTCTCAACAGACATTTTACAATATACAATGTAAAATAACAGTAAAACAAATATAATTCTTGTTTCAAATCATTATTTTCCCCATCAGTTGACCAAAAGTCAGTGAAGCAGTCAGTGCCACAAATTCGGATAAAAGAGAGTGTAACAAGGTGAACAGATCGGGAGAAGAAGTCGCTTACGAGCGGGGTATCGTATTTTTCTCCATTAAAAGTAATTTTTCTCCGTTAATTGACAAGGTAACGTCGCGGTGGCAAAGGTAAACCCCGGGCAAACATTCTTAACGAGACTTTCGCTCGGCTCGGTCGCTAAAAATACAGAAAAATCACCGACAGTATCTTATCGGTGTCGTTATCTATAGGGAGGAACAGTGTTCTCCGGCGACACATTTCGCCGTGCGCTATTGTTTGTTTTGCCTTCGGTTTCCAATAAACCGAAGAGTTCCTGAAAACAAGAACCGCGTCCAAGGAATCTTAGTTCTCCAGCGAAAGGTACGTACCACGATCGCGTTCGTTGTTTTCGTAATAACCCGACGAGACACCGGAAACCGCCATGGAATTAATAACGATAAAAATAAACGAACCCTGGGGATGACTCGTACATTTTTCTGAACGCGAGTCTCGGTTAAATAATTTCCAATATTGTGGACACACTTTGCTCGATTCTATTTAATTTTCCATCTGGACAATTTATTATATTATTACTACGATCAGTAATTAAGGAAGGAAATAAAGATTATTGTAGAATAGAAAACTAATAAAAGAGTATCGACTAATAAAATAAAATTATTTTTGAATATATATTGAATTAAATATATTGAATATATTTAATTTTTCATTTGGACAATTTATTATATTATTACTACGATCAATAATTAAGGAAGGAAATAAAAATTACTGTGGAATAGAACTGATAAAAGAGTTGAGAAAAGTTGACACTGTCTATATTAGAGTATCTACTAATAAAAGAAAATTATTTTTAAATATATGTCATACGACCCCACACACACTGGAATCCACATTGGAAAAAAGAGAAAAATTTTGGGCGTTCCTTCCCACACGCGATAACCAACGCAATATCAGTGGAACGTAAGCTGGAAGGGATCCAGATCGCGGAATATAAATATGCGTCGAGTTGTGAAATTTTTTTTTTCTACCAAGTGGGCGGTGAATTACACAAGCGTGCGGGTCCGCTATAAATATTTAATGTTGAGGGAAACGGTCTCTCTCGTCGCGTGGGGGAAAAGCCTTATCAGTGGCCGGTATCAATTTTCAAGAAATTCCAAATGGCTCCGGAACGATTATTCCAATAGGTGCAATTACTTCCGGTGAATAATGGACTCATCTGCTGGACCGTTTTCGACGCGGGAAAGAAACACAGTAATAATCATTATTAGAACCCATATCTCACGTTTTCGAGCGGAAAGAATTAAAACCGACCCCGGCTATTAAAAAGCAAATTGCTTGGACCGTGGCGATGTATTGACAACCGGTGACAAAGCACTCGAGTTTATTTTGTTCAATGGCTTTTGTAAGTTGAAAATATAAAAGATCCATTATTTATTAATTTCTTAATGCTACGAATATGATCTCTAGCTGCATATTGTTTTCCTGCTGTTCATAATTCTTTCCAACCACCCCTCCAATTTTTATTATTAGACTCGATGGATAAAAAATGATGTTCAAAAATTGGTTAAAAGGCGTCTGATTTCAGAGTGGGGGTAAGAAAATTAATTGGGCAATAGCAAACAAAAAAATTTGTCACTGAGCAGCCGACGCAATTTCGAGAAGAAGTTCTGCGAGCTTCGATACATCATACGAGCCGGGTAAAGTGAAAACCGAGAGAAACCTCCCATGTGGGAAGAGAGAAAGGTCGTGACAGATTATATTGTGGAAGTTCCGCGACCATGACGGAAGAAGCAACTAGTGTCGCGCGCGGTTCTTCTGCTGTGCAAACCGCAAGGAGAATCAGAACCACTTACCCACCGTGAGCGTGTAATTTATTTGCAACATAAACGTCCGACAACATTTTGCAATCGCCATTAGTGAACTACGAATCCCCTTGAAAAACTTTCTCTACAATCAAACGATAAAAAAACATTTTTAACAGTTTCCTTCCACCAGCTTCCGCAACGGAATTAAGCAAATCTCCAATCAAATACGTAAATGAAAATTCGCAAATTAATTTGAAGAATATCAGGAATATGTAAATAGGAGAATAATAGAAAATATACAAACATTTTGAAATCGCCATTAGCGAACTACGAACCCCTTGAAAAACTTTCTCTACAATTAAATAATGAAAAAACATTTTTAACAGTTTCCTTTCACCCAGTTTCCATAACGGAATTAACTAAATCTCCAGTCAAATACGTAAATGAAAATTCATTTTCGGATCAACGACGCGACGATCGCAAATTAATTTGAACAATATCAGGAATATGTAAATAGGTGAATAATAGAAAATATACAAACAGGCCCGTCATGCAAATTAATGTAAAACACGAGGTAACGCAGAGATCGAAACTCGATGGACCGAGTGAGTTTACAACGCTGCTGTTGCCTGTTCCCCGAATATCGACAGGATCGAGAGGTGAAATAGCAAACGCGCGTGTACGCGCAATAAATATTTGAACCCGCGTTTCAATCATCAACGGGATCCAATTTATCGGAGAGAGCCGTATCGAAAATTCCCTTCCCCCCTTTTTTTCCTACGAATAAACGTCAACGACCCAATGTGATTAAATGGAACAAAGATGGAGGGGAAAATAAATTAAACCCTGGCAACGAGGATCGGTGTTGTATTATCGAAAACCGCAACCGCTGAATAAACTGATAGTTTATTTAATTACCACGCCCCCTGCCGCTCCCCACCACTCTGTTTCCGTTTGACGATTAAAGTGTACCAACGATTCCTGTGATTCTTTTCCCAAACGTTCCGCGAATTAAAACGCGTACACGATTCTTTCTCAAGCTGTGTACTCTCCTCGTTGACTGTACAATTAATTTTCTACACCCTATAATTCGCGTTGAAAGCTTCACCATTTGTTTTCTAGATCCTACGATTCATGTTGGAAGCTGTATACAATTTTTTCGCTACAGCTACAAATTTTGGGGGATACAGCAATTATTTTTTTTAGTCTATCTACTTTTTGCACAGCTTCTGCAATTCTTTCTACGCTCAAAAACATTTACCACAGCTATACACTATTTTTTATATTGTTTTCCAGACTACAATATTTCCAATCTCTACAATATTTGTTTTTTGTTTTGGATTCCATATTTTTTCTGGATTTTACCATTTTTTCCAGAGCTCTGCAATGTTGATAGTGTGTCGCGCGGCTTTTGTTGCAAGTAAATACAAGTTGTTCACACTTTTCTGCAATTTCTATCGACGACCGAAAAGTTTCTGAGGTTCTAGTTACGTTCGTCCAGGGTACCACGATTTTCTAAGAGATTTGTAGAATTTTCTTTTAGATAATTTCTGTTTCACAAGTTTTTCCATTTGTGTCGTTCTAGTAATTTTTATTTGACGAACGACGTCGCACAGTGAGCTGGATCGAGAAATTAAACATAGTTTATAAAGTGTTCCTGTTGACGTTTGTGTTAATAATATCATACATACAATATATAAATACATATACGTAAACATATAAATTTAGCAATTTCGTAAGTACTGTGATGCTAAAGCATTTGATATATCGTACGTATTAGTTATTTTCTGCATTTAACATCGTGTATTTATCATTTAGATATTAATTACAAAAAATGTAGTTTTCGTAAAAGTAAAGATTTACGTATTTCATAAAACATTACACGTACGAAATGTAAATATAAAATACATATTTAGTAAATCAAAGATAATTTGAAAGATTATACTGAAACAATTCTATTTTATGATAAAATATCAATGAAAAAATTTTATTTATCTGCAGTTAAAATTGACTATTTCTAAAATAAATTTTCATCCCGATATGTCTTATGGTTCAAGAGTTCTAACAAAATGTCACTAAATTTTTCGATCCAGCCCACTGTACGGCGAGTCAAAAATGTTCCCCGGGGATTTCGTAGATATCCCCCGGAACAATCCGTCCCTGATCCATGGTTTACTCTATCCCGGTAGTCCACCTCGACTTTCATCAACGGCTGGGTGTCCCTCCTCGGCATTCTAATCGTCCCGTTCCGTCCGCGACTCCATATCTCCGCGGAATCCCGTTGCGTTTTGCGGCGGCACGCTATATCCCCAAGCCCGATATCTCTGTAATTTGACTCGTGATACGAATAACGACGATACCGCGGCAGCTCCCGAGGGCACGTTGTTTCCTCCCGCCAAGCCGGGAATACTTGCTCGAATACTTTCGTGAAATGGAAAGTTATTTTCACCGGTGACGCAAGGGGCCACCTGTTTCGATGTCGCCCCGACGCGCTCGCGCGAGCAGGCCGGCTTCTTTTTTTTTTGTGCGACTGTTTGTACGCCTCGCAAAAGCGTCTCGGAAACCGGTTCCGAACGGGTCTACACACCCGGGAACTCTGCCCACAAAGAAGACGAGCAACCAGCCTAGCAGCTCGCGACCGCCAGCGGAATATTCTGCGTCTAATATTTCATCGGACCGGTCATTACTCTTCCCACTGGTGACACTGTCGAGTTAATAGATTGACGGCCACTTATGAAACGGCTTATACAATTCTGCCCTCTTTAGCTCAATTGTGCCAAACGTTCGCAAACATTCGATCGTAAATTATTGAAACCCCCTGAAAACCAGTTGGCTATCGTTTAAAAGCGTTTTCAGACTCTTGCGAAATCATTAAAAAATTATTACTCCGCGTTTCGTGTAAACAGCTGTAGACGTGCCGGCGACACTTGTCCATCGACGAGCACTGTAATAAATTGCCTGCGAGAAGTGACAGGAAAATATTTCTCAGAACTTTTTAATGAATTTCGAAGTTTCTCCTGTATCATCGTAATTATGATTTCTTTGAGATTGAAATTAATACAAACATAGCTGTAAGGCACGACTGCTTGGTCACCACACACTTCGGATAATAGATCGTGTCACCATTGGAACAGATCATCTTGATCCAAACCGTGTCGTGTTTGGACTCGTTTGAATCAGAAAAATGCCACAAATGAGATGGTGAACGTTTTCTAAAAAAAATAATTCAATCCTAATTAAACATAGTTCCTATAAAATGTTTGATAACCAAGACACAAAAGAAATAGAAGGTGTACAGGGAACGCGTACAAACCGTGTCGTGTTTGGACTCGTTTGAATCAGAAAAATGCCACAAGTACCATGGTGAACGTTTTCTAAAAAAAATAATTCACAATACCTAATTAAACATAGTTCCTAGAAAATGTTTGACAACCACGTAAAAAAAAAAGTAATTGTACGAAATAAAAGGTGTACAAACCGAGTCGTGTTTGGACTAGTTTGAATCAGAGAAATTCCATAAATAAGATGGTGAACGTTTTCTAAAAAAAATAATTCAAAACCTAATTAAACATAGTTTCTATAAAAAGTTTGACAACCAAGTCAGCAAAAGAGAAATTAATATACGAAATACAAGGTGTACGGAGAACGCGTACATTGTGCAACAATATTAATTGACGAGAAGCATTTTTCGAAGCAGCTCGAAGGACGTGAAAATGGCGAAGCGTCTAATGCTCGAGGAAAATGTTACGTACAGAGTAACGTTGCTGCGGCTAGTAACTGTGGGTGCCGCGAGCACAACAGACTCGGAGTACATAGTATGTTTAGTTTACAGGAAGGTACGCTCTGATTGCCGGTTTAAAGCCAGTTTCTATTGACAATGGCGTCGTTCTTGCCGGCGAGACCGATTTCGCACATCTTCTCTCGCGGCGAGATTGCCGGGGCCGCAACACAGCGGACGCTTTCATTTTCAATGAAAACAGAAAGAAACAACATCGTCCCGCTGTTCGATTACAATCGCAAATTTATTGGCTGGCCCGATCGCTGCGGAACCGTGGTTCATTCGATCCACGAGAGTTCGATCATTCTATCACTTGGTTTGAGGACGGCTTTAACCCTCATGATGAAAATTCACCCATTAAAATTAAATAATCTTTCTTATTTATCAATTTGTACATTCTTTATTTTTTTATTGATCCTAATTGTTAGACTTTGAATATTCATCCTTTTATCTCTACGTCGCGAGATGTATTTCTTTGAAGAATTAATGTGTAAATTAAAAATTAGTGAATTATCCTTTTTTTCCTTCTCAAAAGGATTTTTTTTCCTCTCTATATATATTCAGGATGTCGACAAGGCCCCTTTCGTCAATTCACTTGCCGACATCTTATCTAAGGTAGACCACAACAATCTGTTCTTATTTATAATAAATTCACTTTTGTATAAAACACTTTTGATTGTAAATTATGTGGTCACTAATAACCTAGCTATTAAATAAATAAATAAATAAATGACAACCTGTTCTTGGCTTTTGAGTGAATTATTTTTTAAGATCGTATGAGGGTTAATAATCGTTTGTTATTCTCCTACCTACAAATAAAATATTTACGATATTGTTAAAAAAGATTTTAACAGGTTTGAGAATATTTCCCACTGTGGAACATCGTATGACGATGTTTGCTGACGATTTGTTTCACCGCCAAGAAATTTACAAATGAATCAGGGACGAACAATTCTCACGAACCGGAGTTTGCACTATTTTGGAGTACCGTGTAGATCCAAAGTGGGAAATATGATGTCACGAAAAAATCAGGTCCACGTGTAATGCTCTAAATATAGTGAGGTAGATAGAGAGTCGAGTCGGCGTGCCAGGCAATGTTAACAAAATAAAGAAGGCCGTACGTGTCGATCCTGCTCGATCACGTACACATTCACCGATCGCGGGAAGACTATGATTCATGCTCGGCGATCGAGGGGAACAGCGCAAGCAGGCAGGCGTGCCCACACAAGAACCGATTCTCACGATCTCGGGGAAGTTAATGAGCGCAACCGCTAACAGGTGTTGCAGCCAGGCGATGGTACTGATCCAATATTTGTTGATCCCGGTGACCGGAGAGGGGGAATTTCAACAATGTCAGACGTGATGTAATCTTCTTTTGTTTGGCCAGAAAGAAACAAAGACAATCGACTGCCGAGATACCGCAACGGGAACGACGATGCTTTTATCTTTGTTTATCCTGGTTTGTTTGGCCAGCGATCAGGGCAGCCATTTTTGGTGACTCATTGTACGTAGAAGTATACAATAAAGGTGCTAGTCAAAAAATAGTATACGTTAGTCAAAACGTACAAATGTCCATTGTGAAATTTTTTAGTGCCGGTAGGAATTTGTGTATAATTTTTAAAATTGATGTAGAGTGTACGAGACGGTAAATAATTATTGCAAATAGGTGAAAATGGTCCTTTACGAGGCACACAGCCAATAATTTTCATTTTATATTCCTTAATAAATTATTGTAGAAATTTTGTTGTTGTAAAAAAACAATGGGATTATTTGGTAAATATTTTTATAGTAATTCTTTTGCTAATTTGAGGAGCACGAATGGTCTTTTATCGAATGTTTGGCATGCTTTTCGGAGCGGTGAGAATTTTGGCGCGTGTCGATCGAAGTTCGGAGCCAATTACCCGGCTATTAATTAGCGGGACGGTGTCATCGAATGCTTTCCGATCACCCAGTACGTTCACCGGTACAAAAATATCTTGGTTCGGCCTATGTCTGATCGATACTTTTCACCCACGTATCGGCAGCACCACGTGCGAGGGTATTGGACCCATTTGCGACTGTGGTCTCACTCGCGAACACACGCGAGCCACGTCGGGTTCGAGGAACCAGACGAGCAGTCATTTCTCGGTCGGCCGTATTACGATAAAGCCGTGTAAACTATACACGTTCATAGAACGGCCGGCATTTTTACGCCCACCGGGTACCCAGACTATCCCGACCAACAAAGTTCCTTTCGTACAAACACGTCGCCTATTAACGCTGCAAATAAACCTCCGACTATCCCCTACCCCCTACCCTCGAAAAATACGAACCACCGGTCGAACATAAAATCAGTCCGAAATACGCCAATATTTCTTTTATCAAGCAATTCGGGGAAACTGGTCGATAACCTTATCGAAACATGCGCGTGTCACTGCTGTCCTAATTACGCCGACAGATTGGGTCGAATTGTGTTCATGATTGAACCGTGGGATTTATTAGAATTATTCGATTCTTGGTTGAACATATTCAATCGTTTGAACAATTCAATTTCCATGCTAAATTGAACCGCTGAATGCTGGCTCGAACCTTTGAATTTTTAAACACTAATCTGAACCTTTGAACTTTTAGCTTCAACTTCTGAACTTTTAAATACTTGCTGGAACCATTGACCTCCTGAACTTTCAGATACTAGTTGGAACTCTTGACCTATAGAACCTTTAGATGGTTGTACGTATCTTTGAACTCTTAAATATTAGTTTGAATCTTTGAATAATTGAATTTCCAGGTGCTAAATTGAACCGCTGAACTTTTGAATGCTGGCTCGAACCATTGAATTTTTAAACACTAGCTTCAACTTCTAAACTTTTAAATACTTGCTGGAGCCATTGACCCCCTGAACTTTCAGATACTAGTTTGATCTCTTGACCTATCGAACCTTTAGATGATTGTACGAATCTTTGAACATTTGAATTTCTAGGTACTAAATTGAACCGCTGAACTTTTGAATGCTGGCTTGAACCTTTTCATTTTTAAACATTATTCTGAACCTTTGAACTTATAAATTCTAGCTTCAATTCCTGAACTTTTAAATACTTGCTGGAACCATTGACCTCCTGAACTCAGATACTAGTTTAACCTCTTGACCTATCGAATCTTTAGATGCTAAAACAAATCATTGAACTCTTAAATAATAGTTCGAAATTTTTAACATTTGAATAGTTTGTTAACTCTTTGAGTGCTCCAGTGTGAACATTAAATATTAAGAACCTCCTTCTGGAACATTTGAATTTTTCCTACCCTATTGTGAACACGTGTTCGAGCTAGTTCGGCCGGTTCGAATTTCCTTGAAAAATAGCAATTTCTGAATTTGTCAAACACTAGTCTGAATCGTAGATACTCAGCCAGAAGCAATTTAGTGTGTCACCACCTCGGATCATACCGAGACGATCGAGGCTAATTAATAAACATAGTTGATATCGCTTAATAAGATGACTAATGGGCTCGGAGAAATGTCTGAATAGGGACTGCTCTCGAGATTAGAATTTCACTTGATATACACCAGGGGGGCACCGAGAGACGAAGAAGTAATTAAGTCCGAGTCACGGAACTGATACACACGCGGTTCCATTGAATGCGATCTCCGCGTGGGCTCGCTCACACTTCCACACGTTTTACACAGTTTCTCGGAACGCGAAGGTAAGTAAGAGTGTACGCTCCGGTGTTCCGACGTAATTAAACACGTTAATTGTGCGACGGGTGCTCGCACACGGTTACACGAGACCCCGACGAATAAAAAAATATATATATATTTCTCCTCGAGAAATCGCGGTGGTTACCTTTTATACTCGTAATCACGCGATATCGGCTCATTATATAATTTCTGCGCGTCGTTTTCAACAAAATATTCCTCCATGTTTTTTAATTCATTACTGGATGTGACTGATAGGTGCGATTTAAAAAATTCAAGGTATTAAACGAACTCTAAAATATGTTTACATTATTTCCAACCTATCGAACATAGTAGGAGAGAAAATTAATTTCTGTATCTCTCCGGTTTGTTGGAATTCAAGTGGAAAATTTTTATTTTACGTAATTGATAATTATCAATATTAATTCTCCTATTATAATCATTGAAATGATAGAGCATAGATATTTAAGATAATTAAATCTTGTAATTTTTCATTTTTAATAGTCGGTAGGTACAGTGTAAATAAATGTTATTTAGAAGGAAATGATAAAATTCTTTTGTATTGGAACCAAGTGATCAGCCTAGTGATGATGGGCACTATCGACTAATTATTATTTAGTTGCTACATACTATCGAATTAGTTCGATTATAATTTATCTTTTATTAATGATACAATATAAAGGCAAAGGTTAATGAACATTTTAGAAAAATATCTGTTATTGACAGATATAATTATAAAATACTACTCTCTCTTTAGGTCATGATTAAAATTTTATTCTCATAAGTGCAATATAATATAAATGCAATATAAATAATGCAATATTATTATTTAATAATTGTATAATATTTCTAGTATAATAATTATTATTTATGCTACATACACATGCTGATTGAACGAATTATTCGACAAAGCTAATGAGTGAACGTATTTGATTAAAATTCAACAATTTAGTCGATTGAAAATAGTAGTTGGCTACTATCGATTTAGTCGGTAGTTTTAATCGATGGCGCCCATCACTAATTCAGCCGAGTTGAATGAAAAATACTATAAATAATATTTCATTGTGTTTGCAAATTGCCGTAAACGAGCCCTTTCCCAAGAAAAAAAATCCCATGCGAGCCATCCGGTTGTCCAATCCCAGAAAAGGCGCAAAAATCGCACCGAGCCAGCCGCGTGACTAAAAGCTACGGTCGTCCATGATGCAACGACGTTACCGGCAACTTTCACTGTTCATAATTCCCGATGGAACCACACAAGAATGGTATCAAACAACGCGTAGAAAAGGAAAAAAAGAAATAGCAAACATTCTAAAAAAAAATCCTGGTGCGTGAACCATTTAGGAAGCCGACGACGACGTCCGAAAGGAATTTAAGCGGGCGTCGAGAAATCGGCGCGCGTCGTTGCCGCGGATTCTGGCGCGCAAACGTAAACACGTCGGGGCGCAAATATTATGATTTCGAGAACGCCGGGGTAATGGTGACCTAGAGGCTGGAGTAGTCTAGCAAACAGTCTCGGCTTTTTGAGACTGTGGGAACATGAAAAAGAGGGTCGAGAGTTGTATGGAATTTTTGAAAAAAAGAAGTAAAGGAGTTGAATGAGAATGGGGGTCAGGGTTTTGAATGGAGGCAAAAGTAATAGTGGACATGCGCCCTTGAAAGTGGCGCGACGATACGAAGAGGGGTTGCTCTGGGAGCGGTTGCGCGTGCCCGAGCGGGCCAAGAGCGCCTTGGGGCGATCTCTCTGGAGGATTCGCGGGGAGACGGTGCCTCTGGCGTGGGTAACCGGTTCCGTAGAATGTCTGCGATGGTGTACTCACCGTGGAACGGTAGGACGGCTGGAGATGGCTGGAGAAGACGGAGAAGGTATCCAAAATGGAGCTCTCTGGCTGTATCTCACACACTCGCGTTATTCTCCACACTTGCACAACGAGGAAGAACACCGTGTCTCTCTCAGCAACAAGAGAGAGAGAAATAGATAAAGGCACTGGAGAGATTTCCGGCGCGTGGATCGATGATTTCCGCGCACGCACTGTTACGCGTTTAAGCAGCGACGATGCCGAAGGAACGAAGCGCGGAGAGGATATATCTCGACTCTCGGGGAACGAAGGAGGACGCAGTCGCCGGCTGACACGGGGCGGGCGATGGCCGGTTTCGAGGTTAGGTTTCGTCGAACCGGTCTCACAGGGTTATAGATCACGAGACGGCCACTGGTTTTCCTGTTGTTTCGACCGGGTTGTCTCCTCGTGGGAAGCCGCGTGGACCTGACACACGGAGTAAAGCTTCTGTTGCGGCGTCAGTCGGCACACTGTGTACGCACGGGGACGCGTTGCTCTCCAGAACTGATTCTTCTTCTTGGTGATCGTGGTTGCTCTCCACTCGCGGGAAAGGTTTCGCTGTGTTTTCAGCGAGAGAGCGACGACGGTGGAGAGAACAGGCGAAAGGGAAACAAAACAACGAACGATGGATGATACGAGAGAGAAAGAGAGTGGGAACAACAGAGAACACACGATTTGCCGATGGAAACAAAGAAGACGCGTGCGCTCGTGACAAAAAAACTCGGGGACACACGGAGCCACGAAGATGAAACGTCGCGCGAACACGAAAACTGCGCGTAATAGATCCGGCTAAGAGTTGTAGGCACGCCACGAGTAGAGGTAGGCGACGCTAAAACTTCGCCACGAGTCGTGGCACGCCACCGAGAGGAGAGGAGAGGCGAGGAGGGGTCAGGGGACAAGGAGGGAGCCGAGCGAGACCGCCGAAGTAAACGAGAAGGGGAACGAGGGGACTGGCGTGCGGGGTTGGAGGGGAGGGGAAAGCCGACCACTCGACTCACGGCTGGCAGAGGGTGCGGAGAGGTCAGAGGGGGAAATATGGCGACCCGCCGCAGGGACGTGGGGTGATTGAAGCGACTCGATGGGCGAGGGGCAGACGGCGAGGGGCGGGAAACTGGGAACCGAGGGAGGGATGGACACGCAGCCGGCAACAGCCGACTACGCTCTCTACCCGCTCCCCACAGTCATCCTCCAGTTCTCTCTCTCTCTGTCTCTCTTTCTCTCTTTCTCTCTCTCACGTTCTCCCTCCAACTGGTCTCGCTCGCTCTCTCTCCCCCCACCGAAGACGTCGCTCCGTCACTCGACGAACAAAGTTGTGTTCGTGTATCGGCACACGATAGACCACGCTGTGTGACGCGCCGAACTCTATACGGGGTGTCTTTTGACTTATAGACGGGGTTGCTGCTGGAGAACCATCGATAGTGTTCGATACCATCGATAGCTTCCGATAGTCGTCCATAATTATCGATAGCGATTATTTGCGATATTATTACTCTCGCTGAGATGGTATTGGGAATTGTATGTTATTATTTATTGTACACGGGGGCAGAAGCCCTTCTTACATAAGTATTTACAAAGAAAAAGAAAGATAAAAGGCTACTTATTTAATAAGAAAGAAGAGACATGCGCACAAAGAAAAAAAATAATACTGATAAAATCGATAGGTATATCATATAATCCTGCGTAGTTGCATTTGAAAATTATGCAAAGATTCGATAAAAAAAATCGTTGCAATAATGCAACTCATTGGATTAATTAATCCAATTCACGTTGCGGTACATAAAAATTGATTTGCACAAGTAGAGAAAAACAATGAATATGATTGTTAATTAAATGAAAAATAAAGCTCTGGTCGGATGTTATTCTTCGAGCAGACAATGGTTCTAGGTTCATTGTAGTTATTATTTCGGAGTAATCATGATTAAAGAACGACATTGGATTATTTAGCTTGTATGAAGACAACTATATTCTATATTATTATTATACAGCTGTTATTTTCTCTGGTCTCCGGAATCGAAAATGTGTGGCTCCCGTCTGAAAGTTCATTTCGCTCGTCGGGGACAAAGGGACGGCAGTATACATTCCGTTTGCGCAGTGGCCCATAATTCTCGGTGATCTCAGCGCAAACATCGCCGGGGCTGGCGGGTAATGTGTGTATTGTCTGGTCGAGTCTCGGTTTCACGACACCCGTTGTATGGCCGTGCACATGGTCGCATAGGCGAAAAGAATATAGGAGGCGAGCAAGGTGAGAGCAACCGAGAGGGCACGATGAGGGCCTGAGAAAGAATGGACGAACAAGAGAGAAAGAGAAAGGCATAAGGGTACGGAGAGCGAGAGAGGGGCCACGATGAAAAAGGACGAGAGGGGAGCGGCGGAGAGAAAGGGGAAGGGCGGGAGGGGAACGAACGGAAGACCTTGCACAGCGTGGATCGGAGCCGCGTAGAAAACGCCGCTTTGTGTCGGGGTACCCGGCATAAGAGAGGAAGTACAGGTCTAAAGGAAAAGAAGGCCCTCGTGCGCGTCTCCGCTTCTCCCGCTGCTTGCGATTCGCGCACCTAAAGGTCTTTTCACACGACTCTCCCTGGAAGACAACCCGATGCCGGCCAACCGAAGAACGGAATGCCCGATATTTTTCCACAGCTTTCCTGCTCCACGTCTACCATTCCGAACTCAACCCAGACACCGACCATCCCCGACGAGACTGAGAAATTGGAACGAGACACGAAAATGCACGCTTAAACCCTTCGCGTGCCTCTTTCCAGCACCTTTCAATTTTTAATACGTTTTTGTCCCTCGCCAGACGACTTGCTACTTTTATTTTTGAGAACTAGCTTTTTAGGACTAGCCTCCATTTTGGTTGAACAATAGTTACCGATGTACAAGCAGTTTATTTAACTTTTGGATTATATATAATAAATTTGTTTCAGACGCAAAAATGTCTCTTGAAAATGATCCACATAGGGATCAAGAAAAGTGCTGCTTTCTATAATTGATCGAACCGTGATCCAAAACCAGAAATTTATTATATATCACATTTTCGATCAAGAAGAATTTTACTTTGTCTTTGGAGTATAGTTTCAGATTGAATTTCGAACTGAAATATGTTTCGGCTTGCAACATTTTGACTACACCGGTACTACGGCGGCACCGACATAAAGGGTTAATTCACGATGCAACAGATGTAACTCTCCAGGACCCCAAACGGGGTCGTTCGAAGATTTTACGGTATCGATTGCTATTTAGAAATTGAATAGCTGCGGCACAGAGACAAATGGAAAGGACCAAGATCGTAGAAATTTAAGGAAAATAATTCTTTTAAAATGTGGCAAAATAGAAAATGGTTGTGGCCGCGCAACGTGGATGGCCCTTAATGCGAAACCAAACCCAAAGAAAGCAAAATTTAAACATTTTACTGTATCGTTTGCTATTTAAAAATTGAATAGCTGCAGCACAGAGACAAATAAAAAGTAGCATAGTTAGAACGGCTACTGCAAAATGGTTGTGGTCGCGCAACGTGGATGGCTCTTAATGCGAGAGCAAACGCAAAGAAAGCAAAAAAAAGAATATGGACGGAATGCCACGTTACGCGCCATGTAGTAAGAAAACTGCATCGGACTAAAATAAAAGGCGAAACCAGTGTACCGGGTTTCTCGGAATTCACGGTCACGTCGTCTCGATGCGCCTTAAACGCCGGCTCGTATCGGCCGATTATGCCTGAAAACTCATTTGTTGGGTTTGCGAGGCGGTTACATAAAACTGCGCGGGTATATCGGTGTTGCGCAACTGCTATCGCGAAATGGCGTCCAAACAACGTTTATTCGTACGAACATTCTGTTTGCCGAAAATTGTGAAGAAATTATTTTGTCTGTCACTGTACGATCGTTATAGTTAGGGTGCTGGCGGACCAGCTGCTTTGACTTCATTGAAACACTTGTTGAACATCGAGATTCACTATGCACTTCATCAACAATTTTATACAGTCACTTCATAATTTCTCGCTATTATTTTATATTTATTTATCACGATCTTACACCTATGTACATTAGTCGAAAATTTTTTTAATCCAACAGAATACTAATTCCTAAATTAGTTTTTTGTCGCTATGCACTTTACTATGCACTTCACTAACAATTTTATGCAGTCACTTCATAACCTCTCGATATTATTTTATATTTATTTATCACGATCTAACACCTATGTACTCGAGTCGAAAAACTTTTTAATTCAACAGAGTACTAATTTCAAAATTAGAAATAATGAAAAAGAAAGAACAAATAATTGGTTGAGCTTCTGAGGTGTTTTATATTTGCTTAAAGAATAAAAGTGTATATGTGTAGAGCTGAAATCGGTTTATTTTGTGGACGAAAATATAAGCATGAATTTTAATTGGGAAGATATAAGTGGTGGTTTGAAGATTGGTGATGGAGTATCGATATAACGATCGAAGTGAGGGAACAAAGGAACAGTCCCGTGTGGGTGCAGAGGCGAATAGTACGGCCCTGGGACGCGCCTGCATGGGAACATACCCACAGGATCCTGCTCACCGCATACACAAAGGACGAGCCACCTTTTACGCGTAAACCCGTGCCGGCCGGATCGTATTCGCGTGCGCACACCATCAAACTGGTTTCTGGATGTTCCCTCCTGCACTAGTGACGCGCTGTAGCGCTCAGTATGATCGTCCTCGAACTCTGCCAAATTAGGTTCTACTTTCCCCACTCTCCCAATCCCGTCTAATTAAATTTGCTTCGCATTTATAGTCGCTACAAAATCCGTTCTCGCAAATTTCCAAAAGGGAGAATTAATTTAAATAATTATTCCTAAGTGTTTTCGTACCAGGGCATGTGTAGTCAGCACGTGGTTACGAAAACTCTTAAATAATTTTTCACTTAGCAAGCAAGTTTGCTTCATAAAACTATATAATTTACTATAATATTTATTGATTAATTTTTACAGACGCAATTATATATTCTTGAAACGTTGAAAAAGGTTATATTAATTTGCAAAACTGCTTAGTTGCGCCGTAAATATCAATTTATTTAAAATTTTAGATCGAGATCAAAGAAAACAGTTATTCCTAAGGGTGCTAAAAATTTTGAATAAAACAATAATAATAATTTAATTTTATAAAAAAATCAGATAACTGTAGAATAAACAATTTGGAAATAAATCGGAAGTTGGCAAAGGACCAACAGCGACTAGATATTACACTGAAACGTATGCGCGCTCAAATATTTGAGGAATCACTGTTGTTTGCATATTCAAAGCGGGACTATTAAACATTCGGATAGTTCCGATCTTAATTGAAATGCGCAGCCATACCTGCGACGGAATTACAAATCGCAAGGAGGGTTCCGCAGGTATATTTTTCGAAAAATATACGAGAGTCTGCGACATACGTATCGTAGTACTCCGGCAGGACGCTGTTCAGTCGTTACTTTCCTTCCGAGAACCGAGTGAGTTATTTCTACCTGGATTCCCGGTCGCATCCTGAACCCGGCGTTCCTCGGGACACAGTGAATTCGTTATTTCCAGAAACAATGTCACTTGATTACGACCGACAGCCCTAGAGGTAGTTTTACGAGTTCTTACAAGTGCGCAGGTAACTAGATATTTAAGAAGAAAAATTCTCTTTTCAAGACGCATTTTCAAATTTTATGGTGTTCTTCAGGAATATCTTGGAAGTACCTACAAATTTTCTCACTCAAATATAACAACCTTTACCAAAGATGTAAATCTTTTTCTCTGACGTGGACTTAAGGATCTGACGAACAATTAAATTATTCATCTCTGTGAAATTTTTTTTAGCAAGACTAATGCACGTAGAAATTTGAAATTTGTTGTGCTTATTCCTGGATATTTCAGGAGTGTACAGAAAATTGTCCATTCGAAAAAAATCATTTCCACCGGAGTTACAAAATATTTTGTGGGACCGTTTCAGATCAGCTGACGAGGTTCTCAGGGAGCCGAAAAAGAATTAAAAATTATTCACCTTCGTGAATTTTTTTAAACAAAACTAATGCACGTAAAAATTTCAAATTTGTCCTGCTTATTCCTGGATATCTCGGAAATGTACAGAAAATTGTCCATTCGAAGATAACCATATTCACCAGAGTTACAAAATATTTTGCGGGACCGTTTTATTCCACGTGAACGAGATCAGCTGACGAGGTTCTCAGGGAGCCGAAAAAGAATTAAAAAATGCTGCATATGCATGAACATAAAAGCCACGTGAACCGAAACAAGTGAAAAGGACGTGAGAGTTGAAAAAAAAACAAAACCGTCGACATGTAGAGTAAATTTCATTTTCGCCGGTGAACGCGAGGTGGAATAGTCTTTTATCTCGCAAATTTCGGAGACTATTTGAGTCTCGTGAAGCGAGCTCGTGAAAAGCGGGCGTTCGCATAAATATCCGAAGTCTATGGTCTACTTGCGCGGCGACACAAACTAGCTAGACGCAGGCTCAGAATTTCGCATAACAACAGGCCGTCCCGTTACATCAAATCGGATCGATGCGCGTGATACAGAAAAGTTTAATTAAACCGAGGGAACGCCGCGTGCCTCGTGCCCGGGATTTAATTACCGATAAATTGGTAACATTATTACGATGTTAGCAGGCTCGACGATATCGAAACTTCATTTTTCAAACCTCCGCGGGGATCGTGTACCGCCGCGGCTTGGCGGCTGCCTTTCCGATAATTCACTTATCGCGGATCAGAGGAGGAAAAACCAGAACCACTGTGCGTCAACGGGAATGAAGACGCGCAACGAGGAGTCTTTAAATGATCATTTCACGCTGGACAAGTCCGAAAATACACGTTACCCGCTCTGCGCCGTGTAATAACTATAATAACGCCTCGTTCAGCATGATGAACCGCCTTCCAGAACCATTACACCGCCGCCGGGGGAATCGATCGTCGAAGAAAATTCAAGCCAAGTGTCGTTTCCGGGACGGAAATAGACGATTTACCGTGCATCTTCGCGCGGAATTAAAACTCTCTGTCAACTCGAGCAGAAACATCAACCTCCAACGTTTAATTTCTGAAAAAATATTTTTTAGCAAATTTTTCCTTGTCGACACATTAATATTACAACATGGGAAAAGTCTACACGAGCGGTATCGCGCAGTAAACAGAATATCACAGGAGCCACTAAAAAGGATGAATTCGAGTATCCTCTTAACAATGTTGATGCTTTTTAAAAAACTGCGGATTTGCAAAGCTTTTTAAAAATACTCGTTGTTAAGTAGATTAGCGAGATGAAAATGATCTCGTACGTAGGAATATGTTTAACGAAAGCTTCCTGTAATTGCGTAAGCTCGAGGGATACAACGAAAATGATAACAAAAATTTTGAAAAGAGGATATGGGATGGTGTAGCGAAGGGATTTGGCAGGATGTGCGAGATGAAGATGATTGTATGTACGAATACGTTTAATGAAGGGGTTCTGTGTAGGTCATTCCACTTTCTTCGCTTTTCCACGCAAGGTGAGAGACGAGTCTGGAGCCCATATCTCACCCGGTGAAACGCTAAACGCCGCTTTCAACGTGCGAATTAAGATTTATCGCGCGCGCCGTTTGACCGAGAAGCCTTCCCGCGCGCGGCTCCGTAAAGTCACGACGAAGACTTATGAGTTTTAACTACCAACAGACCGAAGGTTGCTGCGCCTTCTATGTATTTTCACTGCCTTATCAGTAAGGCGACCTCTTCGGTGTCTCGCCGAAATATTCGCCTTGTACTTCACTACGTCAACGATCGAAACAGCCTCGGTTAGAAACTGACGATCATTCGAATTACAACTTCTTCAAACGAAATCGTACAGGAATCTACCTTGCCGCATTTCGAAGCTAAGCATTCCTACAGACTGCTCTCGGAATTTTCCTAAAAAGTGAACATTCCCAGTACGCTTTTCACGGAAATTTTCCATAACTCGGGAACAAAAAATGTTCCTTTAAAAAGAGAAACTTCAATCTACATTTTCAGTGCTGCGCGAGTTAGGAGAGAAAATTTTTCGAGTCTGCATGGAAGCTTGAATTCGTAGAATCTCCAAAAATGTCCATATTTCACTCAGGCAGTTGTTACGAGGTGGAAGAATTCTTTTAGCGAAAGTAACTTGTGAAGAGTGGAAAGTTCAGACTTTTCGATGAGCCTAGGTGGGTTGTTCTACGATTTTTTAGTAATTATATAGAACAGGTTTAAGTACTCCGATTTTGATGAAATTTTAATATGTTATGCAGCAACATATTTTGAACAACTTTTTCCTGTTCCAATATATGGGGATCGCTTTTAGTTTTTGAGATAATTGGAAAAGACCATTGCTAATATTGTATTGAATTTTTCGTATTCCTGCATTCAGTTTTTTGCAAATATCTTGAAAACTAAAAGCGACACCCCTATATTGTAAAAGGAAACAGTTGTTCAAAATATCGAAATCTATAACATATTAAAATTTCATCAAAATCGGAGTACGCAGACCTTTTATATATAATTACCAATTTGTTCATGATGTTTAATAGGGTATGTATTGAAAAGGACTAATTTCCAAGGACATTCGTCAGAGGATTCAAAGAGAAAGTGTTCGACGTCAGTTCGTTGGGAATCTTCCTAGCAACTGGACCGTGTAGGAGACTCGCAAGAAACGGGGGAAGTAAAATTAATCTAAATTAAGTAATCGCCTCTCTCCCCCCGGCTGGCTAAGAAGGTCGATGCCTAAACGAGACGAAGAAGGCTCGGCGTCGCCCATAATCGTCCCCTTCCTCTTTCTCTTTCCATTCTGAATAAAGAGAAAGAGAGAGTCCCCTTTAGCTGTCTCTCTCTCAACTTGGCGGGCCGTTCGTACGGTATGCGCCATCTGCTATCCGTCTGCTGGTTAATTAATTGACCGGCTTGTCCTTCCCTTCACTTACATTTCGCTCTTCTTCTATACCGCGCCTCGTCGTCGTCGGCCGGCATTGCGATAATAATAAATTCACAGTGGCGAAACGATCTTTGCCGGTGGCTCGACACGCGTGCATCGATCTTCTATGATCACCCATTAATTATGCCAGCGCCGCGTGTCCTCTCGCGAAAATGATGTATCCGTCCCTGTCCAGCCGATGGAAAATTAGCTGCCACTTTGGATTCGACCTGTGTCATAACCAGCTCCGTTCCTCGACGAATGCGAGTCCATTTTTCAACCGACCAAAGTGTAACGATCATAAACGCTGGATGTACTGGAAGCATCACACTTCATATAAAGGACTGCCTCGCCACATGTGACGGTCTTGCGTCGTGAGTGTTGAGGACGATTACTGTGGTGACTAAAAAGTTAATAGGAATCTTCAATTGTGATTGAAGCTTAGATCTCACTAGAGGTTCGCAGGTTCTCCATAGGTACGTGGAAGTTAGCTACCAAGCATCATAGACACCTGATCAAATCTAGCGATTTACGGTAGCAAAGCCTTGATGTCTTCAGTTCAAGTCTTCTATGACTGCGTTCTGATTAATTTAAACGATGATTGAGGATTGTTTTTGTCAGTGATAATTGAAGATCCAAAATCATTTTTTTTCTACATCTCGCTAGGTTCATAGGGTCTCCATAAGTTGGAGAGTTAGCTACTGAAAGTTAACTACCAAGCATGATAGACACCTGATCAAATTCAAAGATTTATGGTAGCTAATCCTTGATATATTCAGTCCAAGTCTTCTATGACACTGTACTGATTAATTCATTTGATGATCAGGGCCAGATTAAACCATTGCGAGGCCCGTAGCAAATGTTACCAGAAGGCCCTGGGTTTTCCATGATAATATAATAAAACACAATAGATGACCTTTTCTTTAGCAAAAATATCTGTGAATTTTTTAAATTAAATTTTTTTTGCTGCAAGCACGGTGCTCATAGCATCAGCTACATCCTGCTATTAGGCTCTGTCGGCGACTGAGGACTGTCAGTAATAATTAAGGATCCAGAGTCACTCTTTATTCAGCTACTGGGACCAGCAGACTACCAGCAATGCAATCTCCACGAGCTGCGCTCCTAAAACATCTGTGTACCACCGAAAATTCTGAACGATGGAACTTGCCGCAACCCTGGTCGGGAAGACCGTGCACTCCGTGTTCAGCGGCGATCAGAAACAAAAAGTTCCCGGTTGGCCCGCTTGTGCCAAAAGAGTCGGCAAGTTTCCGGCAGGGTGAAAGGGGGCAGGCGACCGCATGATGGCTGCTTAAACGTCGCGAAGTTTTGGCGGAACTGTTATTGAGAAGTCAAACATCCACACCGGGGGTTACCGGTAGCCAGAGAGGAAAAGTTGGCCTCGAGCCCAGCCGGTGCACCGGCGGCGTTCGCTGCAGAGACGGACAACAGTCTGGAAGAGGGAACGAGAAGGCCAACGAATGCTGGGAAGAATGAAAAGGCTGGATCGTAACAAGTCCCGTGGCGTGTCAGCGTTTGACACCGTGGTTAATTAACTCCCTATCACGCCGGACCTCTCTTGATCGTCTTGTCCTATGCAATTAAGGTGCACTCGTTTCCAGAATATATGCACCGGAAGCTCGACGCGATTTATCAACCTAATTGCGGGTGTCTTTCGTGGATAGCTTCCTCGATCGCGTTCCTGAAGTCTCATGACCGATCCTTGATGTCCTCATCTTGGATCGTTCAAATTTGTACGCATGATCGAGCACTAATTCTCAGGAATCCAGGTGTTCATCATCTTCTGGCACTGGACTACAAGCTTCCTTCAGTGATTTAGGATCCTTCGGATTTATGGTAGCATAATCCTGGGTGTCTTCTGCTTGGATCTTCGTCGACTTGTTTATTTAATCCGGCCGTTCGTCATCCGTGGTAGCTAACTTCTTTAGCTGATTTAGGTCCCCCAGTTTAAATGGTACAGGAAATTTTGGATCCGAATGGCGTCTCGCATGGTGGCAGTTGGTCCTGATCAATTTGCGATTGTTGATGAACGTCGTTGAACGGTTGTTGGCGTCGCGCTCGATTCTCGAATTAAGGGAAACATCTTCGACAGCTTACCGCACGCCTCGAATCACGGAGACAGCAATAATTCAGGAAATGCAGCACTCAAAGCCGTCTCGTCCCATTCATCGAACCGGGTCCCGCCCGTTTAGCAACAATGAGACTTCCGATTCGAATCTGCGGAAGTACGAGACGAGCGAAAGAGTGCCGGGTAAAAGTGAAGGAAGGAAGAGAAAGGGGACATTTTTCGTCGAGATTAAAGTATACATCGCGTTTCTTTCGTGCCCGGGGATAACAATGGGGGACCGAACAATTTCTATCGTGCTCTACCCATCAGGAGATTTCTCAATAAAGAGCCACGTTCAAACTTGGTTATCCACCGGGGTAGAGAGGGGGTTGTTCTCCCCGACAGTCGACGAAGTAACGTCGACGTGATAAAAGATGGAGAAAAGAAACACCTACAGTGAGCGAGAGACTACCTCGCCAGCACTCGCTAATCGACAAGGGAAAATTTATGAAACATCGTTCTCGAACTGCCCCACGGGCGTGCTCGAGTTTGTCGCTGTTAACAATGAAAGTTTCGCGGGACGGACAACCGGTGCCCGACGATTCGATAGATTCGCCGAGGTGCTACGTGTCCAAAGTTTTCTCTAATGGCTATGGAAATCCTCGAGAACGAAGACGCTCGAGTCAGGGCCAAAATTGCGTTTCCGATAATCCGTATCGGGTTTAGCTTTTCGAGCTGAACCCTGGAACGAAACTTCACGCTGCTCGACTGAAAGGAGGATCGCTAAGTAGCCCTGGCTCGATAGTTTTGCGTTGGTCAGTCTGGGAAAGAATTTGATGGACCTAACTGCAACATGGATTGGCCTAGGACCACCTGGTTTAGATCAATCCATAGCCACCTAACCCAGAAGATCCTAGGGTAGCCTGTGATCCAGGATATTGGTCAATCTGGAGGATCCATGTTTTACAAATAGATGTTGCCAGAAGAATTTGATGGTCCTAACTGAAACATGGATTGACCTAGGATCACCTGGTTTAGATCAATCTATAGTCACCTAACTCAGAAGATCCTGGAGTTGCCTGCGACCCAGGACATTGGTTAGTCTGGCAGGATCCATGTTTTCCAAGTAGATGTTGCCAGAAGAATTTGATGGACCTAACTGCAACATGGATTGACCTAGGATCACCTGGTTTAGATCAATCTATAGTCACCTAACTCAGAAGATCCTAAAGTAGCCTGTGACTCAGGACATTGGTCAATGTGGAGGATCCACGTTTTCCAAGTGGATGTTGCAACTGATATTCCTGGCTAGATCTCTAGAGATTAGCGATGGTTGTAGGTAAGGAAAACTGTTGATAAACAGGGGTGTGTCCTGCGTTCCATCATCCCTCTCGGATCCTGCATAACGAATGTCTGTGGGATATCGGTTTAGCAACCCCACGGATGCCGGTGCTTATCTCGTTGTCAAACTCCTGACAGCAAACGTCAGACTCTGGGTTCCATTCCAGGACGTCCGAGTGGTTGCTACTGGAGGAATCCCCGCCTCCCTCTTTGTAGGCTTGTCAAATCTTTGCCATGGGGCCGGCATGCCGTCTAATATACGCAACGCAAGATGACAGCCAGCTGCCACCTTTTGACAGACAATTGTCCTGCTGGAAATTTCACGCGTTCCCTCCTATTTTCTTTCTTCTCGCAGTTCCTCTTACCGGTCCTTTCACCTTATTTATTTCGGACCAACTATAATTCGAATGTCTCCCCTAGCGTTCCCCAAGGAATTTTCTATTCTATCAGAAATCATCGTGGCCCCAGCGTCGGTGTTATACAACCAACAACGCAAATAGTCGACACAACAAATTGGCCTCGCTAGGTTGGTTTATGCAGCTATGATATATTTTATTGCAACGATCTACGACTGCCGACAGTAATCGCCAGTCGTACTGCCATTGTGCGAGCCGTCATAAACGTCATACGACCTAGGGAACACTGTTCTATGGGATGGCTTGGCTAATCTCCTCTCTGTTCTACTTGGCAACTCACCAGACCTAACTTATCGTACTCTGTCATGAAAAATGCCATTTATATTAACACTTCCAGCGGATAGTCTAATCTAGATTCTTATGAATACGTCGTACAATTGCGGGGACCCAATTCGTCCTTCAATCTGTGCATCCAGATATTTCGAAAATTTTTGTAGTACATTCAAACATTTCTGAAACATCATTCTAAGCTTCAGGGGTGGCTGAATTTGTGAAGAGGATGGCAGCCACGTTTGTCGGCAGGTTAACTTCTTCGCAAGGTCAAGACAAGGTCAAGAAAAATTGCTTGAAGGATATCCGAGTGGAAAATGATAAAATTGAACGGTCTGGACAGAATTTGATTGTTCTCTCGCTAGAAATGATTCCGGAAAGTGTGATATTTATTCGTGCGAAACACAGAGGTGTAACACGCTGGTGCGAGCAACTCGACTGTGTCCAGGGCAGTAATTATTCCTAAAATAGATCAAAGTGGAGGTTTCAATGATGTTGGCGGACAGTGGTCGCGCAGAGTCGGTTGGAAGCGACGGGAGCAAACAGTCAGTCAGCTTCGATATCCGTTGGTAAGAGGGCTCTCAGCCCCAAAAAAGGGGTGTGCAGGTCCCAGGGAGAGCGCATCGCCGAGAAACGATTTCCGCGAGCTCCTCGTTTCCATAGAGGTGCAGTGGCATCCTCTGTACGAGTCCAAGTGTCCGCCGGCCGCATGTTTATTCAACGCACGACCGTTCATTACCCACATGACAATATTGGTTGATGGGAATTGCTTGTATCCCGTGATACGCACCATTTGATATGCGGGCTCTTGTATTACCCGCTGCTGCGATGCCGTGCGAGTCTCTCTCTCTCTCTCTCGCGTTCTCTCTCCTCGCGTGTGCAGAGCAACCAGCACGACGTCGACAGCAACGCCGTTGTTTGACGTCCTTCGCATACATTTTTCCAGGTATGATAATTGCGCCAGCTCGAAATCGTTAGGGCCGAAGCAGCCCCGAGGCTTTGTGCGCGCATTGTTCTCGTTTCGCGGAAATGAAATGCGGGAATCCGTGCAGGTTTACATCGTCATCGATCGCAGCTCGATCGATAAACTTCGAAGAAATTTTTATTTGATTTTTATGGAAAATGTTATTTTGATTTGCCAGTTATTGAGAGGGAGATTTGAGTGCTATACCAATCGATACGATTCAAAGAAATCTTCATTAGATTGTTGTTAAAAATGTTATTCGTATATTAATACGAAGAGAGAGATTTGCTTGATATACCAATCGACATAATTTTAAAAAATTATCATTAAATTTTATTGAAAATGTTATTCAGATTTGCCAGTAATAGAGACAGGGAGAGGGAGAGAGAGATTTGCGTAATATACCGTCGTTTAACGGGATCCGTTATCCATCAAAGAGATAGCTAATAATTTCCATGGCAACGTTTGGCAGTCCACTTAGCAGTAACTTTGATCTCAAGCGAAGCATCTGTTATGGTCTTACCTACCATTCGTCCCTGCCCGGATAATAGAGATTGATGAACATTTCGACAATGGACAGAGAGACCGGCCGATTTGCTTCCAATATGACGACGAATGGGAACTCGTCGTACCAAAGATCGGAACGGTCACCTTGAGTCAGGCTCGCCTTACGTGCCAATCGTCTGATCGTTGGCTCCAGGAATGAAAAGAATGGAGTGGCTTCTAGGTCTTAATTGTAGGTCGAGTCGTGGTGCAATTGAGCAATTTCTGTGCCGTCATTTGTAACAGGTTGTTGCACGAAGCTGGACTATATTTAATCGGTAGACTGCGGATTTTATGCATTCACAAAAATTTCAAACAGTAGAAACATTTAGAGAATCCGACCAATTTTTATCTGGCTATAGAATCGTGTATTTAATCATGAAAATTTTTATTTTCCATACAGATCATTTTATTTTTCATCTGAAATTCCCAACTGTGTTCAATTGGCTTAGATCAGTGCCAGTCCTAGGTTCTTGGATTAGCTGCTCCACTTTTGTCCTCAAAAAACAACGTTAAAGGAAATAACCAATTTTGTAATTGATGAAGAAGATTTTTATTTTCTATAAAAATTCGCAGTCGATTAATCAGCTGAGGTTCTCAACTCTATTAGATTGTGTTAGGTCAGTGCCAGTCCTAGATCAGCTGCTCCACTTTAGTCCAAAAAAAAAAACAATATTAACCAACTAACCAATTTTGTGATTGATGAAGAAAATTTTTATTCCGCATTTTCCGCAGTCGATTAATCTAACTTAACGAGGTTCTTCACCTCAGCTTCTCAGGTTAGATCGAGTAGGGTCAGAAGCAGACCTAGGTCTGGGTTAGCTGCTGCATTCCTCACCTCAGACCTCCATCAACCCTGAGCAAGGTAAAACGATGCGTGCAGATCCATTTAAAAAAAAAAGTGAAAATTTCTTTTATTTATTTTTATGCGGCGTTAATGGCAACCGCCAGCAGCTTCGGCTCAAACATCTCATCGCGTCGCTTCGAAATACTTTTGTCTCCGGCGAGACAATCCTCGAGGAAAATTCATCCCGGCCGGAAGAATCAATCATGCCTACGGCGAGACCGAAGTGTATGCGGAAGATTGCACCCAGGTACGAATAGGTATGCATAGAGAGGGTGGCCGCGGTTGACCGGGTTTTGCACAGCGAAATTTGCATTGAACGACGCAGATACGCCAACACGGCTGAACGCCTGCTGAGAAGCGTGTGCGTGTGTGACATCCACCTGTGTGTGCGTCCGTTGGTGTACGCGCGAAACGCGCACACACGTTGCACAGTTTTGCACGCGTATAAATAGGCGGGCCGTGTGGAAAATTATGCACGGCGTACCGATTGAAATGACCATTTTACGACTAATTTATGGTTCCCGTTCCACGATTAATATTAGAAGGTCCAGTCTACCGTTGTCCCGCTCGCCATACGCACAGAAGCCAACAACGATCGCGTATTTTATGGGGAACATATTCGACGATACAGTTTCTAATTTGTTCGATTGTATCCTACGAGCGGAGACGCTTCGGTATTTCTAAAATTAATAATTTGCTACAACGAAACGCGTGCTCGTCGAATCACTTTTTAATAAAACTGCAATATTAACAACTCCTATTCAAAATCAATGGACATTGTCAATATATTTGATACTGGAACCTTTATTAACTCTCGCCCGTGCTTTAATGGTAATAAAATAGTCACACTTAATTGGGAATTGATTTGTGAAAAATTAATGGAAATATTTGGAGGCTTCGTTGCTTTTTTAATTAATGGGGTAAGATTAAGCAGTCATGTAATAGCTGACCATTCCAGTAGAAACTTTCTTATTTAATTACTTCGTAAATGAATTAGTATATAATTGAAATACAATGTAATTCAATTACTTTGTGAATATTATATGTTATATAATTGAAAGACAATGTTATTCAATTAATTCGTAAATGAATTACTATATAATTGAAGTACAATGTAATTCAATTAATTCGTAAATGAATTACTACATAATTGAAGTGCAATGTAATTCAATTAATTCATAAATGAATTAATATATAATTGAAATACATTGTAATTATAATTCAGGAGTAATTCAATTGTAATTCCGCACAACTCTGACGGTGACTAACGAACACCGAGTTTTCGGAATGGGTTGTTCGAGGGTTGCCGAATTGAAATCCTGTTTATATTTTTTTTGTCGAGTGCAGCAAGATGCATGGAGGGCATTCCGAGTCCTGACGTGTCACGTTTTATTTGGCCCTTTAGGGGAAAATACACAGGGAACGGCCAGCCGGGGATTCGTGAGCGGAAAGTAAAATTACACGTGGAGTGTGATTCGCGGTGAATGTATATCGTTGTGTTGAGCGCTCGAGCGTGAGTGTGTGTGTGTGTGTTGTTTGTATGAATGCAAGGGATGAGGAGTTGAGCGCCGCGGCGTAGATAGCGTTGCGGACGAACGCGTGCAACGGGTTGCATGCATGGCAGGCGCACATGTTCGATCGTTGCCGTCGATGCGACGACGTTGTTACGGAGGACAACGGGTTTCTCCCTGACGTTGTTACGTATTCGAGGTCAGAGCCGAGAACAAAACCTCCCGGCAGCAGTTTCTTTTGTAAATCACTTCGGTTTTCGATACGCTCTCGCGCCCGAGCCTCGACGTCGCTCCCTTTTGAATATGCTCGCCGAGAACCGTGTGTCAATCGGACGACTGTATCGCGATGTACGAATTCCACTTTGCCATCGAGCTGTCGCCGGCTGACAAGATTTCCGAATACTGAAACAGGTTCTACCCTGAACGGATACCCGAAACAAAAAACTTCCACTGTCTATCTGTTCTCTTTCTCCACAGAATACACAGGGTGGTCCACCGAAATATTTCCTAGATCGACAGGATTTAAGGATGTTATATTTATTTTTTAATCGAATTGTTTTCATATTATAAAAAAATGTAAGTGACTTTTGTGAATGACTGTACCCAATGATTTGAACTTGAAAATAATAAATTCATGATATTCAATATATATAATTACGCGATAAAAAGTTAGAAATAAATATTTAAATGAATTGAAAATACCTTGGAAAACAATATTCATGGTTATTACTGAATATAAATACGTGAAATTTGCGTAAAATTATGTTCTGATAATAACAATAAAATTGAAACACATTTATACATGTTAGTGACATGACTGTGACCTAACCTAACCTCCGACTTGGAAAATTGAAATTAAATATGATATTAATTTCCATCGATAACCGTGACATTCGTAGCGACAGCCTGACACCTGCCACTTCATTTTTAACCGCTTCGTTTGACTGTCTTATCTCGTCGAGATAACACGTTCCGCGGTAGCGAAGCGGTGAAGTTATGCTAAAGTGTTCATCATTGTATATTTCCATAAATATACATTGTTTAAAAATATTGCTCGTAACCATTAGACTGCGGATATTTATGCAAAATAAAAACTATCTGTATTGTCTTTCACATGTTTTTAACAATGTTTTTAAATTTTTCTGAATTATTTACTTGTTCATAAATGCACTTTGCTCATAAATGCATAAAGATCCGCAGTCTAGTAATGATTAACGATCGTTCGATGGTTGCTTTAAGGCCACCCTGTAAACGCAGAGCCCCGACACCGTAACTTTATCGGTCGGCCGGGGAAAGAGTCGCGAATCCGTGGACGAACTCGGTCAAAAAACCAGAGAGTATTCCCCGAGCGTGGAATTCCTGGCGGAGGATCTGTCGATAGATCGTGGACAGGTCTCCCAGAGAGAATCACCTTATTGCCAAGTCGGTCCTGGATATCCTTATGTATAGGGAATGCATCATTTAGCATACACCCGATACAGGGAGCGCGGAGCTTGGCGCCCGAGAAAGCAGTGCACTCCGGTGATGCATTGCCCCGAGAGATTAATGTATCGCGGCGCACAGTTTGTTAGAGTGAATAACGACCGGGCTGCAATAATGATATTGCCATTAAACTGTCCGCGAAAGTTTCGTGTTTTCGTGGTTACCGCTTCCGGTCTCGATCGCGGGACCTCGCCCCGGTTTGATTGATTCGAAGGGACGGGCCCCGCGATCCTGTTCACCCGGTTGTCGTTAATGCAAACCGGTTTTCTGCGCACCCATCAGATTTATATAATAAATTATTCTTCTGTTGTCCAAATCGGGGAAAGGCTCTCGGACACAAGTCAAAATCGTGTGTTCTGAAGTAATATTGTGGGAGGAGAATCTCTTGGCTCCGCCCACTTCACGCCCATTCCCACATTCTAATATACCTTGAACAAATTACTGTATGAATTTGTTTCTCGATCTGAATCAAATTGTAAATCAAATTCAACTTCACAAGTCAAAATCGTGTGCTCTAAAGTAATAATGTAGGAGGAGAATGCCTTGGCTCCGCCCACTTCACGCCCACTCCCACATTCTAACCTACCCTGAACTTAATTACCGTATAAATTAGTTTCTCGACCTGGATAAAGTAGTAAATCTAATTCAACTATACAAATTACAATTTTATGTTGTGAAGTAAGCTTATAGGAGTAGAAGGGCCAAGACTCCGCCCACCACACGCCCACTAAAAGAAGCGGAACATAAACCACAACCAGACTATGCTCGCGAACGGGCAGAGAACCGAGAAATTTGTTGGGCAGCGAGATTCGTTTATTATTTAGCCGTGAGCGCTACTAATTGCAATTAGAAAGAAAACGCGTGGGAGTATAGGGACCAGGCATAATAGTCAGTGCGGAAAGAAAGGTGGGCAGGGGCGACTGGCCGGTTCATTTAACTCGCGCCGCGATTTCTCTATGACCGACTGGCCGCAAGGGTGTAGTAACCAGCTCTAATGAAGTATTTGCTATTCTATTACTGGCCGGGGCCCGCCTTCCTCGATCTATGCGCCTCGACAACGCTCTGCACACCGGGGTTTTACTGCTCGCGTTTCCTCGCTGATTATCATCGGCGCGGAATCCTCTACGATCCGACGAGATAGTCGCAGACTTAACTACCCCATTAGATTCTGATCAAACGTTGTCAGCTCGCCGCGACGAAGCCGGATATCTCGATACCGGATCGCGTATTTCCTCTTTTTACGCTCGCTCTCGACGAGCCCGAACCGTCTATACCGGGTGTCTCATTATTTCTTGATCTGTTCAGAAACAAACTTCGTATACTTTGAAAAACATTGACCCCAAGATTCGTCCGAATAAAAGTAAAATTGGGGCAATTTGAAATTTAATATTGACTTTGAAGGTTCTTAAAATATATTTTCAAAGGCACCAAGGTTTGTCGAGATACTCGCAAAAATACATTTTCTTACAGTATATGATATCCTCGTGCTTTCTGATATATTTGTATTGATTTCTGCTGGATACGTGGGAGTGGGCGGAGCCAACGGGAGCCAAAATTTCGAGGCACAAACGAATATGTATCTCCCGAGGTAAAAATCCATGGAAATCGAATAGTCCTGTTCCTCGAATATAGAGAAATGTTGGCCGCAGCGTATAAACAACAATCACCGGTGAAATAACAATTTACGGAGGGCAACGATAAGGAATTGACTTCAATATTAACCAGACCAACGGGCGGCTGGGAAAATTGCTTGAAATCTTGAACACACACAGGGCACGTATAGAGGGCGGGCGCATACGTATATATGTATACCGTGGTATTACATGTATATTTACTCTGAAAGTTTCGACTGCGATAAGCGTGAGGTGAATCGGGGACACGGAACCTATTTTTCCTCGACGGAGCTTCCTATGTATTATTCACCGTTGCGTCTCTGATATTTCACCCCTGAATGCTCTAATGCGTCCAGAGAACGCGGCTGCCGGCCAGGTTAGAGGGTGGAGACCTCCCCGATCCTCGTGGATAACGTTCGACATCGGTAATCCCGCCAAGAGAAGGGCAATTTTGATTTTCGTACCGTGATACTGTATAATCAGCCCCGTGTCCGCAAACAAATCCGCCAATCGCACCGCACGCCGTGAAAGTAATGCTCACCTGCAACAAAATGGAAAACAGTGTTCGGTAAAATCCAATTTATTTTTACACATCAATTTATCAATAGAATTTTACAAATAAATTTGGTTGGGGTGGTGACCTCTATCAGTTGAGATCATTATTGGCATTATTTTATATTGAAGAAATAAATAAATTTAATAAGGGTTGTAACTACTGTTAGTGGAGATTATTGTAGGGATTATTTTATATTGAAGATGTAAATAAATTTAATAAGGGTGGTAACCACTTTCAGTTGACACGTTTATTGGAATTATTTTATACTGAAGAAATAAATAAATTTAATAAGACTGGTAACCTCGACATGTTTGATTGGGATTATTTTATACTGAACACATAAATAAATTTAATAAGGGTGGTAACCACTTTCATTTGCCATGTTGATTGGGATTATTTTATATTGAAGAAATAAATAAATTTAATAAGGCTGTTAACCACTGTTTATGGAGATGATTTTCTACCGAAAAATCAAACAAATTTGGCAAGGGTGGTAACCCCTATCGGTTGAGATAATTATGAGGAAGTTCATAAGACGCGGAGACATTAAGGGTGTGACTTCATCTGGAACTGAAGGGACCAAGGAGGCCGAAACTTTCGGCGAACGAAAGCGGTGTCGTTAAAAGTGATAAAGCAATCCTTCTGCCAGTAATTCACGCGATCTCGGCTGCGCTTCTGGACGGCTGTTGTCGCGGTGATGCATGGCTGCGACCGTGCTGCAATTAGTTGCCCGCGACAAATAGACCCGTAATCCGATGCAGCAGAGAGTTCGCCTTTAGTACCCGCGAGGAGACATTCATACTCGCGGGGACTCTCACTTTTATTCGCTCGCCGAATCTACAGCCTCTCAACAGACAAGCCTCTCGTCAACTCGAAAATTTATACTTCGTTTACTCATAATGATTCTCTGAAATAAATTCTGGG
>CM052325.1:2665314-2855753 GCA_028455615.1 Lasioglossum zephyrum | reverse complement strand
CCTATATTGGAAAAGGAAAAAGTTGTTCAAAATGTGTTGCTGCATAACATATTAAAATTTCATCAAAATCGGAGTACACGGTGTAGTGCACGAGCCAAGTTCTCGCACTACCTCCTTTTACACGAAACGACTTAGTCATTCTTTAGAGGCTTGTAACTCGGAACAAGGGCAGATGGAGAGATGGAATTTCGTACAGTTGTTAAATGCTATCATGTCTCAATATTGACATAACATTTATCTTTCAACATTAGTAGGATTTGAAATATAGGATAAAGTTTGAAATTTAAGATACTTTAGATAATTTTAGACCAAGTTTGAATAATTTAATTTAATCAAAAATTAAATAGCGTTCTTCCAAACTAATTTTTACAAACGCTATTTTTCAGTATTGAAAATGGTACTTCTAAGCTAACAAACTTTGCCGTATTTTTCTTTGATCTGACAACTTTTTACGGCCATAGGAACTTGACTCCTGTTTACAGGATGTTGTTCTTAGGATGTGTATATGTAAATAAACACAAATTAGTGTATCACGTGGTAGGCCCTTGCCGTGACCGTGTAAAAACCGGACAATACATATGTATTAGACGCCTTGCTTTATCGTTTTCCTTGAAGACAATCACTGGCGCTACTCGTGGTGCTTCCTAATGGATCAACGATATGTAAAAAGGTAAAAAGACTCGACTATGCCAGCAGTTCGAGCGCGGCCGGCCGATGCATCGCGCGTCGATCCGGATGCACCGCTGACCGTTGACATTATGCAGTTCGTAGCTGTATTGTCAGTTTAAGAAGAGATCTCAGTGTGTTCGAAATTATTGTTTCCGGGCAATAATTTATCTATTTACGTTTCGTGCACGAGTCCTCGACGTTTCGGGGACTGTATATTCTGTATATTCACAGTGACTCCCACTAATAGGACACTCTTAACCCTCATTCATCCCTCAATTTGACACAGTTTTCCCGAAATAATTTATACTCTTCTGTTATTTTTAGGTAAGTTTTCCCGAAACTTTGTGTGACTTTTATTTTTT
Organism: Lasioglossum zephyrum; assembly: GCA_028455615.1. Classification (NCBI taxonomy): domain Eukaryota; kingdom Metazoa; phylum Arthropoda; class Insecta; order Hymenoptera; family Halictidae; genus Lasioglossum; species Lasioglossum zephyrum. Next base: position 2,854,722 of record CM052325.1, on the reverse strand, counting down.
TTAATGCGGAATACGGATGAAAAAAAAATTTTGTCTAAAATTGCACAACAACAATTACAACTTTTTTATGTGGGCCTATATTGGAAATTTAAAATTTGGCAGACTTATATAATTGTTTGATAACCCTAACTGTCGAATGACTCTATCCTTCGACTTATCTTATAGCATTTTTATCGCATAAGTAGAGTTATCTTATCACATGCGTTTCAAGTTTACGCAGTGCATTTTGATTTTTGTTAGAGACAAAACATCTGCTTCGAAATGGGCCACGGTTCTCGATTTAGCGAAACCGCCATTTGGAGATGGACACTTGTGCTGATCATCCTGGTTATGGTGGTCGCTGGTCAGTCGACGATAGTGCAAACAAAGTTCGGTCCCGTCCGTGGTTTCTGGAGCAGAAGCACCAAGGGCAGAGTGACTAGATGCTACTTGGGCGTGCCCTACGCCGAGCCACCAATCGGAGACCTCAGGTTCAGGGTAACTTTTCGAAACACTAATTCGTGTTTTAGCATTCTGGCCACATGGAGCGTCAAGGGACGAGTCCTGACACTCTCTCCGCTTGGGGATGCCTCGGGGTGAGTCTGGCTTGTTTCCTGCCAGATTAACACCCTTATGACCTAGGGGATGCCACCCCTCCGCGAACGTTCGTCGATTTGTTTAACCCTTTGCATTACCATTTATTTTCCTGTTGCGGTGATCAGAACTCCTTCGTTGCGAAATGTGGATAATTGTTGTTAGAACTTTGAGGAAGAATTCTGTGGTCAATTATTGTGATGTTATTATATAATCTTTCCCAGTGATGTGCAATAGTAATACGTTGCGATTGTTTGAACATGTTTAAACAATTATTAAAGACTGAGAGACACCACTTTTGCACACTTTTTTGAGGATTTTTTTCAATGTATATAAAAAAATAATGGTGCAGTGAAAAATCGAATTACACCACGCGATAGAGCAGACTTTTATCTTGAGAAACAACCCTGTCAGGTTTCGAACATCAACGTTTTTACCGAACCAGAAAGCAAAATATCATCGACGAACACGGGCGAAGATATTTTGCTTTTTGGTTCGAAAAAAACGTCGACTTGTTAACTTCAAATGGTTGGGGTTGGGTTAGTCTCAAGATAAAAGTCTGCTCTATCGTGTGATATAGTTCGATTTATCGCTGCACCCTTATTCTTTAAGATGAATTGAAAAATATCCTTAAAAATGTGTACAAAAGTCGTTTTCACTATTGCACATCACTGGATTCGGGAAAGTCTAGAGAATCTTTTGCTCTAAAGAACATTTATTAACATCACAATATTTGTTCAAAGTCAATTAAAATACGTCTTTCTTTCAAATTAAAATTTCTCAAAAACTGTGCGTCCGGGGAAAAATGAAGATCAGATTCGGAATCAGCGTGAAAAACTCTATAAGATCCACCCAACAGTTATATGAAAACATGAAAAAAGTTGAAATTTGTTAGACAGTGTAATGTGTATTGAGCAATTCTTTTCAAGCTTGTACTTTTTATGGCTCGACGATTATTGAAGTGAACAAATGATGGAACGCGAATGAATATTAATGGTGTAAAATGAGAATCTCGATCAGGACGGCTGATATATGTCTAGCAATTGAACCAGTGATTGGCGGTTTTTTGTGTTTTGATAAGGGCTCGACCATTCGCGGTCGTTTTTTTCCGCAGTGATTGATGGACTCGTGGAGCACGAACTGTTAACATACACAGAACTTTACCGGCGTGCAATCGATTAGATTCTGTTTATCATTGCCATTGTAAAATGGTTAATGATACCAACACCAACCTAATACATATTAACACATGTGAAGTGGTTGTAAATATAAGTCTGCGGTGGTAAACATTAGTTAAAATCCTATACTTCGAAATCCAATGGTCAGTTAGCGCGTGAATTTTTTGAAATAGGGACATGCGGCGTTTTTCTTTTTTTTTAGAACCACAATGTCAGTGAATCGTGTCTAGTTTATATGCAGACTGATAATCAGCATATTTTATATACTGCTTGATAAGAATAAGCAATTATCTGATAAAATTGCGGAATAAATAAGACGAAATACATGTTCGAATTTGAAATTTGTTATTTCTATACATTGTTTCCAAATATTGTTTTGTAAATGTATGGGGGTAATTATTTTACATAAATAATTTTCTATAAATAATTTTGAACAACTTTTTCCTTTTCCAGTATAGAAAAGAAATTTTCCAGCAAATATCTCGGAAACTAAAAGCGACCCCCTAAATTGTAAACGAAAAAAGTTGTTCAAAATGTCGAAATGTATAACATATTAAAATTTCATTGAAATCAGAGTACACAGATCTTTTTTTATATAATTACTTGTATGACTTCTTTTCCAGAGTCCACAGCCATGGACTCGCACGTGGAATGGCACTTACGATGCCGTGGCAGATGGCAACATGTGTTCCCAGGCTGGCCATAACGGACAAATGGTGGGATCAGAAGATTGTTTATACCTAAATATTTTTCTACCCGAGGTAAGTATCAATTGTTCAAAGTAATTCGTCCGAAATGTTAAACTTGACGAATTAGTGGGAATAACTCGGCAACTTAGTAATTCGGTAGTCTGTCAAATTAGCAATGGTAAGTTTCTCTCGCATACTAAAATTTCGAGTAAGAAATACGAGCTAGAGTAGATCGTGACGTTCCAAGACCTACGTAAAATACTGTTGTTCTGCAATGTAGAATACTTGGTCTACGGAAATTTTTGTTTTTACAAAAATGAATATATCTCACAATTGACTGACTGATTACGGCGACGATATCGTTAGCTTTCAGAGAAACTAGAAACAACGGAAAAACTGCCCGTTTTCGTGTTCGTGCATGGTGGGAAATACATATTTGGAAGCAGTGACAGCAAAAGTTGGTCTCCGGAACACTTGATGGACCAGAATGTCGTTTTGGTTACGATCAATTATCGTCTAAATATCATGGGTATCGTTTTTCACGAATGAATACACACTGTTCCCCTAAACAAACATTTTATCATTCGTTTCCGAATAAGTCACAAATAAACATTAATAGAAACGTGAGCTGTGTTGTGGACCGAAAAATAACAGACGTAATTGAACAGAAATGGGAAACTGGCATCAAATAAAATACAACGGTGTCTGTCAGTTCCAGAAACAATTTTTATAAAACAATTCTGGAGTTAGATCAGAATTAGACATGTATCTGTAATTATACAAGTATATGTAAATGTAGTTATTTTTAGCGATCGTATGATTGTTAAAACAGCAAAAGTAGGTAAGAAAAACCTACGACACAAGAACATTACGCAACATGTCTGAACCAGTAATGCATTAGGATGAATCACTTTCTAACATTATTGTTTATTCTTGGACTTGTCAATTGTACAACGTCTGAAACAGTTGTTTTTGTTTGACTTGGTCAATACTGCTTATTTTCCTAGTTTATCTTAGTAGATATACAGTTAAAATGTTGGTTGGTGATATTTACAAATTTTTAAAGTTTTCACTAATTGTTGAAACGAAAATAACTAATAATTTATACGACACACAATTCTGAAGTAACGTAAAAATAGAAAAATATAGATCTCCCAGTTAAATAAAAAATTTGATCCATTTTTTGAGATCTCTACAATTTGAGATAAAATCTACATTCTAGAAGTTACCATCTAACTAATTGTTAAAACAAAATTAACAACTAGCGTTCTAGAATTGCAACGAATCTCCCGAGATTGAATTTTTGCATTTCGTTGTCCCCAGGTTTCTTCAGCACAGAGAGCAAACTAGCTCCAGGCAACTACGGCCTGAAGGACATAGTGATGGCGCTGCGTTGGGTGCAGGAAAACATCGAGGCGTTCCATGGCGACCCTAACTCCGTGACTCTATGGGGCCACAGTGCTGGGGCCGGTGCAGTTCATACTTTAGCCTATACCAAAACTACGGAGGGACTGTTCCACAAGTACATTGTCATGAGTGGCAGCATATTTGCAACGTGGAACGTGAATCCGAAGGACTATATGCGAAGAAATTCGTTGATGGCAGCTAGTATCTCAGGTTGTCTACCTCGAAGAACAGAGACCAGCACTGTGGGAAAAGAATATCCTATAGATTTATTAGAGGATCAATTCTGCGAAGGGTATGATCCTAGCAAGGACATACAATTGAGGGAGCTGGACGAAGAGGTGCTGAAGTGTATGAGGTCCCTTGACGCGGAGACCATTATTGGTGCCTTGGAACATTTTGTGAGATCTTTAGATATTTTACCACGTTTTTATTAGTGGACTATTTTGTGAGATCTTTAGATATTTTACCACGTTTTTATTAGTGGACTGAAAAGTATAAAATAATTTTTCCTAGTCCCATACAGATTCCTAACATCGTAAAGATAGTGGCGAAATTTGTGATTGTGAATTTTGAATTGCTATGAAAATATTTGTAAGATTTCATAGCTATTAAAAATTCACAATCACAAATTTTGAGGACTATCAGTCCGTATTCAGTCCGTTTTTAAAAACGTGGTATCCTTAAAAAATTAATTTTTATTTAAATATTATAACTGCGTCGTGGAAAGGGACAGTGATCGCGACTTTACTGTATCTAGTTTCCGATAATTCACAATCATTCTTCCGCGAACGAATTTTAAATGTGCTTTTTGTACCCTAATTCGAACAATTGATGGCAATTTTTTTTCGTGATAGAATATTTGGAAAGACAACCCCTGCTGTCCATTTGGACCAGTAATAGAAGAGGAGTCGGAAGAGGCGGTGTTAACCGCTGATCCATTGACAACTATCAAGAACAGGGAGTTCAGAGATATACCGTGCATCTTTGGACTCGTCAGGGACGAAGGCTTAGTGAAAACTTTGGGTAAATTGCACAAAACATTTTTTCTACAGTGACATTTTTGAATTTTACGAATTTTGCAGGCATCAAGGACTCTCTGGACGAGCTGAAGGATCATTTTAAAGAATACATACCGATTTTGACGGAACAGCATTATCAAGCATCATGCAGGGACGAATTTGCCAGAGCTGTAGAAGAGTTCTACTTCGCGTCGAACTTCTCTGAACTTTATTTCAGCAACCTGATTAAGGTGCGTTGTTTCCTTCAATGTTAAATAATTAACGAACACGAATATTCGTGTCCTGTAGGTAGTGAGCGACGGAGTAATAATGTGGCCAGTGTACCAAGCAATGAGACACCAGTTCCCCGTCATGAAATCTAACAGCTTCTTTTATTTCTTCACGTACGAGGGCACGTTCAGCGACGCGGTCTCTTATGACACGCCGATACACCGCGGTGAGTAAAATTGATTGCGCGCCATTATACTTCGAGATTCCGGCTCGTCCATCATCCTGTTGAATTCGGACGGATTCCGCTCGGATAGAGTATAATTAATTAAGACTTAATAGATTGATTTTCGTCCACTGTATTTCGATAACACCTCCTCTCCCTACCCCGCCGACGTTTTCATTAGCTCCCGGAAAATTGTGTAAATATTGTCTTCGTTTTAATTGAACTGTCAGCGCGTCAGTCGACCGGTGAAGTTCCATTTCTGATAATTTATGGAGCCCGTTGGGTGTCTTGATCATCTGTTTATCGTGGACTGATTGTCTCCATATTTTTCAGGAATTTCGCACTGCGACGACATGAAGTACTTGATGCCGGGCTTGATCGCGAACAAGACGCTGAAGAGAACCGAAGATGACATCATCATGACGAATATTATGACCGAGATGTGGGTCAGATTTGCTGTCACAGGGTAAAAATGAATTTTTATTTCATAATTTTATATATATATAATTATATATTTATTTCATAATTTTTATTAACTTAGAATTATGAATGAAGAATACAAGTTTATACTTAGCTCCTGTCTTGCAATCGATGCACAAACTTTTGACTACAGATTAGTTTCTTAGGGGCATTTGTTAATAATATATTAATAATATATTTATTGATGTTCACAGTGTGCCAGAGTCTCCGGAAACGATACCCTGGCCAGACTACAAGCATTCACACAAGTACCTGGTATTTGGTAATGGAAATAAATCAGAGGTCACTGTGAACGACAATTTCCTACCATCAAGAATGGCATTCTGGATCAAAGTGACGAACGACACGGTGGAGATCGAAGACGAAGAGGAAGAATTTGAAGCACTGTTGTCTCCTGAGAACACATCTGACCGTAGCTCAGTTCAGGACTTGTTAATTGTTCTGTCAATTCTATTACTCGTGTAGTTATAGAGTGTACAATCACTGTTAACAAATTTGCTGCTAGGAGTGAGAGAGAGGACAAGTCGAAGCACCGAAAGACACATAGATGAATAAATGAACACCGGCTAGATTATCAACTGCGAGATCTCCCAAAGGGCCGTCTCCGGGACTAATAAGACGGGGCTAATAAACGAAAAGCATAATGGAATCCGGTGGAAATTAAGTTCACCGTGTGGGAGAGTTAACGCGTGCATGAAATATGCAGCAGGCCGGCTTCCAGATGGGCTCCTTCGGGCCGCGGCGGCCCGCGCCCGGGGAAATTAATCATCCAGTCTGGGTAACCAGTGTTTGTCTTCTTTCCGTTTCCGGGAGAGCAGCGCGTATCGCGCGGCCCGCGGAAAGAAGAAGTTGCCACGGAGAAATCTCGGTCGGAAGCAATGACTATGCAACGAGGACAAATTGAAGACAAACGCCGCCCCCTTTCTTTCCTGAACCCGTTTAAAGGGGAAACCGTGCGACGCGCACCGCTGATCAAAGAAAAACCGGAATACCAGACACTCGTTCAATACTTAAAGACCCGTCCTTATTTTCCAGCCGACTCCCGGAACAAGCCGAGCCTCTCCTCTGGGAATAAAGATTCCGGGACACGTTGCGATTCTCTTTGCGGTCATTCGGATGGTGGTTATGCTCCAGTCGATTTTATGAGTCTTGCAACCTGAACATTGTAGATCCTAACCCCGAAACTTTCAGATTTCAGTAATGCAGACCTGAATATACTAGATCTCAACCCTGAAGCCTTGCAGACCTGAATATTGTAGACCTGAACCCTGAAACTTGCCTATTTGAATCATTCGGACCTGAACACTATAGATCTGACCCCTGAAATTTGCCTATTTGAATCCTGCGAACCTGAACATTGTAGATCTGAACCCTGAAACGTTCAGATTTGAATCCTTCGGAGCAGAATTGTAAAACTCGCAGATTTGAATCCTGCAAACCTGAACCCTAACCCTTCAGATAACATTGTAGACCTGAACTCTGAAACTTTGCAGACCTGAACATTGTAGATCTGAACCCTGAGACTTGCATATTTGAGTCTTGCAAATGAACAATGCATATCTGAACCCCAAATCTTACAGATTTGAATCCTGCAGACCTGACCTAGCAGACCCTAACTTCGTCGAATCCACCACTGCGGATGATACAATCGTCTCCAAGAAAAGTTGGTCCACGTCCAAGCAACATCCCAAATAGACGATGAAGTCAACAATATTCTTATCCTTTTGCCACCCGCATTGTTACAGCCACATCATCTACATGATTTACCACAGCCTCGTTTCAAACATCAGAGCGTGACGACGCAAAACGGTTACACGTGTTTGCAAATTTTATTGTTCGCCTCTGGACGACAGAAATTTAATTAATGGAGGACACATGTCCGAACGTCTCCCGCCGGGCCATTTCGCAGGTAAACGGGCTCGCTGAAAACTCGGCTGGGAAACTTTCCCGTTACAGTACTACTCTCTCTGTGTAGACATCGAATTCCAGGGGGTTGGCCAGTCCACCGTCTAAAGCCCCCGACGCCCCTGGAAATCGACACTCGTCGCGAATTGAGCGTAAATGAATTCGAAAGGCACTTGGCTCCCGGTGCGGCGTGTTTGCACTTGCACATTTCAACACGTAGTTCGAAATCGCTCCGAAAACGATTATTCGACTGCTAGATAAATACCGGTGACGCGGCTGATCAGGACCCGAACTTATTTGTCTATGCAAATCGTCAATCAACCGGGTGCCGCCGCGGTTCTCTGTGAAATCCTGTCCATCCCTCCCCACGTCGTTGTTTCGTTTCAAGTATGCGCCACGTTGTTTTTACTCGGCTCGGCCATCATCTGTTTTGCGAGAGAGAGAGTTCGCTTTGTCCCTTAGGTTTAAAAAACAGTATGTTCCCTTTGTTTCGCGCACCTTTGATCTCTGTCTAGTTCTTGCCGGTACGGCGTGTTTCGTTCTCAGATAATTCGTCCGATCATTTGACGTAGATGAGTGTAATCGACTAGAGTGATCGTGCTAATTATGGTCTCATCTGGGTTAGGTTAGCGATTGGTTCCGAAATGATCAGCGAAGCAAATAACTGCCGTTTGTCGCGCGCAATACTCGATTTCCCGATATCTCTCGCTAATTAAGAGAGCCCTCCTACGTCCTCCGAGGTACCATTAATTTATTGTATCTCATTGTACAGAGTGTTTCGTACTTTTCTGGCAAGATTGTAGGAGCATGATCTACAAGTGAAAATAAGAAAAAAAGGTTGTATTAAATTTATTTATAAACGCTTTATTACAATTAATTATTTCCACGTTGTCGGAGGCGTTCAATGAAAAGTCTTGCAAAACAATAGGTACGGCATCGTTAGAGGGACGCCGGGGTCTAAGTTGTTCTTCTTTTCATCGAAAACGTAATATCGCGGGAACGTTTCGGAACGGAGTGATGGCGCCTTTGTCGAGCGGTTATCTGGCCGACGTTTAATTACGGACTGCGTGGAGAGCAATTTATTCCACCGACTATCGTTAGGATCGGCAGAATGTTTTCCGGATCTTGGCCGGGATGTATGAGGAAATATCTTTGACCCTAGCCGAGGCCCTGAGGCGTGATGAATGAACTTGGTAAAATGTGGCCTTTTGTGCGGCAAAAAGTGAATTCGATTATAATGGCGAAAGAGGAACACATGATTCACTGCATGATTCTTTTAATTGGGATGGAAAAATTAGAAGGTCAGTTTTTGTGTTTCATTTAAGGGAAAAATATTGAAAAGAATTGAAACAACATTTTCAGAAAAATAAACATAGTAATAAAATACATTACTAATTTATTACAACCAAATTTGTTAACTGTATTAGATACAGTATGTAGCGTAAGGTTAAGCCTTCACTGTATGATTCTTTTAATTGGGATGAAGAAATTGGAAGGAGGTCAGTTTTGTGTTTCATTTAAGGGAAAAATATTGAAAGGAATTGAAACAACATTTTCAGAAAAACAACGATTTTAGATTCGTTGTCGGTCAAATCTGTTTTCGGTGAAATGTGGTTGGTGAAAACTATGTCGATGATTTCCATGTGACCCCTTGGACTCAGCTGATCCCCTAAGATCAGGTCCTAGCCAGAGACAGCGCGCAGCATTGGGCGATTACCAGGTTCAACTTGATCCTGTCCAGGAGGCAGGCGGGCCAACAGTAGAAAATATTTATTTGACCAACCAACAGTGTTGCAATCGTGGAAGCCAGCAGGCCGGCCAGGAATGGTAACCACGGGTGTGTACGCGAGAGCGCGAAGCCCGCGAAATTCCGGACACGTTCACGCGTCTCGGTCACATTGTCGGTCGACTTGCCACGATAATGACTCCCCGGGCCGCGAGGCAAAAGTGCACCGGGGGTATCCTCCGGCGCAGCAGAGCCCGTCTGCATTTCCCCCCTTTCCGCGGGAATGGAAATCGGGCCAGCATCGATTACGATATCGTCGTGTCGCATGACAGAACGACCACGCGGCGCTCCGCCACCCGGAGCACAATACGCTAATGCGACATATTGTTCAGCCCCGCAAAAATTGTCCCTCGTTACACGCTCGACAATGCCCGACGAGCGCTGGACGAACCACCGTCCCGTGAGCATCCATAGTCACCGTGAAAATTATAGGAGCCATTCGGACCACTGCTGTCGTTCCTGTTGCTGGTCCTGTGTTAAATCCCGTTGCTCGCGAGACGGATGAAAGGTTCAGCATCGAGCGGCAACGGGGAACATACACCTGCCGTCACGATTCTAAGACGAACCTGGCCACCGTTCATTTTACACCATGAATATTTAACAGAGACCAGCCAAGGTAGCCAATCATGCACCTGTTTAGAATTTTAAAAGATATCTTGCTCGTTTTCTCTGGACACCGAGTATTTTATATTTGGAATTTTTAAAAAATACTTTTTAAGATGATCTCGGGACAGGGTACCATCAATCTTAACATGTTGAGCGTTAATCGAGCAAAGGTGACCTCTGGACACTCTGTTTACATCACAGACCAACATTTCAATACCAGCTGGTATTTTCTAATTACTCCCAAGGTGACTTCTACACTCTGTTTACATCACGGACCGACGTTTCCACTTACCGTCGTGTTAATTCCTCTAAGGTTGACCTCTAGATCATTCAAGGCCACGTAAACATCGTCGACAGTAATCAGCATTCGACTCCATAATAAACGCGCCAACAATAGGTATGAAATTATCCATTGTCTACAAAGCATCCTATTTAACTCTGATGTTCATGCGCTCGTGAAAATTTCATCTGTAAAGGCATCTCCCGGTGATTACAAAACCCGACTGTGTTCCGTAATAGCGATTCCACGTCGGTGTTCATCGGTTAATTCGCAAATTAGTGTAAATTCCAGTGATATTTCAATGTCGACGCACCGGTGGCTAGCTATGCGTCAACAACAAGCATGCTTGAAATAGTCATTTGAAGTTTTCCTGGACATAGCCGCGTTCCTCAGAGCCTATCTACCAGAGCGAATCATGCGGCCTATAATTAGAGGCTTATTATTCAAGACACTTCTATTCGTTTCCCTCTGGTAAAGAGTTAATGTCAGCCTTGACATAATACACTGAATAAGCCAATAAGTCAACCGTCAATTTCTTTCTGAATTTTTTTTTCTTATTTTGCTTTCTGGTTCGAAAAAAACGTCTACTTGTTACTTTAAAGGGTTGGGGTTGGGTTAGTCTCAAGATAAAAGTCTGCTCTATCGCGTGATATAGTTTGATTTTTCGCTGCACCCTTATTTTTTAAGATAAACTGAAAAATATCCTCGCAAATTGGTGTGAAAAGGCTGTCTCCATCTTTAACGATTGTTTAAACGTGTGTGTTTAAAGATTAAATTGAATATAAATAAAATTTTTTTTTAAATAGGGATGAATGGGGGGTGAAAAGGTTTTATGGAGAAACAATATCAATTTTCGGGAGCATTAAGTAAATAGTTTTCTGCGCGATCGAAGCCGCGGGGAGAAGCTAGTTAAATATAAAAAGACGGAACGCTGATAAATTTTTGAGATCGACAGATCCATTATTTAACGACAACTCTAACCGGTATAGTGACTCGACCTTTCCCTCGGTGTAACACTTAGCCCGACATATCGCACAGAATCCTCGATCAATACTCCGCAAAGGGGACACTATTTAAAAATACTTGGGCAAATGCAATCACGCAATCCATCTATTCCGAACGCGGCATCGATGGATCGATCCCGGCGAAACTCGATTAATCGGATCAAGTCGCAGAGACGACGCAGTCTTAAGTCTAGTACGCTCGTGGGAGGCACCAGATATTATGTCATTACCACGTAACCCGCTGCGTCCCCCGATGAGCCGGGCTACTAGTTGACGGAATGGCTGTCTGGCTATGAGAAAATGAATATTTCAAAATACGGAGGAATGAACCGAAGTCTAATGGCCCCATTCCGAGTCTCGGCGAAAACCACCCCTACGATTCTGTCATCAGACGCTCCTGGGGTGGCCAGCAAATTGAACGCATTAAATCCCCTCCCTACATTTTTCAAATGAATAAAGTAGAACCTCCATTTTCAACTGTGATCTTCCTCCACTTTATTTTTCAAATAAACAAATACTACGTTGGGGGTATGGTCTTATTAAAATTGTAGAACTTCAATGTTCAGCTTTCTGAACATGAGCGGCTAGTTCATCCGGCGAATCTCGATTGACCGAACTCGTCAACGTCTCACGAATTCAGTGGAGCGAAGTTAGGTTCGATTATTCATGATGAACGGTGCGCGAAATGAAAGCGACGCCATCGTAGCTCCGGCCGGATTGTGTAAAAGGCCATAAAGGGTGAACGAAAAGGGACGTGGCTCGCAAGTGGCGAATAAATAAAAAAACACGCGGAAACAACAGCTCCACCACTGTAAAATTTGCATGTCACGAATCGAACGTGAACACACCGGCGGAAACCCCCTGTGGCGTCGCCCCGAACTTTTTCGTCCCTTTGACCGAGGCCCTCTCGCGCGCAGCCCTTTTTGCGTTTTCACGATCGAACGCACGTTGCATTTCGCGCTCGCGTTGCGACCTTTACGAGCGCGAAAACTCGGCCATATAGAACCTACCCTCTCCCCACCACCCTCCTTCGGAACGAGAACAAGTGGAGGAGGGGAGGGTGTTTGTGGACCGGCAGGAAACAACAGAAAAAATAATTAATTTAAAAGGAAAAAATAACGACAGCTCGATCGAGATTGTCTTTTGGTTCTCGTTACCCGAGAACCGTTCGAACAAAGTCGCCTGTTCGAGCTACAATTTTCACCGTGGCTCTCACCTAGAACCGAGACCGTCGTCGTAGACTACGGTCCAGGTTCTTCGCGGCGTCGTAACACGGATCGGTAACTTATGCTACCGTAATCGGTGTAATAACCATTTGTCACTGTCACGAACAATAATATGGGCGGCCGGAGGAATGTAACGCAAAATGCTGCCCTCGAGCTTTCATCATTCAACCGTCTTGCCTGCGTACGCCAGCGGCTCTCAGCCTGTCAACGGAAATATGAAAAACGGATGTCAACGGTGGCTGTCAAAAGGTTGCCTGTTGCTGCAACTTTGCCTGCAGGTGGACTGGTTCTCAGGTGAGTTGCTAAGATGCACCTGGACTCTTTCGACATCACAAAATCCAAGTTTTGCCAGTACTAGGCACTTGTGGAGCTGGACAATCCCAATTTCTGGGATACCTGAACTCTGGTCACCCCTCATTCTGGATGCTCTATGATCTCAACAGCCCAAAATCTAGGATCCCCCAAATAAGAGGTACCTGGACTATCTGGACATTACAAAATCCAAGTTTCGCCAGTACTAGGCAATTTTAGATCTGGACAATCCCCATTTCTGGAATCCCTGAACTCTGGACACCACTCATTCTGGGTATTCCTAATTTCTTAGTAATCTGAGCACCCTAAAGTCTAGGCTACCCCAACACTGGGCGCCCCTAACTCCAAGGACCCCCAATTTTGGTAACCCCTAACTCTGGATTCCCCTAATTCTGGACGCCCCGTCATCTGATACCTCAAAATCTAGGCTCCCCCAACTCTGGCAGTCCCTAACTCTGAGGACCCCCAATTTTGGAAACCCCAGACTCTGGATCCCCTAATTCTGGACGCCCCATGATCTGATACCTCGAAATCTATGCTCCCCCAATTCTGGCCGTCCCTAACTCTGAGGACCCCCAATTTTGGAAACCCCAGACTTTGGATTCCTCTAATTCTGGACGCCCCATGATCTGTTCCCTCGAGGTCTAAGCTGTCCCAACCCTGGGCACCCCTAACTTTGATTATTTCTGACACTGGGTACCCCCCAATTCTGGCGCCCCCTAACTTAGGACTCCCCTAACCCTGGACCCCTCAATTTTAAGCGCCCCACGATCTCAACACCCCTAACTGTGGACTCCTCCAAGACGTCCCAATTTGATATCTTCTATAACAAGTTAAATCCAGCAGAGAAGCTTCTGATTTTCCTAAATATTCACCCGCACCGCGCAGCTATGCAAAAATGGGTTGAGAGTCGCTGTTGTGCGTAATACGGAACTGTCTCGGACGAGTATACGTACTGCAGGGCACGTCATGATAGTGACAGGAGCTGGGGGCTTGCTTACGTATCAGAAACGAGGGAAAAAGTCGGATGCAGAAGAAGGCGAAACGGCGAATGATGAGGAAAAATGGTTGCACGCACTGTTCTCCCTCGTAGCCAAGCTAGAATCACTTGTCATTTAGGATTTGTTGCGCTGGGAGGAAAATCAGAATTCTTTGGACAGACACAGTCCCTCTCAAAATTAAACATCGCCCTCTCCACGAATTAAAAGACACGTTCACTCGATAATACCTGGGAATATTTAAGGTCCTGAACGATAATTCGAGTCGTAGTATTGGCACCGACCAGGTTGAGTCCACGTGGTAAATTACGAAGGCAAAGCCACGCTCCCTTTCAGACGACAAATTCGAATCCCATGGATTTAATCGGCTAGCTAAGGGATTATGAGCTGTATTCATAGACGCCGGGGGTTCTACGTGTGGTCCGATGAAAATCGAACAATTCCATGGGAAAACTCGAGCATGTTTCCGTTTCACTTCCATCTAGCATAGATGCAACACTCGCGTTTACAATCGACGGATAAAAAAAACGTCGGAGTAAATCCCCGCTTCGATATCCAAGAATTAAAACTGGATTCGCCATTGAATACCTTCGAGAGGAATCGAGGCGACGTTGCGGCGGATGTACCGGTCGCAGTTTTTAATTAAAAAAGAAGAAAAAGAGAGAAACAACCTCACGGTCGGAAATGATCCGGGGCTCGGCCCATAAACGACTTCAATTACAACTTAAAAGAGTTAACAAACCCGGAGGCTGAGCGACGTTAAAGACGTTCAAAGCGGATGGATGCTTGCCAAGGAACAGAATGGCCTCTCTCTCTGGCTTACTTCATCCTATTTCTCTTTTTCTCTTGGAAAGTCCATAAATTAAAATCTCGACCCGGCTATTCCCGTTTTCTTGCGAACGAATACATCTTACCTCCTAAATCGTATCCCTCACTCCCCACCTGGACAGGGGTGGGCGTAAGTTGGAGAGCCTTATGCAGTCTAGCAAAGTCTCGCTGCTTCTTAAAAATGCGTTCGTTGAATTCGTTGGGCATATTCAGACCGCGAAATGTTTCATAGGAAAACCTCTTTCAGCTGCAAAACGTATCTTGCAATCTACGTGCCGCGCGCGTGGCAAGGAGAGGGGGGTGGACCCGTGTATTTCGCGTTTGAGGGATTACAGAGCCAGAAATATGATGTATTTCTAGCTGGTGACTCTCCTCGACCTCTCCCCCCGTTGGTTTTCACCCGTGCGTCGTTTTACGACAACCCGCGCCATGATCTTCCGCGAACCGCCATTTCCGCGTCTCGCCCTTAACTTTTACGAGTGTTTCGGTCCGCGAAGCCTCCGTGAACAATGGCTCGAATATGGACTCGAAGACACGGCTTGAAATATGGCACCGGGAATGTGATGCGCCGCCAGGACGCCGGGTAATGATAAATTCGCTCGTTACGCGGACTTTTCGGCCGTGACTTGAATTCTCAGCCTCCTCCTACTCCTACACCCTCTGCCCTTAGCACTAGAAAACGCTGCGCGAAGGCCGGAGTCGTAGCTTCGACCATTTACGTCGCCTCTGGAATAAGAGGCTGTTTCGAAAAGATGGCTTCGAGATCTAACCCGAATCCAACTGCTGAGCGATCCCTGCATTCCTCCAGGTCATTGTGAAATAAAATGTTCTTTATATCACACGTTTATTATAACTCGTTCAGGGGGTAGAATAGGACTGCGTACTCTGATTTTGATGAAATTTTAATATGTTATAGATTTCGACATTTTGAACAAGTTTTTTCTTTTGCAATATAGGGGGCAAGCTTGTAGTTTTCGAGATATTTGCAAAAATCTATCGCTAATACTGTATTGAATTTTTCGTATTCCTGCAGAGGACCGTGACCGTCTTGGTGCGTCGTGTCTCTTTACACTTTGCTTCTAAATATGCTGTGAAAATTAGAGATTTACGAAAGAGGTTCGCGTTGTCTTAAAACATGCAGGAATACGAAAAACACAATACAGTATTAGCAATAGATTTTTACAATTATCTCGAAAACTAAAAGCGATTCTCCTATATTGGAAAAGAAAAAAGTTGTTCAGAATGTGTTGCTGCAAAACATATTAAAATTTCATCAAGATCGGAGAACGTAGACCTTTTCTATATAAGTAACAACAAAATTATATGGGGCTTGACTCCAATCGGATCTACTAATAGCAATAAAGACATTAATAAAAAAAGAAAAAAAACGAGGAATCATACCAAAATTGAAGCGTCAGACTGATACATATGTATGTTTATCAGTGTTGCCACAAAAGACATTAATAAAGACATTAATAAAAACATTAATAAATTAAGAATTAGAAACATTAATAAATTAATAGACACTCACGTGTCTATATGTCCTCCTCTCATTCCTACATAACTGCTGTAAACAGCATCAGCGAATGAATAGACATTACACGAGTAGTTCCGCGAGGTAATTGGGCAACTTCCTCGGCGGGACGAAACAAACAAATGCAGAAGCGACGCTGCAAGGAAGCAGAGTCGATCAAACGAACAACAATCCTTTCTTTCAGTTCGACGTGATTAGCATCTCGGCTGGCAGGCTCGTTAATGCAAACTCGCTTTGGCGATAGAGAGAGCGGGCCCCACGGGTTCTCACAAAACACGTGGCAGCCGGATTTATCGCAAAGGACGAAAATTCTTGGCGCAGCGCAAAACAGAGTTCCAAAGGATTACGGCCGCGATAACGACGACAACGAAGCCAATGGAATAACGAGGCGAACAGGTGCGCCTCTGTACACATCGATGGAATAACTGAACAGCGAAAGAGGTGGGGGTGGGACGGTGGAAGGGCCCCCGGGAACTTTCTTCATTATTCTAACAATTAGCGGCGCCCGTATTTCTTGTCGCGTGTAAGGGGAGTAGATGCCAGAAGGATCGCGGAGAGGCGCACCTTCAATCGTTTTTGCTTTCCTCTCTGTCTCTCACCGCGGGGGATGGCGCGCACACACAGCATTTCGAAAGTTAAACGACGAGCGAGAAAGAGAGAGGGTGCTGGCTTGAATTGGACGCCGGCCAAACGCCTTGTCCTCCACAAAGTGGAACCACATTGTCGTTCGCAAGTTTTCCGACCGCCTTTAACTAGAAACTTAATCCTCTATGCAGCGCGCAGTCTTTTTTCCAATGGCGGCCAGACTTCCGTTCGCGATTTCGATGGTTTAATTCGAACAATGAAGGCGATCGGACCGGGTTCTAATTAGCCCGTTCGGGAAAAGGGTAGTCTGCCTTTGACACGATCGCAGGCGTGTCGCGAACAAAAAAAAAGTATTGCCGCGCCGGCAGCGACATGTTTCCACAGAGAAATTCCTGATACAGGTGGAGAGGGCGCGAGAGGGGACCGTTTGATGTCGTCGTGAAACAAGTTGTGACGTTGAACGGCTTCTAATCGTGCGGGCAAGTCGTTTCCAGGGTGAAAACGTGTTCCTCCGCCGATCCACCGGAAGCAAAACAAAATTAGCGAACTGCCACGTCGATGAGCTTATAGAGTCTCTTATTAAGCCCACTGTGAACTAACTTGATCGGAATAAAACAATTGGTAGACTCGCGGCGAGTCTCGGACGAGTACAATACAAAATTCCGAGACTTATAACCACGGAATTAAAGGACAGAGTGTAAGGCAGGCTTTAGGGGGCTCCAGCGAACGGGCAGGGATGGTCGCGGTGCGGCCATGTTCTGTCGAACCACAAGTGTTGCCATCTATGTAACGTAGTGGGAACATTTAAAAATGTACAATTGAATCACGTATATTCACTGTATGTTTTAAGGTGATTCTAATGTAAGTCAATTGAAAGATGCGTAGTAATGTTGATTTTATAAGAAATTTATAGAGACAATATTAATAGTTATAAGTTTATATAAATTTATATAAACGATATTAATAGTTCCCTTGGCTATTAGCAACATTATTTTTCTGCTTGCATATACATTAATTCCTCTTCTTGCAATTATAAAAATAATTCCTATATTAATATTCATTGAATTTTTATGTAAAAAAATTTTATATGTGAAATTTATAATTATACCTGACTTTGACAGAATAATTAATAATACACTTGAACAGGTGTATCCTATGATAAAAAATCAAGGAAGATTACGATTCCTGTCCACTGAAAAGAACCACTCCCTGGACAATAATCAAGGAATTACTGTACTCCGTCAAAAACTCTTCTAGCATGATCCTCTTTGTCAGAGGGGTGTCGAGTTGGCGTACAACCGTTGCAAAGACAGTGGTAGCGGTGTGAAAACTGTTCTGTGACCGCAGGACCGAAGATTCGACGCTCGAACGACGGAAAAGGAGACCAGGGGACTGTGCCAACCGATGCGATGGTTTCGGAGCCTGCGGTATTGTACCACTTTCTTGGCAGTTCGGACTGCGGTCGTGCCTGTCGATTCCACGCAACAAAAAGCTACACCCGTGAACCGCATCGCTTTCCCTACAGATTTCCACTCATCCCTAGCTTTGTTGGCTTTGTTTCGCTGCTGCACCCCTCGCCGCAAACTAACCCGAATCCTCCAAGTTCCAACCGCCCCGATGTGTCCTCCCACGCGTCGCGAACGTGCAAAACTGCTCGACGAACTTCCACCTTGACCAATTCCAGAGTAGTACTGTTCTTGATCTTCGGCTGTCTAGAATTCGCAAAGGCTGGCATCCTCTTCAACATGATATGGTGATTCCATCACTTTTTTAGATATATAAAAAATTTATATATTGATTTTTATAGAAAATTTAATATTATTTGAGGTTAATGTTGAATTTCTATATGAAAAAATTTATATATTGATTTTTATAAAAAATTTAATATTATTTGAGGTTAATTTTTATATGAAAAAATTTGTATATTGATTTTTATAGAAAATTTAATATTATTTGAGGTTAATATTGAATTTTTATATGAAAAAATTTATATATATTGATTTTTTTTATTTCAACCCCTGGAACTGTAAAATAAATCATGGGGCAAGTAGTTAAAATTATTAAGAAAAGAAATTGTTAGAAAATCAAGAATTACAATAAAAAATTTGAATCGCTGGGTCCGTAAAATAAATCGTAGGGCAAAGGGTTAAAATTGTCAAGGGAGGAAATAGCATTCTGTTTGGTTTCTATTTCTCGCAATCGACGGAAACAATTTTTATTTTGCATAAAGTTCCATAGTCATGATGAAAAACGTCTAAAGAGTTGAACCGTACCGCGGTGAACCCGTCATCATCCTAATTTCCAGGTTGACCTAGATGTCCAAGATCAAAGGAAGCTCTCAGGTGAAGAGAAAACGTCGACTGTTAACGCAGTCATTGTTAAGACGTGTTCAAGCACAGTTGAGCCCCTGATAGCACACATTCAGCTCGAGCACAGTCCTAGTTATTAATTAGATGATGACCAAACAGCAGGTGGGGTTCATGCCTAGAAGTGGATCATGTCGTAGCCCCGTTCCAAGGGTGTGTCCATATAGTGAGTCAGGGTAAAATCAGGAACGCAACACGTCCGGTCAATTAGCTGATTAGAGGTCGAGTAGGGGTTTCGTGGGAAGACTATCGTTCTTCAGGAGAACCGTGTACACGCTCGGGGATGTTGCAATACGTTTACAGAGGCGAAGGCGATTGTTGACCGTAGTTGCGCTGGGATTCTAACAGAGTATACTGTATAATTATAGCAACATGCTTGCCAGCTCTTAAACAATGGCGAGTAGTAGCTATGATACGCATCGGTGGGCTGTTGACCGTGATTTAGTTATAGAAATACTGGAGGGGTGGAAGCTATCGTGTGCCATACCAGCGGTTATGAATAATGGACGGTTTTGCCAACGATTTCAGGCCGGCGTGATTAACATTTATTTTTCAACGGCGAACAGGCTCATAAGCTTCTTAAACGCTGCACAATATTATGATTAACGCACCGGTCGGTTTGTTCGAGAGGGTTTATCGATCCATTATTTATGGACTCCATGCGGCGCCGGTCTATGGTTGCGGATGAATTTTTAATCGCTATAGAAACCGGACTGACGTCATAACAATCTTCTATTTAGGTCATTCCCAATGGCCGGGTACTCGTGGTCGGAAAAACTTCCGGCGAGTTTTTCACCTGAGCCCTCCACCGGTGTGGACGAATAGGAAAATGATAAGTGGCCACGCCCGAAAGAATACCTCCACGGACGTGAATAATATTCCATGGAAGTCGTGGAAAAAGAAGGACATCCGTGGGGCCCGCAATCACGGGGAGTGGCCGAGTTTCTTCAAGTTCCCCATAATCTTCCGGCACAGTTTGGATCTTCGTGTCTTTTATGGTTGAGCGTCGGGATGAACGGAAGAGAGGTGGCCGTAGAAAAATTCACTACCCCCTACCCCTGACACGGTACACTTACGGAAAATGAAAAGTTTCAGGAGCGTCGCGTCGACGGTATATTGCCTTTCATAAAGGGGCGTGTAATTCACCTGCTACAAGGTAAACACGTGTCACGATGCAAATGGGGGAACGCGTGGGTACTGGTGCGGTTAAAACATTTTGTTTATTTAGTAATAGCTGCGTGTAGCGGGGACTGTGGAGGATTTTGATTTAAAAAGGGGAATGTGATAGTTACAGGTGGATTGGAGGTGGGATGGGCTACCTCGAAGGGCTTGGGAGAAGAGATGGGTTACTCTGCAGTTCCCGAAGCTGGAATGGGTAATTACGGATAGATTAAAGAGAGTATGGGCTACCGCGGAGGGCTCGATGTAAGAATGGGCTGCCTGAGAGAGTTCAAGATAGAAATGGGCTACCTTAGAGGACTCAAGGTAAGAATTAACTACCTCAGAGAGCTGTGGGCAGCTATAGGCTTCTTGAGAGGGTCCACGGCAAGTATGGGCTACCTTAGAGGGTTCGATGAAAGAATGGGTTGCCTGAGAGGGTTCAAGATAAAAATGGGCTACCTTAGAATACTCAAGACAAGAATTAACTACCTCAGAGTACTCAGGACAGTTATAGGCTACTTCAGAGAATTCAGGGCAAGGATGGGCTACCTTAGAGGGTTCACGGCAGATATGGGAAAGCTAGATGAGTCTGATGCACGAATGGGCTACCTAGAATTCCTAAAGAACAATATGAACGCGGCAAACAACTGTTTCTCGAGGCAGCATGAAGATAAGTTGAACATATTAAAGCCAGCAGCTGAATTCGAGACGGCGTTTTGTTGGTGATGGACCCTTGCATAAAGCGAGAGGCAGGAGGTTTCGGTGGCGGATGATGGGGCAGAGAGAGAGTGAGAGGGGCAAGGGTAGCGGTCCGCGGAATTACTTGTGAAACTTTAATCGCTTCCTCCTTGCGCGTACGTGCCTCCGCAGCGATCAATGCATTACGAATGACATGAAGGATTTTCGAGTAATACCGGAACTCTGGATTCCCGGCGAAAACGTGAGCCGAGGGCAACACGCGCGGAAGGGCGCGACCGGAAGAGGTCAGGGGTCGGGGCATTACGTATTTAACGAGTACCTGGAACACGCTTCGGCTTTGTCGGGGATCTGAGCCCGCGAGTATTACTAACCGTGGACAAAGCGCAACAAAACGCGGGGCGTAAATTTAACGTCGGACCGACCGGCTTGAATTTCGCATCGACCCTGCCTCGCCTTGCTGCCCCGTTCGACCCCGGCACCAAACTCCGAATTCGACGGCTTTCGTTGCAGACCTAATTACGCGACTCATTAATAATGCAGCCACTTCAAACGGGGCCGCTTTCCGGCGTGCTTGATTATTATTAGTGCGCAACGATGAGCGTCGATACAATGCCCGCTTGAAATTCCACCTTACAAACAGTTTCACGCTTTTCAAAAACAAACGACAACACACGGTGGTCCATCTGTTTCGCCGAAGTCATAGATCTCCGCTCGTAATGAAACGCCTACGAATTACCGTTGACTAAGACAGACCCTGGGTGGGGGGCATTAAATTTTCCCCGGAATGTTTATGCAAATGTCGGCGAAATGTTAATTTAAGGACTTAGGCATTTGCATTAAGACTAGTAATGCGCCGATCAACAGCTGCCGGCTGCCGATGAGGATTAACTATTCCGTTTTAGATGACGTCGAGTATAGTGGACAATCATAGAGGGGACCAGCCACGGTGGTATCGATTCGCTGATTCAGTGATGAGGTCCTTGGGACTCTGATTCGTTACTGTTAATCATCCCAGGACACCGTAATTGATTAACGTGTCCTTGAATCCTGCTTATTAGCAGTTTCAAGATTCACTCGACTCCACGTTTTAATCCCAGCCAGAACCTCTTCATCCCTGACTTTCAGAAGAACCTTTCAGGGAGGCGTCTGGAGAGTTTATTGTTTGATAAATAAAAATTAAGGGTTGTCTGGATGTTATGGGTTTTGGGCGGAACGTTCTCCATTGTTCTGCGAATCAAACAGAAATTATTAGCGAAATATCCAGGCACACTCTCGGCAGAGAAGCCTCTGAGATAGCCGGGAGTAATTCGGCCCTCAGATACAACGCTACATCCGCCGAATTATATTGCGATCCGGACAGCCGGATGACAATCTGGACGCAATACTAACGCACTTTGCGATTCCCTTTGTGACTTAGCGCTAGCAACGCCCGCGCGTTGATTGTTCATACTTGCAGATGCGCCGCGCACACAATATCGGATTTGCTTTGCAGACGATTCCGGTTGACAGTTTGATTGCAAGCGTCTGACTGAATGCGAGGCGACTTAGCCGTTAGCTCGATGCCACGGGACAATCGCGGACCATTCAAAGAACCGGATTGGATTGGTCAGCCACGGCGACATTTTTATGGGAACTCTAATTCGAGTGTCGCCCGTGGTTCTCCGGGGACCTTCGGATTCGTGAAATGCAAGCTGCAGTATGCATTCAAGCGATGCAATTGATGAACCGTGTTGAAAATTGCTGGATTGCGTTTTTTTGGGGAAATAAAATTTGTTGCTTTCTGTTTCACCTTCTCATTTAAAGTATAATCTATTAATTATTAATTAGCTCTCTTTCCTGCTGTTACTCAATGAGCAAAATCATTAGGTGTTGAATTAGGTGCATCCAGTGCTAGGATACTTTGGGCTAGTCTTCTTCACATAAATAAATGAAATCAGTGAACTAGCAATTATTGCTGATAACATTGTCCCGTCGATCACGTAATTCCTGACGCAACCTGAAGACAGATTTATTGAAAATCGTAATCCATTGGAAACGGGACATTAGAAGGGTCGATTAGGTGTTGCCGTCGGAACCGTTCAATAATTTCATTTAACGAGAATTATGTAAAATCTGGCTACTGTTCGAACAATGTTGTATTATGGAGGGACTCTTTTATGCGAGAGGAAAGAGAGCCGTCTGGTAAACCGTCGATATCGTTAATCGAAGACGGGAATTTCTGACAAAGGATGAATAGCCCGGCCCCCGGAGGAATACAGAAGATGGATAAGTAAATAGCTCCGGATTTACGTAACTCCTCTCCCACCCCCCACCTTTCCAGGACCGTTGGTGAATTTTTCTTTTACCCGGTAAGTACAAGTTCGGTTCGGGGGCGTTGTTAACGTTTGTTCGAGCCATTGATTACGGGTGAAAACTGATACTGTGTTTCCGAATATACAATTTCTCGTGAATGGATAATTGCTGGGGTAACAATGCGGGGCTTCGTGTAAAATCGAACAATGAGGGAAACCGTTGGAAATGTACCTGGTCCGGGTATTAACATCCTGTACGGTGAAACAAGAGCCCCGGCCGTTGTCGATTTTATCAGATTTTGTTTCGTCTTGTACGGCTCGCATCCCCCCTCCCTAGAATTAAATTTTTTTCCCCTGTACCATCCGCGGCGGAAAAACCGCGGATTTTTCCCCGCAGCGTAACGTCGTCGTCGATAGCAACGCAAAAATAAAATCATCCCCAAAATAAAAAAAAAACCGCCAGCATGGACCCTGTGTAAATACGGCTTGGGTTTCGATCTTTTTTTTATCGATATCGAACAGGGTCATCGCGGACGCGCGCAAATGTTGTTGTTTGCCGAACACGCGACGTCAAAGGAACGAACAATTTTAATCAAAATTAAACATTTCGATGTCGGGGCACGACCTTCGACCGCGGGTTTTGCTGGCAGAGGGATTGACTTGAATGTAATTCGCAGAGTCAATACTGACATCTATAAACAGATAATCTCTCGTTTCATTTGCCATTGCAAACGATCGGACATTAAAAATATGCTTTAGTGCGCGGTAAAAGTGGAGCGGCGAGCGTTCGATGATAGCGGCGAGGTTTGAGCAGCGCGGCGAAAAAAAAATACCAATGTAATGAACCGGTCAGGGGCGGCGTGACCTTTTGGGGGGCCAGGTTAAAAAATCTTTTGGGGACAGAATACACGTTTATATTTTATATATATTTTTATTATTTTATTTATTAATATTTGAATTTTTATATATGAAATTTAATATTATTCAGGTTAATATTGAATTTTTATATAAAAAATGGGGTGTAATCTAAAATCGTTGGTGATTTCCATGGGATCCTGTATACAAATATACAATTGCATTTCATTAAATTGATTTATTTGTACCGGCGCTCCACTGTAATTGTACCCTAACAGTTTCGAGATTGCTCAGCTCAATTCCACCAAGGTTCGTGGATCACGTGAGCGATCAGAGCCGAAAAAAAACTTTGGTCAACGCACGGTTTACATGCGAGGGAATAAGGAAGTTAAAAGGGGGGTGGCACTATTAGCTGCTACGATTCGGAAACCAGGTCGGCTCTACATTGAGGAGCGAGCATTCGGAAATAAACTGGTTGCTGTTATGGTAAAGCGATGTGTTGTATAAGCCCCAAGGGTTGATACGGTTTCCGGTTTCTATTGGCAACGCGATATGGAGTTCACGTCGAATCCGCAGTATCCATAACAGCAGCATGATCCTTTCGAGACTGGTAAATTGAAGCCGAGATACACGAGCCCGGATCGTTTTTCCAAACTGAATTTTTCTCGGTGCTTAAACGCTCCTGTCTGTTCTGTTTTGCTCTCAGCGAAATCGACAAGAGTTGCGAAAATATTCAGCGGGGGCGAAACCTTCAACAAGTTGACCCCGTCTCGCTGTGCACAAAACTAACCTACATCTACGGGCGTGGCCTCGTTATTCTTCGTCGTGTCATCCTGAATAGCCTAGTCCTACCTGAGGATGCTCCTAAGAGACCTAACAAAAGCTAAACCAAGTCTGAAGGACCTAGTTCCTAAATCCTAGATCTGACTCTGAATAAGCTGGTACAGCCTTCTTTTTATTAGAAAATCTCATACGAGATTTATTTCAACATAATTTAAAAAAATACACCACATACAAAACAGAATATAATAATTACAAAATAGGCCTTATTTGTAGAACTTACATTAAGACAGAGGTGTCGACTTCTATAGGAAAAAGTGGCTACGAATTTAGTTCTAGTAAGGTACCCATAGTGGCAGCACTAGCTATTGAAGGTTATGAATTTATTTTCAGGGAAATTAATTTGTATTTGCACATATTCAATATATAACATATATATTCTTAAAACTAAATTATACATTTAATTATAAATTGTACACATTCAAACATTCATAATGTAACATCTTCATAACAATTTGGATTTTCCATTTGTCACAACAAGCAACAGTGATGGCCGCCAAATGACGCGATACAGTTTGTATCCCCACCGCCAGGGCACTACTGTGCTGCCACCATACCTATGGGTACCTCGTTACAACTAAATTCGGACATACCTATTTTAGGGTGTTTATCAGTGTTACCATAAACTATAAATAATACCTTAGAATAGGTATGTCACGTGGTGCAGCTTGCCTCTTAAGGCCAACCTAGAGTTAAAGACAATTGATACATTCAGAATGATCTTTGAATTCCCCCAGAATGTTCTACAGAATTACTGGACTAACCCTATTAGCTCATCATACCTTAATGCTTGCGAAATCTCCATTACCAATCCTGAAATACTATCCTGATGAGAACGCCGAAGCTTCTGCGTAGTTGAAGAACCTAATAGCGAACAAGCGAAACCTTCCGACAACTTCCGGTTCGTGCAGTTTGCTTAATTAAATAGTCGAGCACTCGTTACGGTTAAAATAGTCGGCGAGTGTTTTGAAAACGCGGCTAGAAGCTGCGAGAGTAGGAAATCGAAAAAAAAAAATTAGAGTAGTTCCATTACCGAATACAGCGCGAGTCAGAAAAATGGTTTAACTAGAATGTAAAAAGTGGGGGGACGGGTAGGGAAGCGCTGTTACGTGTTCGTTTCGTGTTATATGGGGCAAAGCGTAACATCCGGCTGCTATGGTTTGATGAATAACAGAACGGTATAAAAATGGAGCGCCAGAAGGAAATGAAACAACCGACTGCTCGTCCCGGGGTGGTCATGTAATTCGTGTGTTAGCGGAATAAAAGTTCCGACGGACCGTGTAAAATTTGAATGAAGTTACGGTATTCAGCCCCCGGATGGTCGAATATTTTTTTTCAGATTATTACGCGGCTCCTGTTTCGCGGAACAAGCTGCCGAGCGCCGTTGTGAAATTCTCCTTTAAATCCCCGGCCAAAACGAACAAGGAGGCGCGTCGCTCTGCCCTTTCCATTAGACGCTTTTCATAACCAATCGCAATCGATGCACGACTCGAAATCCGTGTTTTTCTTTCGATAAAATGTTTTCGTGAAATGAACCATGCTTGGTGGACCAGGCTACATTGGGCCTTGTATTAACGTCCTAATCGTATTAGATTTAAACTTAAATTTAGATTTATTTATTTTTTATTCAGTATTGTTGGTAATTATTAATATAAATAATTAGATTTGAATTTAAACCCTGTCAGACCGAAATATGGATGACCTACGATTTTTCTAAATTTTATACAGAATTTAATATTTTAATATATCAATATCTTTTTTATATATTTTTATATTTTAATATCTTAATATTTTACGATCGATATAAAGAGAAAAATTGTCATAAGGAACATTATAACTGATAATGTTTCACCCTTTTTTTACTTCACATTTCGAATCAACGAATTATGCTTCATTTTATAGTGTGACATTTCAAGAAATGCATTTTGCAACACAAAAAATGCAAAATGCAGAAAATGCACGTGAAAACAAGCTTCTATATTATTGCACTTTCTGAAAGATTGAAACTAGACATGAATATCAGCAGTTTAGTCATTACCAAAGGCCAGCCATTTCGAGGCACACGTTTTCCACAAAAGTGTGTCACGTGGGCGTAAGCGACGCGGCAAAGGATGCATCGCGAGGGGTCCCGGCTTTAATCTAAATCGAACTGGGAACTATGCATGCGAGCTGTATGGCTGCGTGGGCGTGTGCGTGCTCATTCATCGAGCCACGTATGGCCGGCTTGTAGAGTGGGGCACCATGGAAACCCAGCCGAACCTAAACTGCATTAGTCGTACGGAGTAATGCACAGGAATACTGGCTATCAGAAATTCGGTAGGGACTTAGAAAGCCCTCACGCTTCGACGGGAAGTTATAAGTCCGTGTGTCGGTTGCATTAGCGGGCATTCGAGCTGGCCGTTGCGCGGCCATTTTGCATCCTGTTCAAATTTTCCCTTCCGCCTTCTCGCACCACCTCTCCTCATCCCCATCGATACGTGTGTATGTGTTTTGTTTGCCAGGCGCGCCCGGTGTCCGATTGTTTCCGTCGCGGGAAATACATGGGCCGACCGGGTTTTCCCAGCCCTGTTAATTATGCGAAAGAATACATGCCTGCCTTTAACAGCGCGTGGGATCGGTGTTTGTCGATTTACATATTTTATTGACAAACTACTGACGCGTGAAACGCACACCCGATCGTACTCCCCGTACGATTTCCTCTCCTCCACCTCTCATCGGCACTGGTTCCCCTTTTTGGGAAAACAGACGAGTAACTCTAGACTGTCTTTTGGCTTCGAGTTTCGGTTTCATTATCGTCATCGCTCCGGGTCTGACCAGTGACACGCGCCTACTACTGACGCCCAGGCGCACGCACGCTTGCGTCGACCGGTGTGTGGTCAATAATTATGCGATGACGAACAGCATACTATTTTTTGGGGGTGGGGACGAATCAGAGATCCGGCGACTGAGAACTGCATCGTTACCACACCCAGAAACACCCCCAGCTATGTTAGGGTCAGAGGGACAGTCAAGTCTGACCGGTGGGCTGCGGATCTTTGTGTAGTTCTAGAAAAAATGAGATGATGAAATTCTTAAGGTCAAGCCTCATTAACGCTCCACAAAAATAGCTGCATAGAAGAGATTCCAATAACAATTCACCCATTTTTATTTTACACAATAAATCAACACATTGTGTTTCCAATACTAGACTGCGGATTTTTGTGCGTTTCTAGAACAATTGAGAAGATGAAATTCTTAAGGTTAAGCCTCATTAACGCTCCTCAAAAATAGCTACATAGAAGAGACTAGAATAACAATTCAACCATTTTTATTTTACACAATAAATCAACACATTATGTCTCATTTATAGCGTGACATTTTAAAGAGCCCCCCCATTACTTTTTAAAAACTCTTTAAAAGCTCTTTAAAAATTAAATAGCTCTTCAAAAATTAAAAACTTAAATTAATTCTTACAAACGCTATTTTTCAGTATTGCATATTTTCTTTGATCTCCCAACTTTTTACAGCCACAGAGAACTTGTCTCCTGTTTACAAGATATTTTTGTTGGTATTAAAGATATTAAAGTTTTCTCAAGGTAAAATGAAAGCCATGTCTTACTGTTTCGAATAAGCTTTGGAACACATCGTTCCACGATCTTTCGCTCAGAAGTGAGAAGACGCATCCCTTATCCTTGCAATCCTGGAAACGAGTGTACCGCCTTAAGGGGCACGATGGAATGAGTTATGGGAACGTCGGACCCCTTGCCGACAGGAGTTGGGTTCTGCTCTTCATCAGGAGACGTGCGCCTCGCCGGCTAATTACGTCGTTGTACGGCGCGCGTACATTTGTATCTATTACGGGCTGGTGACAACAATAACGCTTCTTAATGCCTCCAAGACCAGGTATTAATCATCGTAACATCTCGTCGCGCGTGTGTGCGCGCGCGTCACCAGCCGGAGGAGAACGTGCACCGTTAGAGGTTGAATGAAACGCGCATTAGCCCCCGGCAGCTTATACCCGAAATTAGTCTTCGGGGATGCGGGGTAATTAAATAATATCCGGTGTGAAGTTTCTCCATTATTTTATCGGACCTTTTCGGTAATCGCCCGGCTAGAATCCGAAGCTCGAGGATTCCGGGTCGAACTATTGATGAACGAGCATTGCCAAAGTTTCTGACGAGCATGAAACGCGTTAGACGGCCGAGAGAGAAGGGGGGCTAACGTTGTCGAATATGTGCGTGGCCCGCTCGAGTGCCTAATTGTAATACGGGCGCACATACACGCGCACAGATGAGGTTCAGGATTTCGTCCATTAATAGCATCGAATCTCACGACCCCGCGAACTCGACAGTTCAATTTGCGCGATCCCGCGTCACAAAGAGAGAAAACGTAGCGAGGCTTCCGTCGTGCAAAGAGGGAGAGGGAAATAGATGTATTTCGAGCATCGGTACTCTCGCGGCAATTTTACTACAATCGCATTAAATTTACGAGCGGAGGATTCCAGGGAAATTTCTGATGTTCTGATTTTACTGCCTCCAAGCACCGCGCGACTGTAACTTCATAACAGAGAGTTGGCTTCTTTGTCCGACCAGCGTACGAACACGAATAATTTTATTGCGATTTCGATGGCTTCGGATGAAAGCGGTCGGGTCACCGAGGGTTTAACTGTTTGACGTTTATTAGAGGGAATGACAAATTCCCAAGGAACCCATAGTCGAACCTCTTGCTCCGCCCAAGGGGGAACGAACATGTCTAATAAATCACCGAAGGAGAGTGGCTCTTCGTTGGAAAACCCGTTTAATTCATCGATTCCTCGGTGACGTTATCATTGATCAATGTCTCAGTGTATGCATCTGTGATGAATAATTCTTTAGAATTGTTAAAGAAATTATTGCCAGAATTGACTTCATAGTGCTCTCAAGTTGGTGCATGGTGCGGCGCGTCTGCGACACTGTCGAGAGAAAAAGAGCAGTATGACAGTCGATACAGGGTATAAAATAAAACGCGATGTCAGAGGGAAGGCAGAGCCTAACGACGTGCCTATAGCTAGCATGTTCCAGTGGCAAGCGTTAATTAATATGTTAACGACGAGGCTGACTCTTTGAGCTGGGGGAATCTTTTTAAATATTCGCGACTTCGACGGGGTTGATCATCTTCTGGAAATATCTCGTCGATGGGAATGTAAATCAATTTTAGAGACCTGATTGATAGCAAAATCCTTTGCTGAGAAGTGAGTACTCAATAGGCTTTGGTACAACTGTGGAGGATTCAATCTCAGGTCTAGAACTAAGACTTCAATCTAGGCCTGATACTTAGACCTAGAGACCCTGCTGAGAATTGAGTACTCAACAGGTTCTAATATATTTGTGGAGGATTCAATTTTAGGTCTTGAATTGAGACTTCAATCTAGGCCTGAGACTTAGACCCACGTCTGAGACCCTGCTGAGAATTGAGTCTTTCTGGGTGTAAGCTGTAGTGTATAAGATTTGTGTCAAGAATTCTGCCTCAGAGCAAGGATTGCGATTCGAACCCAGGTCTGAAACAAACCTTTGCGATTTCAGTGAAGGTCTAAGACCAACTCTGCCTTCTCAGACCAGGGTCCAAGCCACTGCCAAGGAATTGGCAATCATCTGCGCATCAGACCTAGGATCAGAGGCCAAGGATCGGTTTGGAAGTTGGGACACGAGCCAACATCCGCTGCCCAGTGTCCTAGAGCGTGGCGCCAAACAATAGCGCACCCAGGATTTAATCTTGGGGGCCCTAGTTGAACAGAATGACCTCTTTTTGCAAAAATATCTATTAACGATAGCCAGGACTATCTAGTGTGGCTATGTCTATCTAACATTATGTCAATTTGCTACTTCATTAGCATTTGCTACTTCTGCTACAGAGCTTAATCCAGTACTGTTTCTTTTGGGGGGAGGACCAAGGCCCTTTGGCCCACCCCCTGAATGCGCCACTGGCGTCAGATGTAGCAAATACTTGGTGAGTTCTCTCAAGAGGACGGATCCGACGAAATGAGACTGTTAAGTGGGTAGACGTCCGATTTCGGGACGAAATCAAGCATCACGGATTACCAGGTTCGCTCGTCGAGGACGGGCACGCGAGCATACGCACGCGAACAGTTTCCGGGGAGGAAGCTGCTTCCAGAAGACGCCTTTCATTTTCCGCGCCAGCGAGCTCGCCCTCTCGATCCTCCTCGACAAATAACGATGCCAGCGGAGCCGTAGTAAAGACGGCGAGGAGTAATTTTGCGCCAAGATTGTTTGTACACCGCTGAAAGTGGCGTTGAGAGACAACGGCGACGCGGCCGTGAAAGACGACAGAATTAGTCGTTGGAGTTTTGTGACCCGTAAGCTTATCTAAGCCAGGCACCCGAACCCCGGCGAATCGTTTGTGCCCCAATTTTACGCTCCCGGGACCGATTAACGCGAGGGATGACGCACTACCGATCGAATTCCGACTCGCCAATCTTTGTAGAAAATTTTTGCAAAAATTAAATCAACTCTCAGTCGGGTCTACCAACGAATTAACAGCAAAATGTTTCTCCGAGGAACTGTTTTTACATTGAACCGATCAATTTCTTTGAAATAGATACGCCGAGCTAACCGAGATCAGCTATTCAAACCCTGAGCATCGCGAACCCCTTCGCGCAGGTCGAGCGAACGCAACGGTTGTGTCGAAGCAAATGGTGAAGGGTTGGAGGAGATAGGGGTAGGTTCGCCTGGAGTGTCTTCCCATGAAAAGTCGAGATATCGTCGTCGGACGTTATTTGTCTGGAGGACATGCGCCCTCGTTAGGCGGGCAAATATGCGACACGACTTTGAGGAACGCGAACAAGACGAAAGTGGCTTAATATTGCAGTATATTATAATTGTATATAAAGAGGAGGGGTGTCTTTTAGCTTAATGGAACGTGTTCGCGAAGGAGGCGGCCCTTCGGGGGACGGGTAATGCCGTTGTAAGAAGATTCGCGTCATTGTTAATGGATAGATCCGATACTGACGAGCTGGATCGGTTCTTGCCCCCAAACCCCTCCCTTTCGTTAGAAAATAATCGTAATTGATCGCCTTCGCTCCGTTCTCGACTGTTGCAAACCAGTAACAATACAACCGACCTGGTTTTTCCAGATATCCTCCCCATGTTCGATCCCTCTGGACCCTCTGCTACAATATACAGAGAGATATCGCATCTCATGTTTGAAGATACGCCATTCCGTAAGGGTTTTTACTTAGCCGCGCTCACGTATGCACATTATGCATAGGGTCACCATAGATCACATCAACGCTCTATGCACCGAGCTACGGACGTTAAAAGGAGCAGGACGACTTCATGAAAGATTCAGTCCCGCCACTGATATGCGCATACGCAAATCTTACCTTGACCACGGTCCATGCAAAACAGCACCGGATCTACGACTGTCTTTGACTGATAATTAACCGCTTAATCACATTTCGACGGATGCGGACGCGAAAACCTGCTACGCTCCAACTGAACCCCGTTCGACAACAAATTAAATAAATATTACCACTGAGGTCCTCGGAGAGCGGATAGAGCTTGGGCTGGCTTATAGCTGACTCTATCCGGTTCCACTTTGAAAGATAAATGTACATTCAACAATTCTATACAATTTATACAACTAATTTAGAGATGTTTTTCTTAATTTTCCATCATGTAGAATGGAAATGGAAGGCCTATACATTGTATCACAATAGCAATTTCCAAAATTGTCGAATTTTCTCAAGATGGTTCGAAAGCTTGGGTTGGTTCAAAAATTCTGAAAAAATTCAGAGATGTTCACACCACTGTATAGATCACCCCTGATTTTTCTCATGATCTTCCGCAAAGCAGAATAGTAGCAAGGGTAAGTCAGGTGGCGGAAGTGGTGGCTCGAGTCAGCAGAAGTTTGCTCGTTGAAGTGTATCGGCCCTTTATCCGTGCAACGATTATGTCAGACGTATCAGAGGGGGACAAGTCGTATTCTCACTGTTAGTCCGTTGTCCTTTGTATAAAGCTCCATCATCGGCCTGTCATCCTGGCCGTCATCTTCTTCGAAAGCCTGGCGAGGTGTCGTCGTCATGTCTGACGCGCTAATGACTATTGTTGTGTATCAAGGGGAAGGATCATCCCCGAGCACGGACGTGACCCCGACAGGCCAACCTAAGCTGACCTAAATTATCTGGCCATACACAGCTCTCTCCTGTGCGAAGGTGGACGTATGTCCGTTAAGCTTCTCGTGTTCCCCGCTGGTCTCCTTGCTTGGTCTGTTTCACTTGCTTGCGAAGAGGAGATCGGCTTTCGACGATCGATGAGCAAACTGAATGCATATCGGACCCCTCCGCCTTTAATGAACACGAAATTTCCTCGATCGAAATTTTGGCTTCACCTTTACTCGACCTTGCTGACATTTGCGTGGCATGGCGGAGGATCCGAATAGGAATCTGGCTGAAAGACGGTCACCATGCTCGGGAAAAAATTCAAGATCCCAATTGTAACATCATTCGAAAAAATTTAAACAATTTTAGGTAGTAGTTTTAGCTACTCTTCAGAGCTTGGACTATGTCCTCATTTTGTGGACTGAAATTAGCTGACACTTTTCTCAGTGTCCCCTATCACAAGAATCGTTAAATTTATTTTTTAGCGTTAGGCAGGAGGAAGGGGATTAAGATTTTGGCAACGAAGAGAGGTGGGGGTAGGACCCAATTTTATGAGGTGATTTTACGTGCGTCAGTGAAAATTGGGACTGATTAGTAGAGGGGCGTCTTATTAGCTGTCCCTAGTGTGGTTCAAATTTTTAGTGGGTAAACCTCCCCGACCATCTAGAAGGAGAGTCCCACACTTACCCCCTTGTGGGGTGCACATAATGTATTTCCCCCCACATTATTCGGCGTAACGTAAAAATAGGACTTTCGAGTTTTTGACTTCCGCTTTTGACTGTGGAAAAATCCCACCCTTGCATCATCGAGAAATGAGAAGACGAAAAACAAAACTACCCCGTTAACAACGATCGTCGATCGAGAATAAACATCGCGCGCGTCGACGTCCGCGCCAAGGGGCGATTCAAGTGGACGCGGTCGAACATCAAACAGTTAATTAACAACTGGAGGAGATTAATCGTGGGCTTGGAGGATTCGATACAGCGGTTCCAGGTTCGAGAGTGGCGAGGCTCTCTCTAAAAGGGGACAAAGACCGAGGACCGAGCCATGGCGAACACGGCGACGGTTATTGCTAGCTATACTAAGTGATCGCGGCAAAGGGACCGAAGATTAGAGCTGCAACGAACGATCGGTAATCAGGTGGGACAGGTCCCGGTGTGTTTCGTCGCATGCACTCGAGGGCTACGCGAATTACAGCGGCGCGCTATGCGTCCGTGAAATATCGACGAAATGTGTCAATGCGTTTCTGATGAACCGTGACGATACCGGTGGTGCGCTCGCACACACCGTTCAAATGAACCACGAGAACCTACCTACAACAAATCGTTCGCATCTGTCGATCCGCTCGGATAATTAGTACTAGTCTCAGTTGCCCTCTGGCTGCGACTCTTGGAATTAGAAGACCAATGGAGGCGTCCGACTGGGAAGCTAGCGTTCACCCTCTACGCGTACATTCCAACCTGCCATTTTCGTTCCGCATGATCAAACATTATGAAAAAAATCAGAGATGTTCTAATAGGTGGTGTACACGTCTATGAATTTTTTCAGAATTTTTCGACATCGATTTTTTGAAACAATTTAATATTACTGCTTTGGAAATTATTTAGATTAGGGTCTTTCTCATGGATTTTGATGACCTTCAAATTAGAAGACCAATGGAGGCACGATGAAACATTATGAAAAAAATCAGAGATGTTTTACAAGGTGGTGTAACGTGTTGACAACATATGTCAAGGTCATCAAAATCGATGAGGAAGCACCTAATGTAAATAATAACACTACTGCTTTCTCTAAGTTCACCTGTCGAAAGATTCTTAAAGATGGTACTAGCGATGATAGAGAACTCGGTGTACTCTCTAAGTCGGCGTTAAGCAGCAAGCAGAATTTTGCAAATATCTCGTATCCTCGCGTGGCAAGTATTCGAATCCCCGTTTCGCGTAGTTGCGTAGCGAAAGCCGCGACTTATGCGAATATTCCTCGAATTACAGCGGTGGTAACCACCTGCCCTTTGGCTCCTCCTTTACCCGGTTTAAGCCGCATGTCCTCTTTGGCCAGGCTACAGTTTCTGCCGATTAACAGACCCAGTGCCTGGCCCTTAAATCACGCGGCGCAAGCAGCCCACAAAGGGAATTAGATTATTTAAACATCTTCCGACTGTCGCGGTGAGAGGATTAAAGTTTCAACAAGATCGGGAGCAATCCTTTCTTTTTTACCGTTTGTTTCCTTTCTCAGGAATGAATATCCAAGTGGGGCCGAGTACATCGTAGAGGGACACCATGCGGGAGAAAAGTTTCCGGCGCCCGTTCGCAATTTCACAGAGACCCGCGGTAAAACGAACGAATCACTTAACAATAGGGTCTAGAGCACACGTCAGAGGTTCCCCCGGTATCCGTGAAAGAGTGGAAAGCCTCAGAAGGAAAAACGGGGGCAGGGGGGCCGTTGGATCGAACAGCAGAAGACGGTGGAATCGTATTTAAATTTCAAATGCCCCTTGAGAAACCACCATGGCCGGATATAATCGGATATCCGGACGTTCCCGGGAAAGCTGGGTATTACGTTCGCTGTACGCGGATACCGATTTACTTGGGTAACCAGCTGGAAAGCAACTAGAAATAAACTGTATTCTCTCGGACCGTTTTACATTTCGAACATCCCACGTACCGGCGTTCAACCCTTTTTACGCCGGGCTCAACGACTCGAGAATCGATCCGAGAAAACCGCCCCTTGCGACTCCTCGCCCCTGTACACACGCCCCCCACCCCCCCTCATACACACCCTTCGACACAACCTCGTCGGTTTGCAACGTGTCGATGGTGCAGGCGAATCTTATCGGAGCGCGTCGGGAATCGGGAATCAATTTTCCGAGACCTTAGTTTTCGAGGATAGTGGTGCTGGAGAAAATCGGTACACCATCGGAAAAATTGCTGAACCCCTGGAAATTGTCGAGGCGCTGTAAAAATTGCTCGAATTGCCCGTTTTTCTTTTTTCTTTTTAACATTCGTGTACTAGTCGGTAGGTCCAAAAAATGGCGTCTACCTGGAAAGTATTCCGAATTTATTCTTCCTGGAAAGTATCCTGGAAAGTATTCCGAAAATATTCTTTTTGATATTGTTTCTCCATAAAACCTTTTATTTATATTTTTTAACTCCCCATTCACCCCAAGAACAATATATTCCTCATACAAACGTTGCAACCCCATTTCACCTCCTCAGGGGATGAATTTATAAAAATGCCGAAATAGGTGTTTGATTAATTATATGAAAGAGCATTAAGACCAAGTTTCAAGCAAATCTGACCACAAATAAAAGATTCCTCGTACGAAAGTTGCAACCCCTTTTCACCCTTTAGGGATTGAAACTTATAAAATGCCTAAATAAGTGTTTGATTAATTTTTCTTCTG
The DNA here is from genome assembly GCA_028455615.1 of Lasioglossum zephyrum. NCBI lineage: Eukaryota > Metazoa > Arthropoda > Insecta > Hymenoptera > Halictidae > Lasioglossum > Lasioglossum zephyrum. Next base: position 2,818,133 of record CM052325.1, on the reverse strand, counting down.
CACTCACAGTTTTTGAGAAACTAGAGTTTGAAAAAAAACATGTTTTTCGACTTTGAACAAATATTGTGATATTATTATATAAAATATTGTTTTTTACAGCAAAATCCAGCGATGTAAAATTTTTCATTAAGTTCGGAATACTTTCCAGTACTTGGCAACCATACAGAAAATTCAGCAAAGATTTCCGAGGCGACGTTCCATATTCCAAATGTTCGTCGAGAAGCAAAAACCGGAGTGACATAAAAAGTGCAGTAAATAAAAGAAATTAAAAGAAAAATCTACTTACGTGGATCGGAGAAGGCTGAAGGCAGATGAGAGTGACTTTTTTGGGGGGTGCAGGTTCGTATCGTCATTAACGGGAGTCGTTGGACGTCAGGCAAACGAGAATTTCCCGAGGCAATTATAGTAAGAAAATCGAATTTTCCTCTCTGCCTACAGTGTCGCGGGATATCTGAATAATTGAAGCAGCTGGTACAATTCTTACGATCAGGCAGTTTGAGCACCGTTGAGGCTTGGCCTTGAGGCTAAATTCCCCGAGGATCCGAGGCTGTAATTATTCAGTGCAACCGTTCAGATAGAGTGTACTATTCGTATGAACATTATCAGCAGGAATTTCCGTGTGATCCTGTCTCTCCTCGGAAGAAAAGTATTGTATCATGATACTTGAGAGAGTGTTCTTGTAAAGATGTTTGAAAGTGTGATCGGACAGAATGAGAATCGGATGAACGAGAGGCGTAGAGGGGGATGGTAGAAAGACAGACGAAGAGACAAAGGAACAGACAGAGAAAAGAGATAGAGATAGAGAGAGAGAAAGAGAAAAAGGCAGACAGGGGGCAGAGTTGAAAGAACTATAGTCGAACTAACACAAAATCTGTAAATGTAGGGGAGCTCGTACCTTTTGCCCGCTGTGCAGAGTATCTCTGTAAAGTAAAACAGAAAAGAGAAGAGTTAGAAAAAACGTACACATAAATACAGATAGATATAAGGGTGAGAAGCAAGTGAGAAAAAGTTGGTAAAGAATTCTGGTTATACGCACTACAAACAATAATAATACCGGGTGTACAGATGCTTGAGAGAAAGAGAAAGAGAAATAGAGTGAGAGAAAGTGGGAGGGGCAGACATATAAAGCGGATGAAAGAGGGGTTGAAGAGGGGGGTTGAAACAGTATTTAGAAAAATGAAGTGATCGAATGTTGGATGGATAGAAATGTTCCTCTGTTGCGTCGGGATCTCCATCCTTTAATTCGCCGCTGAAAAAACAAAGAATCTGCTACTGTTTAAACAACCAATGGAGAGGTACAAAGAATAAGCGAGACCAACGTGATTCTGTTCTCAATGTTCTTTATTCGAAATTATCAGGCTTCGCTGAATCCATTATAATACCTGTAGACCGCAGCTTTCATGCAACCCGTACACTCCACACGAACGAATAAATTTTTAATTGAAATTCTGAGCTGAAAAACTGCCGAATAAAAATATAAATCAGCCGGTTGTTATTATTAAAGCATTACATGGAATTCACAGTATAATTATTAAAATTATAATTAAATGTCGATGATGAAAATTTTTAAGTAGTTACGTCCGACCACGGTCAGACAAATTTTTACCGCACCAAGCTTGGTCGCCATATCAAAATGGCGGATTTTTCGGGCCGATTCGCAATAGGAAACCAACAGCGTTGCCTCGCTGAATTTTCTTAACGAGATTACGTATCGCCGGGAACGAATTCTAATTAGTCAGCAGACTGGCGCATTATCAACCCTTTGCGAACGGCTGCCTGTTGCCTCACGATAACGCGAGCCGGGCTTCCCCTCGTGAGGCGACCACAAGACGCTTATGGGAGTCCCGACTTAGAGTGACAGTGAACGCACGGGATAGGTGTGCCTACCGTGCAAAATTTTTGGCTGGGTACCATCACGGGAAATCGTTCCCCATAGTGCTTGCGAAGGTCTCGTGAGAATGTCCTTCGTATATTTTATCAGACCATTAGTTACCACGATCTTTTAAATAATTAATGGAAAATTGAATCGATGATAATTAAATATAAATAATCCAGTAGGACTGTCTGAAAGTTTATATTTTTGTTGGTGTGTTCTTTGGAAAAATTATTTTTTTTAAATTTTCTATGGTAGCATTAATATCTGAGCAGTCGAGAAACAATATCGAAGAATAAATAATTGATGGGAGCACTATTCGCTGAGTGCGGGTCTCTTAATATTGCATTTTATAGAATAAAAATACATCAGCGCTCGAGGTGGAACGATGAAGAACAAATAATTGATTCGAAAGTATATCGATTTGCCAGAAATTGCCGAAGAGAATGGGAATTATTTGGTATTGACGTTCGCGAGTATTTTTCCTAAATAATTCTGCAAATCTGTTGATCACAAATAGCCGCTAAATTCGTGTTCATATGCTCGGGGCTGTGCTCCGATCCGAGGTAATATTGCACGTCCATTACAGGCTTCGGAATGGTCTGCCATGTTTGCACTTGCAATTTGAGAGCTGCATAACGTTACAAATAATCCCGCGTGATTCTAGACACAATCAATAACCGGCGGAGTTCGATGAAACGAACCAGCGACAGTTGTGCTTGCCAACTTCTAAAGCTTCGCTTCAATGAGACTGCGAATCGTCCAAACGTTCTGATACAATTCAAGAGGCACGTTTCCTTTATGCTCACGCCAAAACCGGCTCGAAACTAATGGGTGGAAAGTTAAACATTTGTGTCATTGGTAAAAAGAAACAATTTCAATTATGTCACATTGGATTCAGTCTTAGCTCGATAGTAGAGTTTAATTCAACGTAAAGTGGTGACCTATTTTTTAAAAAATGGGAACTTAGTGTGATTATAGCGGTGGCCTAACTATTGTGTGATGTAGCTCTAGAGTGACTTAATGTTAGTGTGCTCTAATCTTGGGGTGACTTAATCCTAGTGTGATCTAAACTTGGTGTGACCTAATACTAGTGTGACCTTAACTTAGTGTGCTCTAAACTTGGTGTGACCTAACCCTAGTGTGCTCTAAACTTGGTGTGACTTAATCCTAGTGTGATCTACACTCAGTATGACCAAATCTTCGCGTTATTTAATCCTAGTGTGCTCTAAACTTGGTGTGACCTAATCCTAGTGTGCTCTAAACTTGGTGTGACCTAATCCTAGTGTGACCTAAACTTAGTGTGACCTAATCCTAGTGTGCTCTAAACTTGGTGTGACCTAATACTAGTGTGACTTTAACTTAGTGTGCTCTAAACTTGGTGTGACCTAATCCTGGTGTGCTCTAAACTTGGTGTGACTTAATCCCAGTGTGCTCTAAACTTGGTGTGACCTAATACTAGTTTGACCTTAACTTAGTGTGCTCTAAACTTGGTGTGACCCAATCCTAGTGTCCTCTAAACTTGGTGTGACCTAATCCTAGCATGATCTAAACTTAGTAGGACCAAATCTTAGCATTACCTAATCCTAGTGTGCTCTAAACTTGGTATGACCTAATCTTAGTGTGTCATAATCTTACTATAACGCAATCCTAGCCTAACCTAATCTATCTCAGCGTAATGAAAGCGTGGCCTAATCTCAACGCGACCTAACCCGCTGTGACTGGAAAGCTGGAGCTGAAAATATCAGTTCGCTGGAACAATTTTTGCTGCGAATTAGCGATGCAAATACCCGTAGCTTTGGCAAACATGATTTTAATTAGTTACCCCGTATTCTGTTTCACATCGATTCCAGTCTGGTCTCTACACAGAAGGAGAAACTTTTCAATGGATCACTCGTTGGACACGACTCATTCCCGAGCACAAAGCGTCCAAAGCTAGTTTGAAATAATCAGAAAACGAAGGTATTTATTGATAAAAGTTTTCCCCGCCATCGCTCCATCTGAGTCGCCGTAATCCCTCAGTGTCTGGGCGGACACTTCCAGCTGGAAACTATGTAAAACAACATATTAATTTTGGAACGCCTCAGCGACGGGTCGGAACGCGATATTGCCTGCTTTGTTGTGTCTCCGTATCGACAATAATTTTTTGTTACACAATATATTTCAGCCAATTAACGAAAAAATCAGGCGGGAAAAATCTGTGTCAAATAAAAATGCTGGAAAATAAAATCGTGGAGAAACAGAGATGCTGTATTAACTTTTTACCGGTACGCACCACTTGAAAGAGAAATTCAGAATTGTCGCTCGGAAGGCTCGGATAGAACTGCAGGAAATCGGGACGCAACGAATGCTGGGGGGGGGGGGGAGAAAAAAAATCAACGACGAGTACTCGAAAGATACACGATCCTGATGAACTCGACTGTGAAGTTGTGCACGCAAACTGGCCTAACGATCCGATGAGTGTTGTAAATCGTTGCTCCGGTGGTTCTCAAAATGGCGAGCTACGCGAATTGCACCTGGCAACAGTGCCGCATAAAATTGCACAATTTCTGTATTCCTTAATTACTAAATAACCAATCTGATTAATCAGACAATTATTTTCTTTATCAATAAAATTTTCAATGATTCGCTGATTGGAACACTGACAAACCTAGGCAAACAAACGGGCATACACTGTAAACAAACAAACGTCGGTAAACAGACGCACACACACGCGAACATACGTACACAAATAGATGTACACATACGTAAATAGAGGTCCACAAACAAACAAACATATGTATACATAAACAGTGGAGGATAAGGTATTCCAAAACAGTTCGTTGCCAATGGATTCCGTATATATTGATGAGACATAGAGCACTATAGTGCTGTCTTGAAACACATGATGAATGAGAGCAGCGACTTGGTCGTCGATTCCAGAAACACCCGATACGTGCTTTCGCTCACATACGGTTCAACGACCACGTGATCACACATATAGCAACGGACCTTGGTTAGGTCCAAGTTGGAGCAGGATGATGCAGCAGCTACAGGCAAATGTAATTAGGGATTGATCGAATGGTAAGCACGGGCCTGTCTAATTGCCCGAGCCGATAGCTCTCTTCCGGCCGCCGGATACTTGGCCGACGTAAAAGCTTCTGAGCGGAACAGTTGTGATTCTCCACTGACAAAGCCGGGTCACGTGGATCGCAAACAATAATTTCCCTGGACGAGCAGTCGAACTCCTGTATAAATCAATTTCAAGATTTGGAATTTTCAAAAATTCCTTCTTCTTCTTGGGATTTGAGAAAAGCAGCAATGTACTACCAACATTTTTTTTAGTGTGACACAAAAATTTTTAAGGGTTGGAGACAGCCAACAATGTTGCAACATATCCTTCGATAGACACCTGACAAAATTGGCTCTTCATTGGACAGTCAAAGTTGCAGAAATAAATGTGAAACTTCAGAATTGTCAAAATATTTTTTGAATGGATTTGAAACAACCAGCAATGTCGTACCATTTTTTTAATGGAGCACAAATATTTCTAAGGGTTGAAGACAATCAGCAAATTGTTCAAAAGGAAAAATTGGCTACAAAAATTCAGACTTCTTAAACTACCAGGAATGTAAGCAATGTGATCGAGAAATTTTTAAAAAATTACCAAAAAAGGTTGGAGACAGCCAGCAACCTCTTCAGGGTGAAAAATTAGCCAGAAGAAATACAGTTTTTTTAAACAACCAGGAATGTAAGCAATGTCTTTCAGACATTTTTTAAAAAGTTGCCAAAAAGTATTGAAGACAGCCAGCAAACTCTTCAGGGTGAAAAATTAATCAGAAAAAAGTACAGACCTTTTAACCACTGCGACTTCGATAAATGTTTCGATTCGCAGCGTGATTAAAAAATAGAGTGGACGATATTCGCCACGGAAAAAGCTGTGACGATACCAAAAGCAATCGGATGATACAAGCCATTGGAAAAGAAGTTAAAGCGGCTGTCGGACGAGTGCGCGTCATCGCGCAGGATTTTCTTCAGCGGAATATTTCATTTGGAGACCCCGGGATCGGACGCGGACGGTGCCGTAAGCCAAGATCGAAACTTGTTTTCCACTTTGTTTTCTTTTAATTGAATCGCTCGCGTCCACCCGCTACAGTAACGATTGCCGTTCCGGTGAGTGATGCGGCCGATGCACGTTAATTGAAACGAAACTTATTCCTCTTTTTTCGCCGCGGCCTGACCACACAATAAATGCGTCGCGGAAACGATTCCAATTTCGAGAGAACAAAGAACCATCGCCGGGTTATTCATTCGGACCGACGAATTTTGTAATGACTAAATCCTTTGTCGGTCAATTAAGTCCCTAGCTAACAAAATCTGGGCTTCGTTTACAGAATGTTGTTGAATCTGTTAGGCCTGGTGGGTTTCCAAGATTAGGCACTTAAATTTTCAACGAAAACGATGTTTTGTAATTTCAGAATACTAATTAATTAATTGGTTATCGATCGTAATTTATCTTCAGGATATTACAAATTTTTATTCGTGGCGCAAAGGTTCGACCATTTACAACAACAATTTTTCAGTATTTCAGAATACTTTTCGGAGTACTGTTTGTTTGAATTTTTCGAAATCTTATTGGCTTAAAATTAAAATTAAAAATTATTGGCTTTACAAACGTGTGACGTAAATTATAATTAAAAAATTAAATTAAATGAAATTAAAATAGTTCATTAAATTAGAAGTTTGACGAATGGAGTATAATAGTCTCTGGAACAACGAAACGGTGCATCCTGACGCGCAATGTTGATCCTAGCCAGCGATCGCACCCGGGATAATGTGCAGTCTCGAAATTCTTATTCCGAAACCCCGTGGAACAAAGTTTCCGGAAAACCCATTAGTGAGTTTGCGAGAGCGATTCACTTTGTCCCAGTATCGGCAGTTTGTCCGGGACAGATGTGAAGAGCATTTCGGACATTACAGCCGCTAATGAGCCGCAGCTGAACTTTCCTGCTGTCTCTGCAAATGAGGCAGAGAGAAAGAGAGAGAGAGAGGGTTCGATAAGCACGGAGTGTTACCTCGTTCGATTACGAGGAGCCATGCATAGATGAAAGAATTCCAACAGAGACACAGTTTCCATCGGGTCGAAAAATCGAAGCACAATCATCCGTAACAGGATATCGACTTTCAAATTGACGCGAAGAATGAACGATGGGCGGAGGGGGAAGAGTTCGAGACAAAGACAGTGTGGTTCCAAGTCGCTACGGATATGTCAAACGCAGCCCGGTCGAAGTAGCTACTTCGAATTTCAATCTGGCATTAGGTTTGCCACACACGCGCACGCACGTACAGAGGCAGACTTGTAGGTGAAACGATGTCGTGAGACAGAAACCAGTGTGGCCGATGACAGAAGCCTAGATAGGCTGCCTCTAGAACACCGAAGCCTAGAGAAGTCCGGTTAGAATCCAGCTAAACAGCAACACAATTGTTTCCACGATTGTTCTAGTTAGCAGCCAGCTATACACAGTGTGAATTTTTCATAAGAGAAGTTGTTACAATGTATGAAAGAAAAAGAGGAAAACTATGGTAATTATATAGAAAAGGTCTATATAATTGTCCGATTTTGATGAAATTTTAATATGTTATAGATTTCGACATTTTGAACAAGTTTTTTCTTTTGCAATATTGGGGGGTCGCTTTTAGTTTTCGAGATATTTGCAAAAAACTGAATGCAGGAATACGAAAAATGCAATAGAGTATTAGCGATAGGTTTTTGCAAATATCTCGAAAAGTAAAAGCGATACCCCTATATTGTAAAAGGAAAAAGTTGTTCAGAATGTGTTTCTGCATAACATATTAAAATTTCATCAAAATCAGAGTACGCATTCTATATAATTACCAAAGTCTTTTTGTGACAGAAAAATACATTGTAATCTGCTGGTGTTTTTCTGTATGTTCATAAAATAATGTTGTTCGAATTGGGCACATAGAGTTCCAGCTCTAAAATCAACTAAGAGAAGTGGCATTTTACTGAAAGATCTTGCCTCAGCAGCCATCTGTTGGCGAGAACGAGAAATGCCGAAATCGTATACACATCTTTCTCACATATATCCAAGCACAACCGCGTACACTTCTTCCAAGAAATTCTGAAGACTATTCGAACGAGTGAATCGGAGATTGTCAGGTCTATAGACAAAAGTTTGATATTAACTTCTTTTTTTTCGGAAGCACGGCAGAGGACGCCGCCGTGTAGGCTACATTTTCGTTCATTAAAAAGTTCCGCCGGCAGGCGTGTGCTGCCCCTTTTTGTTCTCGTCTTATAGGGGGCGTCCAGCAGGGATTTTCATTATTAAAAAGTATTACAACTGGTCCCGGGATGAAAGGAGCCGAACCATCCGGTGAGTGAAGGATTATCCTGTGTTAGGTGGCGGAGTTAATTTCGGAAAGTTGCCAAGATTAATTGCGAACGTCTCGCTGGCGCATTCAGGTGTTCACCGGCCGTTTCTCGAACATTTCAAGACCGCGTACCAGAAATGAAATTTTATTAATTCCTATTCAAGTCACCTCGGCAAAAAAATATGTGTGTGGACTGCGGTTTATGGTTCTACAAGGTGGGGGTTGGTTTAGGTCTAATGATCAGTAAGGGATGAATCAAGGGATGAATAAAATTGTTAACAGCGTTTAACAATGAAATATACCATGAATTAATTTCGAATTAATTGCAACTTAATTTAGAATAAATAACTTAATTATTCATAAGTGATTAGTTGAAAATGCAAAATTTTTATAACAAGAATAGCAACGGGAGCCGATGAAAATGTTTGGTTCCAGCTCGATGATCGTCATTAGGATCATCCTGTGTTAGGTGGCGTACCAGAAATGAAATTTTATTAATTCCTGTTGAAATCACCTCGGGAGCAAAAAGTGTGTGTGGACTGCGGTTTTTTGCGGACCGGGAAAGTCCGAATTGGAGGAACACGAAAGGAAGAATAGCAACGGGAGCCGATGGAACTGTTCAGTTCCAGCTCGACGATCGTCATTAGCATACGAATTCGATGACACTGCGGCGCGCCACACAGTGACATCGGTGTGGTATTCCGTTTGATCTTCGCACGCAAATGTTTACGGACCCATTAGGACCCGGATTGTCTCCTGGCGGAACGCTTTCCCATCTATGATCATCCAATTCCTGGGCGTCTCTCTATGGGAATCCGACGGACAAACAAAACCACCTGCGGTCGATACGCAGCTCGTGATTTGATCAGTCAAAATCGTCAAATAACAATTATCGATCGGAGGGCCGGTCAATTCGCGTACGTGGAGGAGCCAGCCGTACCCGACCGCAACCTGGAAATTAGGTCAATTAATAATCCCCGGTGAATTGAAGCTACCACGGAAAATCTGACCAACTACGGGGCCGACGGTTAATCACAACTTTTCTCGGGCTGTACTTCGTAAATAACACTTCGCTGATAACACTGGGAACAAGGGGGCATCGCCCAGGATTTGTAATTAGTTAGGACTTAACCGCGCCCCTCTGCAAATTGAGTTAGGGTACTACCATAACACCTTTCACCTCTTAAAAATTCATATTTATTATTATACAAATAAATGCGAATTTTTTAAAAGAATTTACTGTTGCAAATTGAGTTAGGGTAGTATTCCTTTCACTTCTTAAAAATTCATATTTATTCTTGTACAAATAAATGTGAGTTTTAAAAAAATGTACTGTTGCAAATTGAGTTAGGGTACTACCCCTTTCATTTCTTATAAATTCATGTTTATTCTTGTAAAAATAAATGCGAGTTTTAAAAGAATTGACTGTAGCAAATTGATGGGACACGTTCAAGGAACGACTGGTTGAAAAAAATTCGAGCAGTAGCATGATCGTGGGTAAAATTCGCGGGGTCATCAATAGATAACGAGCCTACCGATCCCGACAAAGGGATCCTTAATTATCACCGTCGGAAAGGCGGTCGTGCTCTCGTTTCAAAGTTCGGAAACATTGCGTTAATTCGCGGCGACACCGGGTCGGGCTGGCGCGGCGGTTCTTCTGTCGGCCGGGGCCTAGGAAAAATCAAGCTGGCGGTCGTGTCGTCGTCGGGGACAATAGATTGCCGGTCTTCTGTCCTGTTGACCCCCGCGCCGAGCCCGCTGGTCCTAATTAACCCCCGCATAATGGAGCGTGAGAGGTGCACGCAGGGCCAGGGTTCAGGAGGGAAAGAGGTTCGCTGCGGAGACGACTGGCTTTGATATTTAATCGCGTTTAACGCAAGCGTCGAGCGGCCAGGTTGGTTTTAATTCTGTTTGTCTCGCAAAAGCAGGAATTTCCGGGGCCAGAGTTCCCCCGCAGGAATAGCGCAAAGGATTACGGGATTACGGTATTACCACATGAATGCTCGTACACGACCACCCACATTCCCCCACCACCCCGTTCGACTTACTCCTTTTTATACTACACCCTCCACCCCCCATCACAGCCGCGAACCAACGGGCTCGACTTTCTTTTGACGTTGGATTTCAACTGATCTGCGCCTAATCACTCTATTCTTTCGACCCTGGAAAACCTTCCCTCGCCGAGCGCGAAAAGAATTACCGTCCGCTCGGCTGACGTACTCTTTAATCTGCTGGCTACCACGAAAATGAGCCAATTCCGGGGACTGAGCACGTCCGGCTTGACCGACTCTGACGCTAATCCGAGGAGGGCGACGTTCAACGAGAACTCCGCCACCTGGGATCGCTTCTTCGTTAGTACAGTAATGTTTCTGTTAAAGACAATGCTGCGCACGATTGATGCGACAAAGTTATCCCCCACTTACTAACGCGAAGCAGAGTGTCGCAGTTTGTAGATAAAAAAAGGAATGTCTCTGCGCACGGTTTCTGCGACCAAATCCCCCGAGGCTGTTGCTCTAATAGAAACATTACTGTACTACGCTAACTTATGGAAATCTTCCTCGGACAATTAGATAAATTGTTTCATCGAATAACGTCCAGGTCCCAATCGATCAAGTACCGTTTCGATTAGGTCCCAGTGGGAACCAGAGCCATGTCGAATAATATTATTTTTTCGTGGCACATAACGTCCGGCAAAATGCGAAATAAAAAAATATATTCCCAACACCTGTGCACCGTCCATCTAAATACCAAATGACGCCGCAGGTATTTTTGTGTCCGGTATTACGTCGAATGAAGAATATTTTTTATTCATTTCGACTGCGGCTTTCCCATACATAGAATTATTATACAAGCATCATGCATTCATGATTCTCGTCCCCCGATTGTTCGCGTTCCCATCTCGGATTTGATCTCTATCAGTCTTGCGTTTCATTTGCGGTCTGCTAATAATGTATTTTAATGTATGCTCTGTTTACCATACGTTCATTTTATATATATATTTTTGCGGGCTGCTTAAAACGCGCGATAAAACCTTGTTGCGGATCACGCGAGATCCGCGGCGACAAGCGAGTACTGTGGGCTAAGGGAGAGAGAGGTGACGGGGCTGCCAAAACCATAACAACTCTCCCCTTGTTGTTCTGACTCTTCGGGCACAGGTAATTGTCGAAAAGTCAGTTGCTATCTGTACGTCACTTAAATGAAAGCCATTCATGAGTATATTTTGCATTAAAAAAATAGATTAATATAAAAAGCTTTCGTTTAATTAATGAATTTCATGTTATGTTTATTTTTTAATCAAATTGTCTTCATATTATAAAAATTGTAACTGGGGACACTATTCTTTGAATGTTTGATTTTTTAATAAACTGGACATTGACTATCGCCGTTTACAATTAAAATGCTGGTGCCGTTATTTAAAATAAATCCTTCCACGGCCTACCTTACACGCCTCGAGTTTTCGACGCGTAAAAAATCCGGCGATTTCGAGAGGGATATCCCGGACGCGGACGAATCGTGCAAACAATTTGCGGGGCGATCCGTTATGCGCGAGAGAACCGACACGAGGCCGTATAATTCACAAGTTTCTCGACGGAAAAGCTCGGAAGAGAGAGAGAAAGGAATCACGATGATAACTTCATTGCTCTCTCGCGGAATATCATATTCCTTCTCGCTTCCTTCTTTTTTTTCCGCGCGCGTTTTCTTTCGTTTCGCTCCGCCGCTTTGTCACGCAAATAGGGCCGAAAAATTCATGAGACCGCATCGGGCAACGATTTTCCGCGCCCCCCTTACGAGTTTTATCAAGATCGCGGTTTCCGGACGCGAACTCCTATTGTACACGGAACAATACGCGGACATTATATGTCGCTTTGTACCGTCTAATGCAGTCTTACGGTTTTGCATGCTTCGGGCTGAACCGCTGTCTGCCCGCCATTCAAACTTTCGACGCCCTGCGAACTCTCTTTTCTGAAACGCACCTAGCCGCCATTGTCGTCGCAGCATACTTTCAATTTGCGGCATTGATAGTCGTGCAAATTAACAAAGCGAATTCTTTCAGTCTGAAAGTTCACGTTCCAGAATTGATTCGACCCCTGCTATTGATATTCTTTTTTTAAATTGATACCTACCTCAATTTTAAGCCTAAAATCTATTATTTATAAGTTATTTTTATTTTTTAGAAAAAAATATTGGATCTGAATATTGTATACATGTACAATGTACAAGAACAAACATTATCTGTATATTAGGAAAAAATATTCTACTTCTAATATGAAATAAAGATTCATTTAATGTTTAGAAAAAAATATTTTTCTCGTAACATTAAATAGATATTTTCTGCATATTTAAACAAAATTGTTACTTAATATAAAATAAATATTGTATGTACATTTGAATATTAAAAAAAAATTCAATCGCTTTTTAATATTATATGAATGAGTATACAATATTTTGTGCCTCAAACGTGGCCTCAAATAAAAACATGATTCATTGGGTATGCTTATAAAACTGCTATAGTTTGTAGAAATTGAACCTTGCGCCGGAAAAAATTCCAATTATCATTCTCGAACATTGCGCAATAGCACGCAGCAAATTGCATTGAAAAATCTCTTTTGATTCCGTGGAAAAAAAATTTCCAAAGGCGTCCCTGGCGAACGAAAAATCAAAACTGGCTCTAACTGGAACACCCGGGATATTTGTCAGCGATCTAAGCTTCCCAGTGGCAAAATCGACAAGCCTGTGGACATGGCCGATGCCTGCGGAGCGTGCAGCACAAAATCCACTCGATAAAAACTGTCTACGAAAGGCGGCCGTTTTGCTTAAACCGCGCTCAAACACTCGCCAACGTTGGACCACAAATCGGAATCACAGTTGAAATCTGGCTTAGCGTGTAACGAATAATAATCGCCGATTGTAAGTTGTTGGCCCGTTAGAAAACGCGGAACGGCATTGGTTAAGCCGGTCGGTTAAAAAAAAATATACAAACGCGAGTCCCCACGCGAAAATCCAGGACTTGCGTCACCGATAAACTTTCATATGTTCCTAATCCCAACAGCACATAATTCCCGGGCTGAAATTAAAGTGAAACTGATGCGGAAGATCTGGTTGGTCTCTCCGGGTACGTGGCTCGGGAAGAAAAAAAAGAATGTCCCAGCTCCAGGCTCGTTTCGCATTGATTAATTAGCGCTTCCACGAGCTTTGTGCCGGCGCCGTTGGAATTTTCATATCCTCGCGCAATACGAATCGTCAGATAGAGAGGCAAGTGTATTTTGTTTTCGAGTCGACATCTTCCAATCGCGCGTTTTAATCGGTCTCTCCCCGGCCGTCCGAAGAACATTGATCGCGATTATTATTAAACGAACGGTGTCCAATTTCCATTGAACGCTGCCCCTTTTTCCCGCATATTTTCCCACGTTTCCACCGGTATTTCACGGAACTTTTAACAATCCAACTGGAACGCCGGTAACACGGTTTTAAAAACAATTCGTCGGAATTAAAAATATCGAGACAAAGGGAAACCCTCGAGCAAGGAACGATGGGAACACGATAAGGATAAACGAAATTATAAAAAGAACCTTTCGTTCTTTCACTGGTTACCTCTGGTTCCTCCTCATCTCTCTCTATCTTCGTTTTTCTTGCACCATTGCCTTTCGAGCTATGCTCGTTTGAAAAAACAACGAGTTTCACTCATTAAGAACCACGGTCCTGTAAGTTAGTTTGTTTAATCGAGGTCCACAGTTCCGTAATGCAACGGAAACAACTTCGGCAAAGATGGCCGTTCATTTTTAATACCTCGTCTCGACTGCTGTAATTGAAGCGCTGGAGTTGTCTGGCTTAGAGCACAGTGTTCGATATTTTATTTTTTTTATTGAAAAACTAGAAAATATCTTGAGATTAGGCTTTGATGTACGTTATTCATAGGGTATTAACAAGTTGTACAAAAATTTGTTGGTACGGTAAGAATCAAAATTGTCCACGTGTTTGACTTCATGTCTCATCGAATTTTGAGACTCGCCGAAATATAACAAATCTCGCCGAGGAAACGCGAGCGTTGTTGATAAATGGCGCAAACGCGAGGCACCGAGTCACGAAGCGACAGGAGGATAAAGGCTATCGATTAGACTTGCTAATGTTCCAACTACTCCCGCGATGGAATATTTAATATCTCGGCGAACATTTTGGAACTGTGACTATCAAGACCAGATACATTGAAAGGAAACTACCAATTTCCATAAAACAGCGAAAAATAAAAATAATAGAATGCAAAAAAAAATATTAAGACTCCCACTCTCCACCATTTTATTAGAATCCGAGGAAGTCGGTTGAACGGGTGTTCCGAAAGAAATGGGACCCGTTCCGAAACTACATAATCGAAAGTATTATTTTCACAAGCTATTTTTCAACTGCTCCAGAATCGACGTATCTGCTTATCCGCCATTACAGGGTCGGAAGAAGACATCCTCGTCGGATAAAAAAATGTAAAAGAAAAAACCAGAATGAAATAGCGTGAGCGCGCGTGCGAGCGTGATACGAGCGAGAGAATTAGCATTTTAATCGCTTATCCGGCGAGTGACGTGGCCGGGTTGTTCGACGGTCCAGTGGCTGCACGTTCTGTACGGGCCGTCGTCGTCGCCTAAACGCGTACGAGCCGTGAATGTCTTCGGAGCGCGATGACAAAGTCGATATTAGCTGGTCACAGCTCCCCCTCCCTCTACGCTTCTTCAGAATCCCCGCCATCATCGTCTCGAGCAATGCCGGAGACAGTCTAACGAGGCTCCGCGCTCCTCGTTTGCATACTCATTCGTTCCCTCCTTGTTTTTAATTCAGCCCGGTCTAGAGCTCGCGCGCGTGCACCGTGTAATCACCTTGTTCTACACGGCGTTACCACCGTCGGTCAGATGAGTTAGAAACTCTTCTGTCCGGACGGGAACTTCGACGAAGTTAATACACCGGAAGCGTCAAAGGAGGGAGACCGCGAAATTCCGGCGAAAACGCCTGGACTCCGCGGCTAATTTGAAAAGTTTTTCGCCCTTGGGTGTTCGGAACGCGGTGGATGCTTGAATCCTATCTCACCCCTCCGAGGGATCATCAATTGAAAGATGGAAGTCGAGGACGCTAAGCAGGGTTCATGGAGTCCGAAGATTGGTGTCCATTTTAAACCATATATACTAATTATATTATTTAGTCGTACACTTTTCTAGTTCTCCGATCTTGTGCAACATGTGCAAGGACACTCTTGTGCGCGACCACGTTAAAATAAATAATAAATAAATAAATGAGTCTCATCGATACATCAAAAGAAAAAAAAGTTATTGTGGTAATTTTCAAATAGTGTTTAAAATATTATTTAATCGAACCAGTGCTCCAGAAGCATAAAAATATTGTTAGTAACAATCTATGATCGACGTAAGGAAACGTTTATTGACTGTAGGGGTTGGAAAATAGGAATGGAGGTAAACTGTCAGAAAATTGCGACGAACTGATGTGTAAAAAAATTGTAAAAAATCAATTGCAAGATTTGTTTCGAACAGATAGACAGACAAGAAAGCGAGCTAATAAAAACGTGGTAAAAATTCAACCGAGAAGAACTGGGGTGTTGAAGATTTCATGAGTTTTGTACTGTTTGAGATATTGACATGAGGTCTGAACTAAAATACATTATAAAATAATCTCTTTCGAATAATACATGTTAGAATGTATTTTTTGTGTAATTTTTATAAATTTTTAGTCCATAGAGTCCTTTCAATAAAATCACCAATCTAAATGGGGTCCATGGAGTCCCAAAAAGCCAAGAACAAAAATTGAAAGGGATCGACAGAATCCAACATGACCCGACCCAGATTCCACATACCGCGACTGTACAGGGTCGGATAAAAATGTAGACGACGTGTCCAAATAATTGAAAAAACTGTAGCACCCGGCTTACTCGATCA
Organism: Lasioglossum zephyrum; assembly: GCA_028455615.1. NCBI lineage: Eukaryota > Metazoa > Arthropoda > Insecta > Hymenoptera > Halictidae > Lasioglossum > Lasioglossum zephyrum. The sequence continues at coordinate 2,801,960 of CM052325.1, read as the reverse complement.
GGCGTGCTCGTCGAGCGCCACCGATCTCATTAATTCTCATCAACGGCGAATCGAGGGTTCTCGCGTCTGCCCAAGAAAAGAAGGTGGGTAAGAGTCGCGGGGCTGTCGGTGCGGGGTTGGACCGCACGGAGGTGGAGAGGGAGGGGAGCCTCGGAAAATTCAGCGACGCTTTCCCATTAGTTGGTTTGATGAGAAATCAACCGAAGGAAATCAAAATCGAGCCAAGAAGACGGCGCGGGTCGGCGAATCAGACCGATTTGCGAGAGCGTGTAGCCCTTTCCCCTGTCCCATCTCGTTTCCGTCGGGACGAGCTAAGATTCGATTCTGATTATTCGATTGCAGAAGTGTTTTAGTGTGCCATCGAGGAAGAGGGATTTCTAAAATTCGAGTTGTCTCGTGATTTTTCGAAAAATTAAAAAAAAGACCGACCGACCGGCCGTACTGTACCGACCAAAATTATTTGGTCTTATCCAACTGTCGAAATGAAGTTAGAAGATGTTTGTTTAATCTTTCTTCTTCCTTTTCCCACAGAAAAATGTCCGAAATTCCAAGGCAGAAAAAAGAAAAGCTGGAACTCAATACGAAAATAATAAAATTTGAATAAAAATGTGTATTCCAACATCTAAATATATTTTTCAAACATTATTAATGATTTAGACTGAAAAATCTACTAAATAATTGATTGGTACTGGACAACAATTCTTTATTTCCTTAAAATTCTAATATTTCTATTGTTACAAATAACGAATACTAATTATTAAATTTCACAAAATTAATTTGATTCTAGTCCTCCTAATAACCAGAAAACTTAGAGCTGTCGGTACTGCACGACTCTCCCCTATATACCGGAAACACGCAGGAGACATTAGAGGGCGAGGAATAACGGGGGTTGGAGGGTACACAGAAATAAATTGTGGGATCAACTCCATCGCGAAGAAATTCGCTTTCGGATCCCGGGGTTTGACTGGCTGCCGAAAGAAGAAGGAAATATAAGAAAAATTCAATACCCCAGCCTGCCCCGTATTTTGTACAAACACGGTCCCTCTCTCTCTCTCTCTCTCTTCGCATCCCTGGGAACCGGTTGAATTCATCCTCAGCCCCCGCAGATCGCGCTCAGCCACTCACCGGGGGCCAAAGAATCAGACATCGGCATGTGTGGGACGATCGATCGGCAGATTTATTATTTGCGGACGATTTGTCATTTGCGCGTCGCCTTCTAGTGGCCCTTTGTGTGCTTTTAGGATCGAGATATCGACGCCTCGCCTCGAACGCGGTTGTGTTCGAGGTATTGCCTTTCATCGAGAAAGCAAAAACGTTCTCTCAACGGAGAGCGAACGATTTTAGGGATACACGCTTGAATTCCGAGCAGATGGAAACGAAGGAACCAGCAATTTTATTCCACAGTGAACAGCTCAACTGTCTACGGGATAAATGTTTACTAGGGTGGACCTTCGTTCTATTTGGCGAAAATTATTTTGCAGATTTCTTTTGTGAGACAACTCCTAGAATGGTGCCACTGGACGAAAAAATAATCTGTGCAAAATTTGAAATTGATCGAATAACCAAATAATAATCCAATTCAGAAACAAAATGTAATATTGATTTTAAAAAATTCATGACCTTGGAGTCTCGTTGTTAACATTGAAGCCGATGAATCTTGTAAAAAATATAAAATAACTCCTCAAGACTTAAAAAACTATGTTGATATTCGATCAATTTTAAATTTTGCACAAATTATTTGTTCGTCCAGTGGCACCATTCTAGGGGTTGTCTCACAAAAAATTTGATAGTTGAAAAATAAGGTCCAGTCTAATGTTTACGGAACAATTCGAACCATGCGCGAAATAGTTTGGCAACCTTCTCATTTCTATTATTACGTTAGTCTCTACAGTGATGTCATAACAGTTCAAGATGTTGTACGTCTAGTCAATAGCCGCGCTGTGCTCTCGCGACTGGAACCTCCGACACGCCTAGCAAAGGACAACCTTACTGGTAAAAGACAGAGCTCACGCATTCTAGCGTTTAACACAGATGGCTGCTAATGGCTTACCGCTGTACGTCACCGTTTCCTTGACAACTAAGAGACCGGCTGAAGCTGACATACTTGCGTACTTGGTCAGCGTCGAGCTACGAAATCGTGGATCCAAGATTCGCTGGGTTTCAGAAGTCCAGAGTGTTGAGAGGATACGTGTAAATAATTATATACGAGGACGATGGAAGAAATACAGGGTGTCTCAGAATTTCTACAAAATCTGGAAGTGGGAGGTTCTTGAGTTAATTTGAAGCAAGATTTTCCTTTGCAAAAATCACGCCCGACGATTCGTTAAGGAGTTATTAACGAAAAACATGGACCAATCAGAGCGCGACCTAGACGCGTGTTGGCACAGGTTGGTTTTTCGTTAATAACTCATTAATAAAGCCACGGACGTGATTTTTGCAAAGGAAAATGTTTGTCTATTATAAATGTTTTGTCTATTAATGATCGAACCGTACGCAAAAAAAAATTAATATATACACATAGGATGTTGGGTTTTCGCAAAGTAACGTAAAAATGCCTGATGTTTTACCTTGACTTAATGCGAAAATATAAGTCCCAGTGGACCGCAATGTTCGTTACGAATAGAATACAAAGATTTCAAGTCCTCGGTCCATAGAATCGCGAATTTCTGGGACCTCGGTTTATCGCGTGGATCGGAGCCGAAGCGAGCGCAGCGGAATCACGTGACTCGTGAAATCTTGATGGAGCCGCGCAGGAAAGTGAATGAAGAGGAATGAAGAGGCCGACAATGGAGGGTTTAGCGGAGCCGGTTAGACAGAGGCATACTGCGTCACGAGCCAGAGAGCCACGGATATGTGTCATGGGACACCGTGTGTCAGTTTTAATTAGTGCCCACCGGCATCGATGTCAGGAAGCCATCAAACACGGGCCACTGGCACGTTGCGGTCGTTAATAAAATTCCACTAGCCACCGGCATCGACTATTTGCTCAGACGTAAAATCCCGGTACAAACGTCGCGTCGGCCCGGTGCATTATTCATGTTCAATCTTAGATCACTCAAGAATTAGACGCAACGTTCTAAACTTCCCACGTTCTCTGGGATTTATACGGCCCGGAATCATTATTGGGCTTATCTCGCGGGGCCCGTGAAAATGATTCCTGTTAGAATTCAATCATACCATATAACTAGAATCTTACTAGATTTTCTGTCAAAATTATTTGTCCTTAGACGAGCATATTTTCAGCTGGGTTCATAAAACATTTCCATAAATACAGTATACGCGGAAACACTGTTATATTATTTAGAGAAAAACCATTGTAATATTAATAAAATATATACGGTGTAAAGTGTGGTTTTTACAATAACGAACTAAATTAAAGACATATCCAACAATTCCCGTAACCGGTGACTCGCAAACGACACCCAGTTTCGAACTCCACGATTCTCGAAATGACCGTGCACCAGCTGCTACTGAAAATTCCGATGGGCTGATATATTAACAACGAATCGGCGAGCAGTAGTGGTAATCAATTTCCCGAACGTCCACAGACCACGGTCGCGTAAAAAGCCGATAAGGGCGGCTCGAACGCGAACTTTCGCATACGTTAGAACACCACGCATCGATAACGAAGCGATATGGGCTGCGGCCGCATGCGGGTCGCGCACACAACGTTCCATTGCGATCGCCCAAACGATGCGTGAAGTTTGATCTAGCTCTTTGAAAGATTCTCGGAACGCTGCGCAAATTGAAGTCTGACTTGCAAAAGAATAATCGGTGTAACCTTCGCCGCTTCGATCCCAGCCAAGATTCTCTAATTCTAGGTTTTAACCGGAACGACGTTTTTGAATATTAAAAATCATTGGTCCGCGCGTGGGAAGACACACGAATCGGTCCGCTTTTATGGACGCTGAACAGAAAAAAAGCAAAACAAATAACGTCACTTCGCCGGGGCACAGTGACCGGTCGAACCGTTTTAAAACGCCGCGGACCATGTTCGAATAGTCAGCCAACAATTTTCCAATTTCGCATTTGTCCGGCGATTCGCGCACAGCTCCAGCAGGTAACGGATGCCAGTCGTAACTTCGAGCCGGGGTTACGGAATCATCGGAATAATTCGATTACAAAGCCCCACCAGACAGGACTCGAAAGCTTTTTACGACGACAATTCATCGTTCGCTGCCCGAGGGGAGGGGGGAAACGAAAAAATAAATCGATACCGAACAATTCGGTCGCACGGCAATTTCGAGATCTCGGACTCGGCACTTTCGAGGTGGCCGCGAGATAATCGGCAACCGAATATATTCGGTATGCACCCGCAAATACGGCGAATCACGCGATTATAATTTCGGGTACGTCATTCCTGATGTTTGTGAACGTTCGCCTGCGCGTGATAGAATCAAGGCGAAATCTCCCTCTGTCTGTCTTTCTCTCGCCCACGCTCGGCGAGCGTATGCGGTCGAGGTCCATGCGCCAATCGACATTTATACGAATGCAGGGACGGGATATAAATGAAGCACACTCCGGACTGCATCGGATTTGGCTCCGGAACTGCCTAGAGAGAACAGTCGCACTGTGTGTGGTATCTACAGGAGTTATTCTTCATGGAAACTGGTTGGAATCGCTTGGGAAAATCTGCGGGGGTGGTCCTGCCGATGCCCGGGTCTGGGAAGACCCACGCTGATCAAATGGACAATTTCCGTCTAATCCTCGTACGTCTCTGGGTGAAAATTTATTAAATATTTTCCCAAAGTGTAAAATTATTCATTCTTTTACATCTACGTCGTGAGATGTACTTTTCGTGTAAAATAAATATGGGTGAATTGTTATCCTAGCCTCATTTTTATGCAGCTATTTTTTAGGGTTAGGCACGAGGGTTAAAATGTATATTTTTTTATTAACTAAGTTCCTACGATTCTCTGTGAATTTACAGTGCAAGAGAATTGGTGCATCCGTAAATTTTCTGAAAATGGCGCAGTGTGTCGTCGATTACCGATCATCAGGGTGGAATAGCCGGCTCGGTATCATGGCGTTCTTTGTGCGTGCGTGGCCCTCATCAGCTCTTAATCAAAAGTGTTGAAGTAACATTCCAGCTCAACCTGGACACTTGATTTTTGATTACAGGACCGTGGAGGGGGTTGGGGGTGAGGGCAGAAAGGGTAGCCGGTGACAATAGGCCGGGGTGAAAGGGAGAGAGAGGACGCGACGTTTCCATGGCATGAATGCTTGGTAATTGCTACTAGAGGGACATCGTGCTTCATGCCAGGGAATCCCTGCATCTCTTCATCCTCTGTCCCCCGGCATTCTCTCTCCTCTCTCCGGCACCCCTTGCTCTGCCGGTGTGTGCCCCACCTTGTTCCCGTATTCCTGTCGCGGTATGTGTCCCTGTCTCTCTCTCCCTTTCTCATCGACAAAATTGGCCCCGAAGCTCCGGATGGGTGCATTACCAATGCATCGCTGCGCATCCGTCGATTGAACTTTTTGATGCAGCCTCGAAACCAGCCACGTCCCCCATCGTCGTTCAGCATTTATATCGATGAATACGATGCTCTGCCCCGTGTGCCAACGTGCACTGACTCGTGTCAATCGCGTTGCATTGATCTTTCCCACCCCCGCTGCCTGCCCCCCGCGGTACCGGTGGCCCTTTTTTTCGCCGGACCCGATGACCGGCGCAATTTTTCGTGCTAGGAGGCCGTTTCTTTTATTCCCTCGGAAATAAAAAGCCGAAAACCGTCGATCGCTTTAAGTGCTCACACGAAATGGCCCCTCTCTCGACAATGGCGTACAGTTGGAAATTGTCACACCCACGGGGATTATCGCGTTCGAATACTGTGTCCATTAAAGACACTACAGTAAGCTCGCGTTTACCGTCCGCGATCAGGTACGCGATCACTGTCCGTGCAGAACACAGGTTGTTGGACATTAAACGAGACTTTACTGTATCGTTGTTATAATTTCTAGATCGTAGATTCTCTACAAAGGCGCAGACGTTGTGTTACAAGGATCCCAACCACAATAGACGCAGTCATACAAAAATAGTGTCGGTATGCGATCACTGTCCCTGCAGAACACAGGCTGTTGGACATTAAACGAAACTTTACTGTATCGTTGTTATAATTTCTAGATCGTAGATTCTCTACAAGGGCGCAGACGTTGTGTTACAAGGATCCCAACCACAATGCTACCCGTTATCACGCTGAAAGACGCGGAATCGCGAGCGCCGCGCGAATCGGATCGTGCGAATCTGGTCATTTCCGAGAATCGTCCCTTTCAGCGGCTGCTCGGGGCTCGCGTCGCGATCGATGCCGCGGCCATTCAAACGCAATATCGAGCACGAAGATAGGCGGCCCGCTGCCGTCTGCATTCACCCGGCGCATTTATCAACCGGCCGGCATCATTACCCACCGCGCGTATTCAACGAAGTTAGGCGCGCCACGGCGTCTGTGACTGCCATGCCAGGCCCCTCTGAATGTGATTTCGACAAGCGCGGAAAGCGCCGCAACCACTGGACCTAGCCAATTTTTACGGGCCAGCGCGATACAGGTCGATCTGGAGCTGGTAATTAATCTGGGGCGCGTTCTTTCCGTAATTGTGAAAGACTCGGGTCTGCGACGCACAGTTACAGAGAAGATACTACATTCTTTGCAGTCTTCCATACCGAAACCTTTAAAACCCCTAATAGATTGTCCAGGTCGGTCTTTCCGTAACTGTGAAAGCTTGGATCTGCTGTCGCACAGTTACAGAGAAGATACTCCATTCTTCGCAGTATTCCATACATTCAAAAGATTGTCCAGATGAACGAAATGGGTCAGCAAAGAGGATAGGATACGAAAGACAAGCAGGTCTCTAAATTGACGATGCATCGATCAGTCTGACCATCTCTGAACATCACCTGGCGGCAAGATTTCGTCTTGATCGTACGTGTCGGCGTCTTAAACGCTGGTCCGTGTTACAGCATTGGGAACGATGTCTCCTAATTGTCCTATTATCGTTCCTTACAGGGTTGGATTCGACTGGTCGAATGTCAGGGATAGGGAAAGGGGGGTGGGTTTCAGGCAGAGAGCCGAGATCTATTGGAAGTACAGCGACGCGCGTAACTATCACAAGTGTGGCGTCGCATTAAGTAGCTGCACGCGGCCCGCCAATAAATCTTCCCTACTAGCAGCGTCGTGGTACACAGGCCTAGCGCCGGTTCCACACGCTCTCTCGCCTTATTGCATATCTGCCGGACCGATGAAGTGGCGAAATCTAATTTCGTTCTGGGATCGCCCTACGATGCCGCGAATATAGACATCCACGGAAGGAGTTATGGATGCCTCCGTCTCGGGAATAATTGTGAAATGAACATGGAAATAGGGTGGCCACCGGCAGCCAACTATCTTGTTTTCTGGGTTATTCGCCAGGATTTATGGGCCCCATCGTACAGTAGCTCGCGAAAGTGATCCCGCACTATCATCGTGAATACCAACGATGCTAATTACCGTTAATGGTGTTTGAAAGGGATCTACGGGAGCCTGGGGTCACGACAGACAAGAGAATCGCCAACTACAGTCCACCCCTAGTCCTCCCAACACTTTGAAATTCAATCTATTCGAGGTACAACTCGAATTTAGCGATTTTTATCATGTGTGTCGAATATGGACCTAGATATGGTCAGAATAGTGGGTTTTTTTTTATTAAAAAAATCTTAGAAAAGATTTGTTACTCGGGATAGGGTTGTTTGTCAATCGGGGTAGGTTTAGAGAACCAAGGAAGTAGGTGGTCACTAAGAAATTTCTGGAAATAGGTTTTACATAGACTATCCATTTTTAAACAAAGGGAGGGTGCAGAACAGTGGCACCACCAGGATTACAAATTCGTATATTCCACTTGAATGAATTTTGTTGGGGCTTAGGGACACACTTTTGCTTGCCACTGTACAAACCAGAACCTATAACCGCTTGCGATCATTGAGGAAAAGTGTTTGGTGGATATTTGTGGACGCAATTAGGCCAGCAATTGTCCGACAGCAGAGTACAAATAGGATTTATGAATTCAAGAAAATTATTATACAAGAGTTTGGGTCATAGTGGACCCAAGAAGATTACACGGTAGAAAAATTAGTTCTCTAACTATGGCGTTGTGTGGTCTCTAATTTAGCAGTTAGAGATGAATGGCTATGCAGCTAACTTTCCAAGCAACGATTTCTTTTTTTGTTGGTTTGCCGATTACGCGTAAGTGGAACGAAATTATCCACGAACGATAGGTGTGCCGTTATCGAATTCGCTGTTTTGACGTGACCGTGGGTTGATAAAGAACACCTGTTCCGGGTGGAGTAGTTACCGCATGCGTCAAAATACCGACCGGAAAGTCAAACCCAAACGGCTGGCGAACCCTTCGAACACGTTTGAACTTCTGTCGATCGGAATCCTGCCTGAAATACTTTGCGAATTAGCCGCGGCATTTCAGCAATTTATTTGAAAGAACCTTCTCGGCGTTGAGGATCCTTGGCAAGAATCAAAGTTCGCCGGAGCTATTCCGTTGGGGAAATCCTCTGGCAAGTACTCGCAAGATAAATGTTGTCAACTCCGTTGTGCACTGTCAGCTGCGAGTAACAATGTTGCGTTACGGAAAGTAGCATTCGTACTGTCTTCCACTGATCCTTAATCCTCGTCCTTCCGGGCCGGCATTATTCCAGAGGCTGCTATGGATCCTCTTTGAAAAGATTCAAATAAATCACTGACCTCGCTTATCCCAGACAATAAAGATTATTGCCTCGCAGTTGTAGATTTCTAACATTAGCGTCGTGCAAACGATAGAACACTTCACAGATAAGATTAGCGATCAATTCGATAAAGTAATTACACTCGAGATAGCGGTCAAGTGGAGCAGAATGTTAATAGTTATTCAGTTTGTGTTATCGGTGTACATATTCGGAGATTTACAAGAGTAGAACATTCCAGGGAGCAATGATTACAGTTTATATAAGATAGAAGACATCACCTAGTGGAGAACAGTGCCAAGTCATTTTACAATCCCCGAAATACAGACGTAGACCCCGAGGTGCTCGTAAACGTTCTACCAAAATCTAGTTCGTTAATCATAGAGTCATCAAGGCGTCGTTTTAACTAGACAACAGTCAGACTTAATTTCCAAATACCCCGATTATAAAGGGTATCTTAAATTTTCATATAAAAAATTTTTATAGAAAATTTAAGACTACAGAAACCACCAGAGAAAGTGAAACTAGTAAATCGTAGTGAGTGAGGTAAAGAGAATGATTCTGATAGCCATTACCATAGGAAATGTGAAACGTAGCGGTACAAAGTGGTCGAATTTTATTCCATTATTTTGAAATAAACGATAAATATTAAGTACACGATTATAGCCTGTCCACCCAGAAGAGAAACAAAACAAGCCCATTGATCACATTGTCCGCTAGAAAAAAATATACTAGCGCTACATGTAAAACTAAATTACCATGCTATAAACCTTCTAGAGTAATGATTGTCGTGCTCTATCTAACCCAGATCAGTCCCAGAGTAGCTCAGGGTTAGCAATGCAAGATAACGTGAAGGTCCGAGTGTGGATTCTACCTAATTTATGGATATCTCGAAAAACAAGCTAGAGCCATCCGTATACAAAAAATTTTAAATAATATATATATTATAGAGAATTAAATTCTCTTATATATTATATATTATAATTATATATATGTATATATATTATTATTATTTAACCCTTGTGTAGTCAACCAAAATGTATGGATTATTGAAAACCTTTTTGTAACATGTTTGATAAGACTACAGATTAACCCTTAAATAATTTTTACCATTAATTAATCCCACTAAAAATTGCTGTACCATTATTCGCAATATTGTTTACAATATCAAATACATCGGTATTTAATTAATAACTAAACATTTAATATGAGGTGTGATACCAATTTCATATCCGTAAAATTTGAAAAATCATAGAGAAATTAATTTTTGAGTTAAAATGGAAATTCAGAGAAATTGCGTAATATATATATTTTAGAAGAACATTAATAAATTGTTGAAAGAAATAGAGTAAACGGATAGCCGGTTCACAACACAAGAGTTAAGATCATCCGAGTCCATTCACCACGGCCAAAACAATTGCCAAAGATCACCACGATAACCCTCGGCTCAATCTAGCCGAGCGAAGTGTAAAAATTCTTTCTCAAATCCACACAATCCAAAAGAAGGAAAAAACAATTTCAACGATACCCAGAGTGGCGCTTGAAACCACTGTGCGCCGGTTCGACGTTCTCGTCACGTGGCCAGCGCGTCACGCAGAAGCAGAGAGAGAGAGAGATTGGTCTCGAATGGTGAACGGTACGCGAGCGCGCACGTGTCAGATTCGTGTGCGAATAAGTAAAGTACATACAAGAATATATTACCATACAAGAATCCCAGAGAGTCTAAACGGAAGAAGAAGAGTTCCGACAGCTTCGTAGATAGTGTATTGAAAAAAGAGAGGAAGCACCGAATGAATCCGTCCTTGTCGATCTCGTTAAAACCAACAGCATCGTGCTCTTTCTCGACGATCGATTCCCCTCTTCCTCGTTCCCCATCCCCTCTCTTGCTCCCCCACCAGTAATTCCCCCACCAAACCTCCCTGAACCACACATACACCGTATAAACCAGAGAGAAACAGAGAGACACAGTCTCCGTTAGCCTTTCCCTTTCTTCGGCTGACACGCACTCAACCATAGATAGACACGCACACAATAAACCGAGGCGATCGGAGCGCACAGCATGTGCCGCGGAGAGGGCTACTCACCCGTTCATCCTGATGGTAGATCTCCACGTTGACGGCTGTCCCCTAGCAGTTCGGATAAGCGAACTCTCCCGCGTTCCACGGTCCCCGGTTACGCGAACTCCCGCGCGTTTCACGTTCCACGGACCCCGAGAGAGAGAGGCCACCGTATAGAAGCGATCTCAGCGACGACACGAGGACGCACCGAAAACAACAGGTTGCATGTGACACAGAGCGGCGGCACAAATATGGCGGCCGGAAAAATCGAGACGGCTAAATACCCGGCGACCGAACCGTCAGCCCGCGGTGGTTCAAACGCCACGGATTATCGAGAAAACCAGCCTGTCCCCACTCAGCCGGCTTACTTCGCGTCCCTCGACCCTGTCTTTGTCCCTCCGCACTTAGGGGAAACCCTTCTCCGTTTCCAATGTCCCTCCCGCTAACGCTGTCTCGCTCGCTCTCTGGCTAGCTTCTCTGTCACCGTGACTGCCAACCTCCTGCTGCTCTTTCCGGTTATTTCTCCGCTGGTTCGCTCGATTCTCGAACGCCGCACCCGAGGACTCTGCACAACTCTCTCTCAGTGCCGTCACCGCCTCGATCGACGTAAACGTTCGAAACGATGCGGACTGCGGGCGGTCACACACGCGATCCTACTACCCTTCGAGCTAACCCGACACGTACGCTGAGCAAACGATGATCCCACTGAACCCGTGATCACCGTAACAATGAAATCACGGAGAGACAGAGGTAACGATGCACGACTACAGAATCACGGGTTCGTGCACACCGATATCTATCTCTCTAGCACGTACGCACGCCGTATCGTCGTCACCAGCGACAGAAGACACGCGCTGCCACTTTTGGCCCGTGGAATTTCGCGAGATAGATATTGCACCGTTCCACACGCCGTGCTCGCCGCCTGCATGCCTGGCGACATCTTGCTGACAACGTGCGAAGCCTCTGTGGATGTACCTCCAGATTCAATCTAGTTAACTGTTCCAAGTGTTTTTTCTACGTTATTTTTCAGATTAATTCGTTGTCTTTTGGTTTCAGCGAGCGATTTGAAGTAATTAATTGGGTTTTGGGGTTTGGGAGAGGAATGTGTGAGGGTATCGTTGTCTGTATGGTCTACGATGGCTGTATTTATGTGAATAATGATTGATAAGGGGTATTTGAAACAGTGAAATGGTTGAAAGGACTTGGGAAGACTGTTCAAGGGGGAAATAAATTTTTATTTTATTTCTGTAGAGATAAATTCGTGCTTGCAGATTTTATTTTATATAAACATTCAGTCTATTGATAATTGACTTGCTGACTTACTCATCAATGCCCAGGCTAAAGCCTTGGAGGTTTCCTTTACGATCTATACAAGGGATAAGAAAGGATATTTCGAAATTCAACTCCTAAGGGGGTGAAAAGGGGTTGCAACGTTTGTATGAGGAATATTTTGTTCGTGGTTGGATTTCCTTGAAACTTGGTCTCAATGCTCTTTAATATAATTAATCAAACACCTATTTCGGCATTTTAAAAAATTCATCCCCTAAGGGGGTGAAAAGGGGTTGCATCGTTTGTATGAGGGATATGTTGTTCATGGTCTGATTTACATCATACTTGGTCTTAATCCTTATCGATACAATCTGAATGGGGTGAATGGGAAATTAAAAGATTTTATGGAGAAACAATATCAATTTTCGAGGGCATTAATCAGTTTTCTGTGCATGCAATTATTAGTAGGCTTGTGATATAAAATTTGTTGTATAAATGACATGTCTGAGAATACACTGTGTATAAAAATAAATATACAGAGGATGAAAATGTAAATTGTGTAAGACTGTTTTTATGGAGTTTGTAGGATTCTTTGCTTGCTAGGTATTAAATCATAGGGGATGGTCATTATAAGGGTGTGTATTGGTACATGTGTCTGCATTATCGTGGGAGTCGTTGGTACAGTTGATCTCGACAAGAATTTAGTTGGGTACCGAGAGCCCTGTGCCAGGGAAACACTCCTTGATCCGCGTTGCACGTTCTGTGTAATTAATTGGCAATGACATGATTGTCATTGCACACACAATGATTAAAACTACAAAATTCAACTGGTCTAATATCCATTAACATTTATCAATTTTCATTTTACCCTTGAGCCCCAACTCGATGTTTGTTTAAAATATATGTTTCATTGTATAAGACACTCCTAGAAAATAATAAAATAGACTGAATCGATATTTGAAGAAGTGGATGAATTTTTATTCCAGGAGTTTCAAGTGGTTTTGGCTGAGACTGGTTTCATTAGCCAGAGACAGCGAAATGGAAGATGAGATGAACGTCCACGCGACTCATCCATCCTTGAACCTCCGCTTTCTCATATGCTCCTAGTCCGTTGAACGTTTCTGTTTCTTTCAGAGCCACTGAAGCGGCAAATCTTCCTTCCCCTTGTAACGAGCAGACCGGCGTTATCAAGTTTTCGACATGATTCACCCTTTTTGGCCCATGGACCTTACTACCGACTTCCCAACACTGATTCACCGCATATGACTCATAGATTATGTCAAACAATATGGTCTATAACAAACCTTAGATGAAATCATCCATTATTCCTCCGAAGACCCAGAGGACTTGGGACTTCCTTAAATCAACACCAAAAAGTATATAAACCCACCGATCGACAATAAAGTGTTCATTCTTGGAGTAGAAGTCTAGGAGTTCATTTCTTTACGTATCCTTAACCTATTCGACCACGTATCCACGGACCGCGTTCGTTAGGTGTCAGTAAAACGCAAGTTACCGGTTTCCCCGTAACACCCTGGAAACCAGGCGAATTATAGAAGCCATTGGAGGGTCCTCTGCTGCGTTCCTAATCCTCCTGGAACCGTCTTCAGCGGCTAACTCGAGAACCATTTCTCGAACGTCTCGGGCGAATCAATAAAATACAAGATCAACCACCATTACATTTTAGGTATGTACTGCAAAATTTCAATTTCATTTTTAGAAATTGCGAGATGCACTTTTCGATAAATCTGGGTCGTAAATGATTCATACATCCGATGACTTAAAACAAGATGATTAGACAGCGGATTTTCTGCATTCACAACAAAACTGAATATGTGTAATTTAAAACAGTGAAAACATTAGAAGAAATTTAAAAATTCTGTTAAATGAAAATCAATTTCTATTTCGCTCCGGTTTGTTCTAATCCAAGAAAACATTTTTGGATAAGGATCCGCTGTCTAGATCTCTTCGGGGGTCTTGTTTAGCTGTTACACGATGAAGTCATTTTGTCATTTGCACATTTTTTCAATTCAGTGTTGTATCACCGTAATTTTTATTGTTCTACTTTCTCCATCATAAATAAATGTTTATTCAAATCCATCGATTTGTATAAACTATTATAATTTCACCTTTGTATAAAACACTTTTGATTTTAAATTATGTGGTCATTAATGGCCTAGCTGTTAATGCAACCACATTAAAATAAACAATAAATAAATAAATACTTTAAAGCAAAATATATATTTAACAGAGTGGTCGATACCTTTCAATTTGAAATTTTTCGTCTGAAGTTAGTTCCTAATTTAATCTTCAGTTACTCGAACTCTACTTTCTCCATCATAAATAAATATTTATTCAAAGAAATAAAAAAACAAATCTAGGAGAAGACAACATTGGAAACGTCTTCCTCTTGTTATAATTCATCAATTTGTATAAACTATTATAAATTCACATTTGTATAAAACACCTTTGATTATAAATTTAATTCTATATGTAATTTGATTGTAAATGTGGTCACTAATGGCCTAGCTGTTAATGCGACCACATTAAAATGAACAATAAATAAATAAATACTTTAAAGCAAAATATATATTTAACAGAGTGGTCCTCACCTTTGTTCACGCTCGAAGCACTAAATTGAAAATTTTAAGATTGCAAATACTCCACGCTAGTAGTGACAAATTGAAGGGCCAGGTGATTTTCGAGGAAAGTCGAAAGAGCGAAGGCGAAGGGATGAGTCGACCGCACCGGTCTCTATGTTACCCTGGTCAAAGATGTTTCGTATTACACGTGGCTGTAAGCCAGAGAACCACCCTGGATAACATCGAGCCTGCGGCAACAAGGGGAGCCTCTGTTTCGGGGAAATGCAACGGGAACGGGTTCCCTCGTTCATAATTTTATGCTGTGCTCATGTAAAATTAGCATATTAATAAGAAAGACGGCGACAGCGGTTAGGATAGCAGGATGAACTCGCAGGAGGATCCTCTCTGCTCCTCCTACCACTTCGAAGGATCCTTCCCTTGCTCCTCGGCTCTGCTGCGACCCTAATCGCCGAGTCTCCGCATTTAGAACTCAATGGAGCGAATCTAATTGCAGTTATTACGATAATGCTCGGCCTGAAGCCCCTCGAACGATGTGCAAGTACAACGTGCAGGATAAATTAATGATCGTTGCACGGGACCGATCATTTTTCAAGATAGAACCGCCGGGTGATCGGATATTCTTTGAAAAATCTGTCGGTTTTCGCGAATGCGTCGATATTGCAAGTGAAGAATCATTCTTTATATTCACAGCTAATTAGTTAATTTAGGGAATTTACAGTTAGAGAGGAGCTCGTGAAAGATCATTGTGGCGTCATCTAGGGAGATCGAGGGGATAACGTCGGACGCGTCGTCTGAAATATCTGCTAACGATACGAACGCAGTTCAACCCTTTTGCCACCGACGAGAGGTATCTTTTGCGAATCGATTAGTAGCACAAAAATATTAGATAGATATTTTTTAGAAATACTGGAAAAATATTTATTAAGCCACATTTTTTCATATATACTATTGAATTTATACAGAAAATTTATTATTATTGAGGGTAATATTAAAATAATGTAAAAAATTTTCAAGATTAATGCTGCTGGCAAGAACTGTTAATTATTTAATCGGACTAGTTTTTATTCGCAATGTCATAAAGTTATCATAAAATGATCCATGTGGTGATAACAAATTTTAGATTAATATTCTTGGTGCTCGTCGTATGTATATTGTCAATATAAAATCCAGCGTTCGTAATTGGAATAGACATTGAATTTCCTATAATACGATAATAGAAATGTTTTCACGCTGGTGGAACACGATTGGAGGGAAAGAAAAATCCCTTCGCGCAAAAGGAAACCAGCCTCCAACTTGATTTCGGCGCTGAACTCTAGACCGACCATAGTCTCCTGTTCGCAGGGATATCACTTTTCATTTTTTTCATATCTCGACGTCGATTTTCGGCGTTTCTGGGTCACGTACCTGTTCCGAACGCTTCTCCACTTCCTGCTCTGCCAATAAACAATGAACTCTCCGAAAGCAGACCTACGAACAACCTCACAAACAATAGGACTAAACCCATCGTCTTCGTCAAATTCATCCCCTTTTATATTATTCAAAGGAATATCTCAGGAAAAATATCTTTGGCGTATCTTTAAAAAATTTAATTCTAAAATTGTTATTACCACATGAATTATTTTATGATATTACCCTCAGTAATAATAAATTTTCTTTATAAATTCAATAGTATAAATTTTTTTAATATTAATTTAGTGTCCTACAATGCAGCAATTGTTAATTAGAATTGTGAACTGCAATTGCTAATTAGAGAAAAGCTCACAGTCTGTCAGGAACTAGAAATGAATGAAATCCCATTCATTGCTCGAGATTCTTCGAAGAACTGGGCTCTTCAGTTGGCCGAAAACTTTTTCTACGTAGAAAAAACATCAATGGTCGAGTGTCGTGAGTTTTTGTCTGCCTACAAAAACGTGTGAAACTTTTTTTTCGCCGGGTCTAGGAAGCGTGAACGACGGTCTGTGTTCGTCTAGACTATTTTTTTCCCGATCGTCTCTTCCTAGAAAAAAAAGACGACGAAGTCCCGCGAAAGAACTGTCTGAAGCGTCCCTAGGAGTACAAAATATTGTCCACACATTCATATAATATAAAAAAGCGATTCAAATGTACATACAATATTTATTTTATATTAAGTAACAATTTTTTTTTAAATAGAAAATAGATATCTATTCCATGTTAGGAGAAAAATATGTTTTTTTAACTTTTTCTTCTTTTTAATTGAATGCTATTTAAATATTGAATTTATATTTTTCAAATATTAATTTCACATTCTTTGTAATATTTACTATATATTTTTTAACCATTCAATTCAAATTTCTTAAACATGCATGCAATAGTTAGATCCAATATTTATCTCATATGAAAAAGTGTGGCTTAAAAAATATTTTTCTAATGTTTGAATAAATATTTATCTAATATTTTTTTTTTTCGTACTACTAGGGAAACTTGAAATCAATAAGTAGACGCAAAGATCGAATTCGCTACAGATTGGCCACCCCTGGGGTAAACGAACGATCCTTTGGGGAATGCTGCGTCCCTGGTACCGAACGTATCGTGATTTACTCTTGGCACTGGCTTTTCTCCCTTTCTTTTCCTCGTCCGTGAGCCATCAACACGAAACAGACTCGGGGTGCACGGTACACGAGACAATATCTCGCGAACATGCGACCCTGGTTCTAGATGTATCGAGAACGATTCGACCTTCTCCATTTTGAAGCCTGTAAACTTACCAAATGGCTTCTCTCTAGCACGTTGTAACACCCCTACTCTTTCCACCACCGTAAAATTATTCACTCGGAGAATTCGCCCATTCACTCGATAAGAAACCTCTATAAACAAGCTCTTCAACAATTTCTAAACAATCTGCGTGCAAATATCGGGAATTACACCTCGATGCTGTAACATCGAATTGCAGATTATATAAAAATATCAGTTCGATGAAATAATCGGTGGTCTTCGCGTGGCTAATGAATAATACGTAACGAAAGGGGGTATAGTAAATTACATAAACGGATTGATCGCGGGAATAGATATTTGTAAGCTGGAAGAATTACAGGATTGCTTTTTTGTGGTGGAATGTTGTTAAATAACGCTGCTCCCGGTCGGATTTTCTAACGAGGAAGCGTAAAATGTTTAATGGGACGTGACAGTGAAAGGCTCGAGAGGGGTACAGCGTGAACAGAAGCGCATTTCGTACCATATTACATGCGCAGTGTAAACAACTCCGTTACATCGGTGGAGCAGGAGAATAAAGCAGCCAAGGAGGTGAACATGGCGGGAAACGGGACCAACCAGAGGCACATATTGGCGCGAAGCAGTGCATCATTCTTATTCATCGATTGCAAAACGTGCAATTGTTTCCCCCCCCCCAAATATTATTTCCAAATCCTTGCAGTTCGCAACTGAAATTTATTACTCGAAACGCCGTTATCTTCATTTTCGAAAAATAATCGTCGTAAGAAAATGAACTGTCAAAAAATTGATCACTGGTTATCCATTGTCAAAATTTCGCCAGATTTTCGTTTCAATATAACAAGAATTTCTTAAAGGGTCTAGCAGACTAAGAATGGTGAATCGGCCCAACCTGAAGTTTTATTGAAATTGTGTGGAAAACATTGGTTTTAGGTTGAAAAAATAACCCCCCAAAATTTCAAGTCTCTAACCCTTCATATAAGGATTATACGAGGGTAAATACCCTTAACTATATATCATTTTTTTCTCGGTTGTTAATTAAGATATGCTGATAAAAAAAAATACGAAAATACTCGTACTTACGTCCTTTATAACATATATCTTTTTCACAATTGTGATCAAATTATTAAGGGTAGAATAATTAAAAAATAAAGAAATAATGCCTGTTAAATATTCTGCGCGCTGATTGTTTAATCGTTTCCGATGGTACGGCGCTGGAGGCGGTTAGGATATTCCGCGGAGGCGGGCAGATAGAGGAATTCATATCTCTCATATATCGTAAGATAGGGAAGTAGAACGTACAGGAGCATCGAGTTATGACGGGGCATACATATTTTCATGGAGTGCAGCATCTCACCATGGCAACACCCTAGCCGCCATTATGATCATACACCGTGTAATTCGCGAATCAAGTTACATATAGCGACTCACGATACGAAAACAACAAGAAAGATAGCAAATACAATAAAACTGAAAAAAATCAATCAATCAAATCTGTCCAGAATTAATTAATGTCAATCATATCAAACGCGATCATAATTAATACAGTCACAAATATAAAATAATCATTTTTGTTTTCCTATTCATAGTGTTATTTTTCTCGTATTTATCTAGAAGGATACACATCGAGGAATCTAATATTCACCTCGCAACAGCGGATGAAATCCTGTTCAAAATGCGTAGATACATCTTGTCGAGAGAGAAGCGTGAGCGACCATGTGAATCGCAGCAGCGTACCCCTCTAGTTTCGGGCGCAAACATAAATCATTTCCCACGCTGATAATTGTAGCAACACCGATCGACTCATCGGGGATATCTATTGTCAGGTTTCAGCCCCTGTTTCGGTATGTTTGGAAATTTTTCTAAGCCAACGAATATTTATTTATTAAAGATGTTCTTTATACGATATTTATAAGGAAGCCCTACATGTATGTGTCCTGCAGGACACTATTAATTTCCTTAATTTTGAACCGAGATATTGAGTAGCTACCACTAGATACTAGGACATTTCCTTACGGAGGCCCTAATATTTCTTAATTTTCCTTAATTCTTCGATACTAGATATATGTTATTCCAGTTGTCGATCGTAAGATTGTTAAAAACAAAAAATGTATTAATGTTCTCGGGCGCAACGGTTCGATCAAGAAAATACAATAAATTTTTTTTTAATTTTCTAAGTGAACGAAATTTATTTATTAAAGATGTCCTTTATACAATATTGAAAAGGAAGCCCTACAGACCACCAACTGGCCGCAAGAATTAATTCCTTAATTTTTAACAGAGACATTGAGTACCTACCACTAGGTACTAGAACATTTCCACACAGAGACCCTATTTTTTCTTAATTTTCCTTAATCCTTATATACTAGATAATATCCTTGAATACAGGAGATAAAGATTCCTCTGTGGCCCACAATGAAAGTTACGCGAAGGCCGTAGCTACGTCAGCAGACGTCCACGGTTGATCCCTAGCAAAAAACCCGTTCCTTCCACTGTCGGAGGACTGTTGGTGGGACGAGGTTGTTCGGCTGGTGGTCTGCCCTTTCGGGAACCATGGGCAGAGGAACGCGCGGGCAGCCGGAGGGAAGAGATATTCCCAAGGCCAAACGAGCTCCATCCACCTGCTGCGTTCCTGCTGAAAATGCGTGGGCGCGGTTTCCCCGAGGGCTGGCCGAGGCCAACGAAGGTCGCCCCCTTTTTCGGCTGGCGTGTGTCTAGCCCTTTCGTCCAACCTCTCGCCCGACCATCTGTCCCCTACCAAAACCCGGGGCTGGAGCAATGCTCGACCGTTGTCCCCCCAACTCTCCCCGTCCTCCTCCGTTGCAAGATCCTTTGGAAACGACCCGTTTCCCCGAAGGGATTTCCGGCGCACGCGCCGAGCACCGCGCACCAAGCAAAGCGTGGCAGGAGGGGGGTTTATTAGTGGAGGCTTCATTCGGATCAGTCCTGTCTCGGCTGACGCTTCTGGCAACCGTGGCAGGGACTCCTACCACCTCTACGACCGTTGCCATGGTGCTACCTACGCCTCCGTGTGTGTGCGCCTGCCTGATACACCCACGCACGTTGCACCAGCAAACTGTTCGAATCCTGGAAAAATTCGGGAGACAGGGTGTCAAGAGGACACCGGGAAATCCTTTCTCTGTATCCCTTGTCCCACATTCGGAGTCGCGTATCAATTCTTTTTTTTTATTGATATTGTTCGTGGATGTTGTATTGTATTTAATGTAGCTCGTACAAATTTATTTTTCGGTATTATGTTTCTTCGCGGGTGTCCTTGGAGGTTTCTTCAGGGACCTAGCATGTTTTCTATGGAGACTAGAATTTTTTAAAGGAACCAGGTATTTTTTCTATGGGAATTACAATTTTTTTTTAAGGATTTTAGGGTATTTTCTACGTGTACAATAACATACAAACTTTACCAGGAACCTAGGATGTTTTCTATGGAATATACAATTTTTGTAAGAGAGATAGGATATTTTCTATATAGCCTACAAATTTTATCAAGGACCCAGGATGCTTTCCCTGGAGCCTGAAATTTTCTCCGGGGGCCTAGGATACTTTCTATGGAGCCTAGAATTTTTTCCAGGAACTCAGACATTTCCTATGGAGTCTACAATCTTTTTAAGTATTCTAGGATATTTTCTATACAACCTACAAATTTTACCAGAGAGGCACCTAGGATGTTTTCCCTGGAGCCTGAAATTTTCTCCGGGTTCCTAGGATATTTTCTACGAAGCCTGGAATTTTTTCCAGGTACTTAGATATTTTCTATAGAGTCTACAATGTTTTCAAGGGTTCTAGGATATCTTCTATATAGCCTACAAATTTTACGAGGCATCCAGGATGTTTTCCCTCGATCCTCAAAATTTTCTCCAGACTCCTAAGATATTTTCTGTATATCTTACAATTTTTTGAAGGCTACATGATTTTTTCTAGGTAGCTAGAATGTGTCTTCGTCTTTCTCCAGAATTTTTTCCGAGCCACAGCGATTTTTTCTGAAAATACAGTAGATATTTGTATGGAGCCGCTAGAACACGTCCTATGCGCGGATTCCACGGCCAAGTTCACGGCGTCCACGTTCCCATCGGCCGGTTACGTTCCTTGGACTTCCTGTGTTCCTGTTCAAAGAGCGGGGGCGGCTCCCGCGGAGGGCAGGCCGTCAAACATGCGGGGCGGAACCATGACATAAAGAGGCGGTGCGGAATCGCAAGCTCGCGTTGACGAACATCCTGATCTAAATTGAACTGATCCTGGCCCCGGGATCAGGCAGGCTCTCCCGCCGTCTCTCTTCGACCAGCTAGATTCGCGGACGGCTCGAGCCCGTTCACGGGACGAGTGCCTCGTTCTGCCAGAAGGTTGTTCTAAGGCGGAAACGCCCAGACGTTAGGTGTATCTGCGTGGCGTTGCTGATGTACGCCCAGGAGACGGGTAGGTGCTCTTCTGAACCCCAGAAAACCTTCGCCGAGCGTCCAGAAGTGTGTCTATTAACTCGTTAACGTCACAGTTTCACAGACTCGTTGACGAAATTGATGGTCTTGCTCGGTAGAGCATTATTTGGGCGACTTGGGTATCTTCTGTGGGTGGATACAATAAGTATATTCGTGGATAGACAAAGAAATTAACTAAGGTATTTATTAATTAATGTAGAATAACAGGGAATGAAATGTCTCTGGATAAAGACGTACAAAGAAAGAGATCGCAAATAATTAAGATGGCTAATGGTTGATATGGATGACGGAGAACGATTCATTATTTATTCGAAAGGTGGTGTATAATATTATAATAGCAGTGTTGTGTTTTATTCTATGTATGCATATTGTTATAATATTTTTATGTGTTTCGAGGATACATATAAAAATCCACACACACTGTAAGAATCGAAGGGTGACGTCTGATTTATTACTTGAGTCCTTTGAGGCTCGATATTGATGAC
This sequence comes from Lasioglossum zephyrum, assembly GCA_028455615.1. Taxonomy (NCBI): domain Eukaryota; kingdom Metazoa; phylum Arthropoda; class Insecta; order Hymenoptera; family Halictidae; genus Lasioglossum; species Lasioglossum zephyrum. The sequence goes on along the minus strand of CM052325.1, from coordinate 2,779,712 downwards.
AGAGAAGGATCCATTATTTATTCGAAAGGTGGTGTGTAATATTATAACAGCAGTGTTGTGTTTTATTCTATGTATACATATTATTATAATATTTTTATGTGCTTCGAGGATACATATAAAAATCCACACACACTGTAACAATGAAATAATGGGGATAATGCTGAAACTTGCTAATTTGATAATCATTTGTGGTGGTGGAAAGTCTGATGGGGTAAGATGATATTATTTATGTTGGAGTGGTTCGAGGGTGGTAAAAAATACACACACATTGTAATGGTGGTAATGATTGGAATGATGCTGAAGCTTGATATTTGATAATCATTTACGATGGTGGAAATGATTGGGATGATGCTGAAGCTTGATGTTTTATAATCATTTACGATGATGAAAATAATTAGGATGGTGCTGAAGCATGATGTTTGATAATCATTTACGATGATGAAAATAATTAGGATGATGCTGAAGCTTGATGTTTGATAATCATTTTCAATGGTGAAAATGATTGGAATGATACTGAAACTTGATGTTTGATAATCATTTACGATGGTGAAAATGATTAGGATGATACTGAAACTTGATTCTTGATAATCACTTATGATGGTGGATAATCTGATGGGGTAAGACTACATCATTTATTTTGGAGTGTTTCGAGGGTACTAAAAGTCCCACACACCCTGTAACAATGATTTCATTGGGGTGTGAACGTGATGTTTGACAATGATTTGTGGTATCGTATATTCTGATGGGGTAAGGTCCATCCCTCGTTCCCCACAACACAGCAATCCATTCACCCTCCGAACCGCCTCCTGGTGGAGAATGAAACCGGTTTGTGCCACCCCTAGGGTTGTCGCACCCCAATTCGGTAGCCTGTCGATCTCCTCACCTCTCATTCACCCCTGATCACCTTGTTTACCGTTGTATTATCCAGAATTGTCGTTTGGCTCATTTGTTATTCTCTCGTTCGACGATTAGTCTAATTCCACCCTGGCGTCCATTCGACGACACTCGAACACATCTCCGTGGCTCCGAATTTATGTTACCCTAACACTTTTGTGTGTCATCCAATAATCGCCTCGAGGCTCATGGCGTCCTGATACCGGTAGGTTACCAATAGCGAAGCAATCTGCTTCCAGATAATTCCTGAGGGTTGTATACATATATACTCTGTCGCAAACTGTAGGTGTATTGTTTAGTATACATGAGAAATAGAGAGAAAACGATGAAACAGTTCCGTCGGGTATAAGATGGACTCGGGTAGGATTACAAGGGGTAGATATGAATATTAATTACACCGTGGGTGACACTGTACAGGCGGCTATCATTCGGCAGGAGGTGTGTCCTTGTAGGCCGAATAAAAGGGACGAAAAACCCTTTGGCAAATCCCAGCCTCCCTCTAGCCACGGCTGTCGTATTCTCCACTAGCTAGGGATATTAAAAAATAGAACCTGCGAGAAACATTGTATATGAACAGTATAAAAATTGTCGATCTCAAGGGAAGTGTTTTACGAGGGAGGACAAATTCACAGACCGAGAATAAATATTATTAGAGTCTAAAAAAAAAGAAAGGGAAAATATGTCTTCATATATCGATTGTAATGTTGTTAATATTAAATATTAAAAGTTCTCGGCGCTATGGTTCGATCAATTACTACTGAGAAATCAAAAAACAATTTTAAAAAATTTTTTTTCTTGGCGCTGGAATAATTTAGATAATTATCTTGAGATTTAACAAAAAAAAACCCAGTGAGTAATAAATTTTTAAGAATCGTCAAATCGACATATTTCATCCCTGCTACACCTGTTAGCAACCCTAATTGAGAATTTTTCAGAGAAATAGTTGGGAAAAATTAGCTTGACAGTAATCAATTGTAAAAATGTACACTAGATCCTGGACTAAAAAGGAAAATATTGAAATAAATTATGGGGTAGTCGAATAAAAATCACTGGCTCCTAACAAAATTATTTGACGCTCCAGAAAGAATAGCAACGTCTCCAACCACTGTATATACGACTTCTAAAAAATCCTAAAAGACATCATCGATCCCGTAGCACCAAACCAACTTCTTCAATCGTTGCTGTGCGAACCCCGTCTCGTTCCTCGGCAGGATGTTATCCTGTGAAAAAAGCGTGGGTGGAATCCCGACGAGGCGAACCCTTTCTCTCCAACTCCGTTCTCGGCGCATTCCTGGCCTTGCATCAGCTTGTAGCGCAGAGCGAGAGGAGACTCTGCATCTACGAGAAAAAGAGAAAGAAAGAGAGACTCGGCGCATAAATTTTCCTGGCGTTCCGTTTTCCTTCCGAGTCCGGCTTTCTTCATCCCGAAGGGCTGCCGCCACGAAACGACAGTTTCCGAAGAACGGGACGACGGAACAGAGTAACATGACTCCCTAAGGACACCACCAACACCGATGTAATACCTCCTTTGCTTGGATGCTCTCCTGCTGCGAATATGTGAATATATTTTATTCAACCCTTTCCCTCGGGCACGGGATTAAATTATTTCTGTCGCGGGGTTGCGGACGGTCCCATTGTACAGAGCTAGCCTGGCAGGCTAGCTGCCCGCAACTCGACCAACAGCGTCCAACGATCGAGAGAAGAAAAAGGCTCCAGATGGTTCCAGGCTTTCGAAAATACAGCAGTCGGTGGGTGCGAGGAATTTGGTGCGACCACCAGCTGGTTTCTGTTAGCCTGTGATCAGGGGATCAAACCAATAGACTGCCGATAGCCCCTTCGGTTATTGGAACGATCGGAACCCGTTTCAACTACCTCCTTCAGAAGCCGTTTGAGTTCTTAGCGAGACTTAGCACGCACGCTCTTCCAGCTCTTTTAGGCGGATCCTCGCCTGTTCCTCGCTCGAGTTATGACGCTATCGATCTGACGCGTTAATGGACAGTTTTGACACGCTGCGGTTACCCTCAAGACCTTTTACAGTTTCCTACAACCAGGATGGTTAACCGCACAATCGCCAGCAATTCGCATTGTTAATTTTTTTCTCAGAGGTGCACCGTCTTCGACTCTACAGGGCCAGCTCTAGGCATTCGCCCGGGGCGCCAAAATTTAGGGGTGCTATCCATACGTTTCTTTATAAATATGTGCTTCTATTAAAATTTAAATAAAATGATTTAATTTTTGTTTACAATAAAGAATATAGTGCACCATTATTTAAAAAATTATATATATATAATATACTAATAATAAAAAATAATATAATATAATATATAATATATATATATAAATTGTCGTCCCTTCAGAATATATATGTGGAATGAAATAAAATGATTTGATTTTTGTTTACAATAAAGAATATGGTCTACCATTATTTAAAAAATTATATATAATATAATAATAATATAAAATAATATAATATAATATATAATATATATATAATTTTTTAAATAACGGTAGACCATATTAATATTGTAAACAAAAATCAAATAATTTTATTTCATTTCCCATATACAATGTATATTCTTGAAGGGGCGGCAATAATTTGTCTTTTTGCCCAGGGCGACGTAATTGTTAGAGCAGGCCCTGACTCTAATTAGTTTGATGATTGAGAGAGATTTTTCAGGAATTTTTTTATCGATAGCCCCGATAAAATATTCAATGTCATTTATGTTTCGCTCGCCCTCCCCCCGGCATTTTCAACGACCGACGAATATTAGGACACCTCTTGCCACGTTATGCTAGCCCTCTCACGATGTGTGACTCGAAGCACTTGAACGACTAACCCTTTCCTTCGAGCAGAGACTCGCGGACGTTCCTCATATGTGTAAGCAACTAACGGACTGGTTCGCCAGAGTCGGAACGAGTGACAGCGCTTTCGACGACGCTTTCTTACCACGGTTTCTTTCGAGGCTCGTAAAAGTCTTGACTGCGTCGGCGTCTATCAGGAGCGACGCATCGGGGGACACGCACGTTTTTCTCGCCGGGAACGATAGGAAAGTTCGGTTTTCCCGGCGGACTCATGCTGCTCTGGTAACACCGGAAGGCGCCGATTGATTGGAAACCCCACACAGGATTCCACCTGATCGTTCGACGACCACAACCTGCCTATGACGTCCTGGTGCCAAAAAAACGTTTCCGAGCTTTTTTTTCATCCCCGAGCCACGGTCCCTCCGGAGATCGTGCTAGAGGTGGGATGAGCGTGGAGAGACAGAGAATTAATTACTGGTGGATTGAAGGGGGTGAATAATTGTTTGATTTTAGTATTGTTTGGTGGAAAGTTGTTAGGGGTAGTTTAGAGGTGGGAAGTTATTGTTGAATCCAGGGGGTGTGTTGTAGAACTATTTTTAAGGATGTTCTGGAGGTAATTGAAAAAGCAAAAGTTTTTGAAAATTTAATAAGATATAATTTTTACTAAACTAATGCAATTACCAAAGTTCGGGTTTTATTCACTGCATCGTTTAATATTTATAGCGACTTAAAATTTGAACATTTTAACAAGTCTTCTTATGGAGAATTCATAAAATTCCACTTCAATATGAAATTCACTAATTAAACGAAAGCTCTTTAAATTAATCTATTTTTTTTTTAATACAAAACATACTCATTAATGGCTTTCATTTTCTTGTATTTTTGTGTTTCCCATAAGTGTAGAAACTTGGTATGCTATTTGGAGGAGGCTTCGAGTCCTTTGGAAGTTACTCGATCAAACTGCATAATCAGTTAGAACGATTTCTCGCGAACAAAGAGATGTCGAGAAAATTCCTAGGGAGACATAGGTTGCTAGGTGGTCACGTTGTTTCCCCTTTGTGTCGTGGGAGGGACGAGGACGGATTCAGACCTGTCTCTGTTCTGTTCAGTCGTTAACTAAGTTAGAGAGACAATGTATACTAACCAGAAAAGTTAAAGAGCTTAAATAGGTGGGAAATTGTTCGTGTCAAAGTTGTAACGTAGTGAAACAAAGTCGGACGATAATCTACCTGGGCTTGTTTCATAGCTTGAAACATCTACTTTTGTCACAGGTAACAAAAAGTATTTTCTCTGAAAAATGTGTTCGAACTAATTTAATTGAACAATATTAAGATTGTTCAATTATTCATACACAAAATTGAAGATTCCAGTTTTAATTGACAGTGTATGTACCTCAGTAACGAACCTGAAAAATTCTGGATACATTAATTTCGACGTACTTTATAGAAATAATTTTTATAGAAATAAATATTAAGATTGTTCAATTATTCATAAATAAAATTGAAGATTCCAATTTTAATTGACAATGTATATACCTCACTAACGAACCAGAAAAATTCTGAATACATTAAATTCGACCTACCTTCTATAAATATGAATAATTGAACAATATTAAAAATGGCACCCACTGCCAAACACATTGCTCCGAGTTTCTGTTAGTGTTGGTTCAAGGAGAGAGGGACTGTCAGCAGGGTGGCAGCGTAGGAGGTGGCGAAAGTCAGCCAGAATTAGCAGAGCGGTCGGTAGTCATAAAGGGTGAGCAAATGCCGATTGACCTCCTCGTTGGTCTGACCTCCGGGTAGAGTTTCTATGAATGTTCCGTCGCCGCCCACAACCCTTTCTCGTTTCTCGGCGTCCGTCTCCTACGAATTCCCGGCGAATGTGTGGAACAATCGTGGTCAAGGGATACACACGGTTCGCGTCGGTTTCGATGATGATCACCGTCGAGCCAGGAATTTCAGCGCGCGGACGCAAACACCGACGACTACGGACAGAGGGGGCGAACGGACGAGGAGAGGAACAACGACCTCGAAGCTCGAGATTCTCCGGCGTTATAACTTCCTGGTCGCTGTCACCGCATTCCTTTTATGCAGAGTCACTCGAGCGGAACGAAGGAATTAGATTTCGTTCGATACAGCCTCTCGACGAAGTCTGCGCCCCCTGCATCGACCGATTCGGCGTCCGTTCGCGCCGCATTTAGTCTACGAGGCTCGTCAGTGAAGATCATTTACAACAGGGGTCGGCAAACTTTTTTTTTTAAAGGGTCAGGTCGTAAAATTTTTTATTTTTGGTGTGTCCATAGACCAACAAAAACCAGGGGTTGTAAATATTTTTTTTAGAAAGGACCACATCGTAAAATTTTTTATTTTTGGTGTGGGTCATAGACCAACAAAAAACCAGGGTCGCAAATATTTTTTTTAGACAGGGTAAGGTCGTAAAATTTTTTATTTTTGGTGTGGGCCATAGACCAACAAAAAACCAGGGGTCGCAAATATTTTTTTTAGAAAGGGACAGATCGTAAAATTTTTTATTCTTGGTGTGGGCCATAGACCAACAAAAAACCAGGGGTTCCAAATATTTTTTAATAGGCGGTAGACCGTAGTTTGCCAACCCCTAATTTACAATACCGAGCACGAAAATAAAATGTAGGAAAAGACCAATGCACCAATAAATGTTCCAGGTTCTTTACGAGGTTTTGCAATCAATAAAAATCGCAAATAAAATTTAGGAAAAGACAATGCACCAATAAATGTTTGAGGTCCTTCACAAGGTTCTGAAATCAATAAAAATCGCTTGAAAATATGATAGAGCTTTGGAGAACGATTGGAGGGCTTGTAAAACAATAGACAGGGTCCGAGGAAAAATAATAGGGCTGATTAGAATCACGATGTCCCTTAAGAGGTAGGGTATAGGCAGAATATTACTAGAAAAACAAGTGAAAACAGTGTTTGCAGGAAATAATTGTTTGACCTTATCCGAGCATGTTTTGAGATGTGTGAAAATTTATTCTAAAGAGGAAGGTTCAACGCACTCCACTCTATTCGTAATTTAACGAGACTATGTTTATATTCAATAATATGAACGTCCAAAGTAGAGGAAAAAATCTAGAAAGAAATCGAGAAGCCACCTTCAGATTCTAGCTCAGGGGTTGGTTACACTGAAATAATATAATACGATCAGCCTGTGTACTACCCCCTTAATTCCAAAGAAACATTATTCTCTCCAAGGACATCTCGGCCAACAGGTGGTCCCAGGTCCTCGAGGAGGTTCGTCGTTGAGCGATGGCTGCCCTCGCGACACCGATGTGATCGATCGTGACGAGCCAATCCGTGTATGCTGCCCTGTTACGTCACCCCAACATTCTTTTGTTCTCTGCCAATTGCAGGGAATCTGGCTCCCCTTTGTCCGTGGCTGTGTCCATTCGATGACATAGCTGCAGCCTCATATTATCCTGTAACGTAGAGGAGGCGCTCCATTGTCCTCAGCTTTCTTGGCCTGCCTCAAGTCAGCAATCCCGAACGGTATCGACGCGACGTTTCTCCTCGATCCCGTCTACCTATCGTCTCGCGCGTTGTCTCCACGCTCGGCTGTCTCTTATCGTAGAGGCTATCAGCAAGTTTCCGTCTGGGTTTGAAACAACCGGGCCACGTGCCTTCACGAATCGTCTTACATAGTGTAGACTGTATACATAGTCCACTTCTCAGACGGTTCTTTCTAAATGCTAACTCCACTGCGATCATTCACTCCTTGCACCGGGTTTCTGCAAATTACTCTTCGCCTCTGACGTCCTGATACTTAACGGCCGCCTCCTGTCATCGATAATTGATTTGCTAGGTTTATAGACAGAGCAGATATCAGGGGTGGCCAACCTTTCGTACCACGCGTCAATTTTTTTCGCATACGAGTTTAGATGCGCTGCAAGAGTCGAGTCCTTTTTACATTGTTAGTGAAATAATATAATAGGTGCAGAGATTACCCTACCCCCTTAAAGCAATTTACGATCGACATTATTTAACATTCATTATTGTTTGTTGAACGTCTTAAATAACATTTCTTATCGAAAAAATTTCAGATGCGTTTCGGAAGAGCAAATACAGTTATCGAGTATTAATCATAAAAGGCGAGGTATAAGGGTGCAATCTCTGGCTGTTCCTTTCGGTGCACTGTTTCATGGTTCAAAGGTGTCTCGAGTCATTCCGGCCGTTACAAGCGGAATTAAAAGGCGGCGCGAGAGTCGGCCTACTGCGCAACCATGCTGCCCTGTTACCGTTGACATCTGCGCGATTTATCTTTCTTCAGCCAGGACAAATTGAATTTGCTCGGCGTACGGAGGGGCCTGTCTGCCCCTGCCTGCCATCCTCTCTCTGTCTAGCGGAAGAGGGCGACCATGGCCACGCCATGGTCTCCTGATGGTGCGTGTGCTCGCACTATAAAAACAAAATCGCTTTTGACAAGTGGAACAAGGTACTGTGCGTGCACACGCAGAGGACAGGTGCCCGAGACCCTCTGTGTAAGACTCCGTGTACGACACGGTATGTCCACATGGACTTTCCAGGTTTACCCCTCGCCGGCGACCAGTGGAACGCACGCGTGCGTAATGCCGCGGCTATGGGAAACGGTGAAAGCGATACGCCCAGCTCGGAGAATATTGACAAATTAAATTCCCCGCCGAGGACACTCGGAACAATTTCTTTCTGATATGTATGTAATAGTGTAAATATATACAGAGTGGTCCACGTGTTTCGGAAATTTGAAGGTCAACTTTGTTTTTTTTAATGGAATATTATATTTTCTGTACCCAAAAAATATGGAAGAATGTCAAATACTGAGTACAAAAGTATATTGACCTTCATCAGTCCTAAACCTAATAATTAACGAGTAATTGCACTTTATTTCCTGAATATTTTCTTCGCCTAATTTCAAGTTAGAAATTCAACCTCATCATCCAGAGATGAGCAATTATTTTTTATTTGTACTTATTTTTCTGAAATATATGTTAGATAATAATATATATTATCAGATAATGTCCAACTCTGTTATCAACCTTATCAACGCCAAAAAAATCTAATAAATGAATAAATCAATATGTATGCATATGAAATTAGATGCACTTCCATCTCGGAATATATTGAAACACTCGGAATACATAATTTCTTCCCGATACCGGTGCTAAATAAATGAATGTAATAAATGCATACGGTATGTTGATATTAAATTATGCGGAGTATCAGACACGGCTACAATGTTTAGGATTATACTTGTAGGATTCAAGACGTCAGAAGAATAACACGAAATAGTTTAAGTAACAAATGCTGTCGTATTGATTCGCAGCGCCATCGATGTCCATGGTTGCCGGTCGTCTCCAGGAGACCAGAAGGTCTTCGTGAGATTCTAGACATGTCTCCGACTCATGTTGCCCTGGTATAGCTCGTGTCTACTCGTCTCTTTCCGCACGACAAGCGAGCATAATTTACGAGGTCTCTGAACCTCCCGCGGCTGCCGTCCTGGTATTCGGGAATGAGGAACTAAAGCGAGGAATGCGACTGTAAAATAGAAGGAACGATCGGCGAAGCGGCCGTACCCGCGTGGACAAACGATATAGTAACTCGCTCGGCGCGGAGTTTCTCCGATAATGTCCACTCGACCAATTTGTTCATTCATTTTTAATGATATTGGTTCAACCGAGTGTATACGAAGAATGTGGCTAATTTGGTATTATAAAAAAATTGTGAAGTTAACAAGTAATGTTCTGGAGCCAAAGGGAAGGTGATACTACTTACAAAAAATTGTAGGGTCTAGAAATAAAAATGTAGGACCAACAAAAAATATTATGGAGCTCCAGAAGAAACAATAGTAACTAAAAACGATGCACAGATCACTAAAAAAAATCGTAGAATCAACAAAGACTAAGCTTTGCGGCTAATTTGATTTTATAAAAAAATTATGAAATTGACAAATAATATTCTGAAGTTAAAGGGAAGGTGATACTATACTCACAAAAAATTGTAGGGTCTAGAAATAAAAATGTAGGACCAACAAAAAATATTATGGAGCTCCAGGAGATGGAATAGTAACTAGAAAAAATACATAGGTCACTAAAAAAATCGTAGAGTCAACAAACACTAAGCTAATGCCTGGAAAAGCGAAATGTAACGTGTGGCCTCCTAGAATGAATTAAATAATTCAATAAATTAATTATTAATTTAATTAAATAGTTAAATAATTGGATTAAATAATTTCATCAGTTGTGCTGAAGTATTACTTTAAAAAATAATAAATAAAGAAGCTATGCACACGTTACGTGCACAGTTATTTTTCATGCTAGTATTATTCAAGTTCGAAGTTCCTCGACTTTTGATTTGAGTAGACGACTGTTCCAGCTTTTCAAAAAGCACGGAGTGGTTGTACTCGTGCAGGCCATGCACCCAAGCAGAACTACAAGGCCCTTTCAAGTCCATGGTTTCCTAATACTGTTGACATCCAGGCGATTTGTCTTGTTTCCCCACCAAGCAACATACATTTTATGGCATGTTTTATGTGTCCTCGGCCAATGGCGAGCCCGCCCATTTCCTCTTGAATGTCCCCATCCCGGGGAACCTAACCACCACGTTCCTCGAACTTCGTCGCTGCCATGGTATCCTGATGCCACAATATTCCAAACTCTCGGAAAAAAAGTGCTCGGTAATTTCTCGATTTTTATCGCGCACACAGACGAGAGCCCCTCATCATAATGCATGCATGAAAAGTATGTGTGCATCATTTATTCCACGAGTGTGTACACGATCGATCCATCGGACGGAGAATCAGATGGGAAAATCGCCTCCATTGTCTGCGGGAGTGGTCCAAGTAAGAAAAATTTAATATTAGTTAAGTTAAATTAAGCTAAGAGGCTCGTTAAGCCATTATGTAATACGCTTATGGATTCATGTATTATTATTATTATTTATTTTATACAGTATATTTTATATACAGTGTATAATACTATTATAGTAAAAAAATACTATTATAAATATATTATAATAATAATATATTTATAATAAAGTTTATTTTATACAGTATAACTAATAAACAGAAAAACCTTATTGAAAACAGTATTGGTTTACTTATTATTATACTAATTGTTTACATATTATACTAATGGTTTACTTATTAAATACTAATAATATTCTCTGTGAAATTTGATAATTTATATAATTTATTTTGAATTACTCCAAGCACTGGTAATTATTTCCTGAATTAACTGGAGATGGTGTATCTTGTTATTCAAGCAGTGACTCGACGAGGAAGCGAGGATTATTAATGTTGCAAATAATATTCCGCTAATGGTATTGATTATCCGCGCGGTATGTTAATGCGTGTGATCACCCACATTGTCAAGCGAGCGGTTATGAGCCACGTGCTCATGGTTTCCTGGTCGCATCTTCCGGAAGTCGACGGAAAAAAATTCTGGGTGGTATGGGTCGAGGGTACATTGACATTTGCCGTGGCTGAATCCTCCCTTCGCGCAGCCTGCTAATTATCCCCTCCATTAAACCACGAGTTTCCTCTTTTCTTCCGTCCTGTGAGTAATCGACGCCATTGAAAATTCTCCGGTCACCCCACAATGTTAATTTACCTCGTCGAATTATAATTATGTAATTATAATTAATAATATTTATTTTACAGAACACGTTTAATTAACCACGCTTCATAAAACTTGGTCCAAGGACGTATACTCTGAGAGATATTCTCAGAATCTTATTTTTAATTTAATATAATTTTAAATATGCATCTAATGAACATAAATAAAATATTTACGTAATTTATGTAATATTTATTTTACAATCCAAGTACGTATACTCTGAGAGATATTCTGACAATCTTATTTCTAATTTAATATAATTTTAAATGTGTGTTTAATGAACATAATTAAATATTTATGTAATTTATGTAATATTTATTTTACAAAACATGTGTACTTAACCACGCTTCCTTAAACTTGGTCCAAGTACCTATACTCTGAAAGATGTCTTTTCTCACAATCGTATTTCTAATTTAATATAATTTTAAATATGTATCCAATGAACATAAATATAAAATATTTATGTAAAATTAAGTATGACTCTCAATATTGATTATTAATGGTAGTTGGATTTTTATTAATTATAGGGTAGGTGAAAGAAGTGAAAGGGTTTTGTTTTGTATAAAGTGGGAGTTGTACTAAATGTAGTAAATGTTTTTGTTAGAGCGAATCGATAAGGTTGCATTCGAGTGCTTAATAGTGACTTAAAGACACCTCCAAGGACAGCTTGGTGTTGTAAACACAACACGCTGAGCCGAGCACAAACTTTGCCAACAGGATCCCATGAAACCGAGGGGCAGACCCGCCGAAAATTGAATGGAACGTCCTTGAGGAACAAGAGAACCCTTTTATGGAAGAACGAGGATTGTTGGTCCCTAAAGGGCATACGCCTACGCACTTTTACTAGGAAACCATGAGGGATCGACTGGTTGTATCTTGTGGCAGCCCTTTGAGAATCCTCCCAAAGGATTTCATACACAGCATTCCCCTTCTGTATATCAAAACTTGCTGTAACAATTATCCCAACAATCTCACCCCTATCTTCACTTCTAGCTGCTTCTTCCTGCGATGATTTTACCACATAGAACCCCAAACGATCTATCTGTACATGTTATTCCAGTTATCGATCGTAAATTTAATATTTTATTATAAAATTTATTAAATATTCATTATGGATCTTCCTCAAGAAAGAAGAAAACTGCGTCTGTAAATTTTAATATAAAATTCAGTACGTCGTACTGAAAAAATTTCAATAAGTTGTTTAAATTATTTGTAAAATTGCTTTTTTATAACATTTTGTTCTAAGATATTTTGCGATCTTCCAGGGAATTATTTGTTTAGATTATTTGTAAAATTGCTTTTTTATAACATTTTGTTCTACGATATTTTACGATTTTCTAGGGACTTGAGAAATCCCATGCTCGTGGATGTTTGTATCGATGTTATTCTCAGTTTCAATGGTTTGCAGGAGAATTTGGGGAGAATTTTCTTTTGTGTCAGGTGTCACTGTCACCACTGTCTCCTCAGGGCGTGTCTTCGCACCAGAAAAAACCAATCGCATTGGCATGCTCTCCTAGTCTGTGTCACCAGCATACTTCCCCTTTAGTATTGCCTAACAATTCCAATTAAGGGAACGGAACGCGTGCGGTGTAACCGGTGGCGTTTCCTTTACCCTCTGGAGACATTTCACAAAGGGCCGAGTTCACAGGATGTTAGAAGAGTATCGTAAGTATATTAGGGAACAGGCACGTGTGGTCAGTGCACGCTGGTCCCTTCCAGTAGGGCCACGGAGCAATGGCCGTTGCCAAAATATGGCGCTCTGCTCAGCCAACACTTTCAATTTCACCAAACTACCAATAAAACTTCAATACAAAAATATATCGCTCTTTGATAACCGTGTACCAACAATTTTCTTCTGCAAATTATGATTCCATTCTCTGTGGGTTTATAAATAAACAATTAGAAGGAACACACTGTTACTGAAAATGGCTTAATATAATTATTATAATTAATATTATATTTTTATAATGGCAAATATATCCAGCAAATATTTTATTTATATTTTTATATTAAATTTTATGTATAAATTTTATATATTATAATTTTTTATATGAAAATTCAATATTTAAGCTGGACACATGCTGGATGACAAAAATATGTCGCACTTTGATAAACGTGTCTACCAATAATTTTCTGCTGCAAATTACGATTCCATTCTCTGTGGACTTGTAAATAAATAATTAGGAGAAACACTATTACTGAAAATGGCTTCAGCAATTTTTTATATTAAATTTTCTGTATAAATTTCATATATAAAAATTTTTTATATGAAAATTCAATATTTAGGCTGGACATATGCTGGATTCTTGATGATCTTGTATTTCCAAGTTTCTGGGATGATCATTTTGTACTTTTAATCAAGTTTTCCGGTTACTGAAAATCGACAACCGGAAGAGGAAGTTCTTCAGGCGGGAGACTGGAACACCTGCGCAGTGGCTTCGTCGTTCTCATGTTTCCCTGCTGAAAAATCGTGTTCACTTTGAACTAGTCTTCTTTTTTCTTCCATCACTGTCTCCGTGCTGGGAACACACACGTCGAGTCGCACTCGCTGTCCAGATAATTACCGAACGACATTAATTATAATTTAAACAAAAAAAAAAGTGTATGGACTCGACGCATCAGGAAAACAGATTACCGAGCAATTAACTCATTTTTAAAGCAATCGTTAAACGGACTGTGGAACTTCGTTGTGTAAAAATATTTGTCTGATAAGCGAATGCAAAGTTCAGTCGAATTGAATGCACTCTTTTAGTTGTTGTGACGTTTGAAAATGCAGTTAGAATGCGAAGTTGAGATCGCGTTTGGTTTAATGAAGAATTGCTGTGGGTAGTCGAGGGAATTTCGTGGATATTTGTGGTTTAATAATTAAGTGTGACCAGCGACACCTGTGAAATGCGGTTCGCGACATCAGACGGACACGTGTCGGTACCTGGAACAGGATTGCAGAAGCTGAAGGAACAAGGACGACCGTTCGGAGGGAGGCACAGTTTCTGAAGGCCAGGATCCATAATTAATTAAGCTCTAATCATTAATTAAGCCTCCAAAAAATCGTACTACCTGTAGTTTGCATAAGTCCTTCTAAAAGCCATTTCGTTTTCTCGAGGGAAAGTGAAAGGCGATTTTTTACCATTTAGAATAAGTGCCATGACATTTTAACAATCTTCAATTTATCTTAATTCTAGTGGATTGAAAGTTCTATTTTTTAGAAAAAGTTTCATTCTGAACTTTTATTTTATCATCAAATTTATACTACATTTTTTTTCTTATTAATTATATCTTTTATTATTATTATTAACTTTGTTGTACGAATTTTCAGTCAACCAGAAATATATATACAAAATAAATTTGTTAATACGTTTATAGTAAAAATAGGAAAATAGGAAACAAAAAAGAAAAATTGCATATATGTTTACAGCTATGTAAACATATCTTAAACGAAAAAATTATAAAAACACATACTTGCTGCGGCAAAATAATTAAATAAATAAAAAATATATATATGCGTACATGCATATAGTCAAGATAATAATTTAATGTATGCAATGTTAATTTAGATTTTCTTAGGTTCGTTTCGCAATAGGATTCCGAATCTACGTATTTCGCCGAACGAAAGAAGTCCGAAGTACGAATAAATATTTAGTGCGAACGCTCGCTATTACAGATTAGGGGCAAAGTAGAAACTTTGGAATAAAAGTCGTAGGTCAAGGCGATATCTGAAACTCGGTTATCGAGTACGTGTGAAAAATGATAAGAATTGTAATGGAGCGAACTGATAAAGAGCTTGAAAACTCGGGTGAAATATTTCGACGATGTGGTTCGTTAACTAGCCTGATATTTCCAAGAATATTTCCGAGTGGAAACATTATCGAACTACGTAATCCACGAAATGAAATGAAGATAAGGTAACTGCACCAGTGAATGAACATTTAAGAAATTGTTCAGGAAGATATTTTATTATTTTATTTTATATTTTATTATTAATAATTGCTAGAATGTAATGTTCATTGGCTGGTACTTTTTATATTTTTTGTTTAACCTCTAATAAAGAAAAATAATAATAATTTTATTTTATTCGTATTCTTATTGGCCCAGGAGTCATTATCGCTGGTATGCCGTGCGGCTTAAAATTTGTTGAAATATACAAAAGCATTTATTCACTGGTGCAGTTACCCTACGATGCAGCAGAAAATAATTTAGGACATGACAATCAATAATTTTTAACATTAACATTACGAATCGACTCGATAAAAGAATATAATCACTGTAGAAAAAAAATAAATTCGATTGGCGCATTCGGATGATAAAAGAAATGTAGAAAACATAGCAGTAACAATAAAAATTAATGTTGGCATTTGGTGAAAGTAGTGTCTCAGAGATTCGTTATCGGCGACGAAGAAAATTTAGAAAGCGGACGGGGTCGAAAGTGATTTAAACAGAAGGAAGGTGTTCCTTGCGGGATGGTTCCGCCATTTTGAATCCGCAGGGACACCCGCAGGATACCGTGGGCACGAATACGCGCGTAAGTGAATGGGGATTCGATAGGGCAATGTAACAGGGTAGCAGGGGTTAGAAGGAGTGTCTCAAGGGTCCTGAAGGCCCCTTCGGCATCGAACGAAGCGGGATCAGCTTGGCCGCCATCTTCCCGCGAGTCTAACACACGCGAACACCTCCCCATTCATCGGCTTCATCAACTCGACATGCTATTTCTGTAAAAACAATTGTTAATTCGACAAACGGTGGCGTCGAATCTCCATCGAGTTCCTTAAAACTGATTAAAAATTTATCAATTGTACAAACAGACATCCAATTTCTTTGAATCGATACCGGCAATCGTCCTACAAAATTATGTATTATTAGTAAAATATTTTTAAACAATTTTTCCGCAAGCTCGAGTTGAAATCCTCGAGGTCGTTGACTGTAGGAAATGCTATTACTATCATTGAATGAATCTTTGAATATTTAAAAAATAAGAAATGGATGATATTAACAAAATAATTAATAAAATATTTTTAAACAATTTTTCCGCAAGCTCGAGTAATAATTAATAATTATTATTGAAGTCCTCGAGGTCGTTGACTGTAGGGAAGTATTACTATTATTGAATGAATCTTTGAATATTAAAAAAAAAAGAAATAAATTATATTAACAGTATAATTAATAAAATAAATATTGACAACTCAATTGATACCGATATATGTATATTGTCTTGATAAGATAGGAATAAGAAGATTCCGGTGTCCACGAAACCATCAACAAAAATCAACCCCTATACGGGGTGGTGTGACAATCACGTGACGTTTTGACACCACGTGACAAGGGGTGTCATTCATACTTTTCACGGTAATCACGATGCAACACTCGTACGGTTCAAGTAGCAAGGAGCCAGGATGTGCAAGGAGCAGTTCGGACGCGTTTAGGGTGATTTTGCAACATCCCCTGAGCAAACACGAGACACATCTTAGGGGTGTTCGCAATCAGGAATGTATGTTGACGAAGGAGGAGAATTTTCTACGGGGTTGAAATGTCGATGGGGGATGCTGGGGGGGGGGTACGTTGTTCTCGGCTTACGAGGGTAACTGTGCTGGAACGAACCCCCATTGTGCCTTCTATTGATCCAGGACATTCGAGCCACACGCATGCCGATCGATAAACCCTCTGGTTTCTCTCACGCACACTCGCTATGCTTGGAACACCTCTGGGAACTCATGCTTCTACCCTGATCGCTACTACCCCTTCTTGCGATTTTTAAAAAATGTAAAAACGCCTCAGGAAAAACTTGAAATGAGTTTAAGAAGATCGAGATTCTTCCTTTGTACGTCCTGGACGACGTATTTGAAGATCAAGGTGAGAAACTACCCCAAAATAATTCTTGAAGACGTTAAATTGATGATGCCAAATGGAGGGAAGTCTATTATTTCTATTATATATTATTTATTATATGTATTATCATTTCTATCATTGATTGAATCTTTGAATATTTAAAAAATAAGAAATAAATGATATTAACAGAATAATTAATAAAATAAATATTGATAATTCAAATGATACCGATGAATTTTTTGTGTAACAGTTAATTAATTATTATACGGATGTATTATTTGAAAAATGATAAAAATGTAAAAACTCGTCAGCCAATACTTGAAATGACTTCAACAAGATCGAGATTCTTCAACTGTGCGTTCTGGACGACATATTGTAAGATCAAGGTCATCGAAACTTCCCTAAAATAATCCTTGAAGACGTTAAAATTGATGTCAAATGTAAAAATCATGATTAAACAATTTTAGTTAACCATTCTGACACTAGCAATGAAAGAGTAATGATTAAAATACTTCTACCCAATTGAACCACTGGATATTGCAAAGTGCCTCAAGCCTTTTCAACCACGCGAAGCACACATGCACACGCAAATACTAACGACTCGGCAGTCGATTAAACGACCCCACAGAGTCGGCTCGCCTTTGATCGGTCTTAATTAGCCGTAAATTAGGGCGGCGAGTGGTACGGCCGCGTACGTTCCGGATCGTTTGTGAAAAAAGGGGGCCGGACGGGATTCCGTGTACCAGTCGAGGGACAGGCCTCTGGAAAAAAGGGCCTTTTCAGAACGCGAAGAGCACGCGGTCCATCCGGTTCCTCGGGGAGGCGCTCTTTATTCAGAACTGGTCCGGCTTCCCGTAACTTTGTCGCCGCGAACTGACGAGGAACAACGAGAATCGTGGAATCGAAGTGGGGCTGAACGGCTGATAAAGCTGTCCAGACGGGAGCAGCAGTGCTCTTCGGTGATTAGTATGCGGTGGTTAACCGATCGGTGAACCCGCGGTTAGTAGTCCGTGACTTTGAACCCTCTTACTGTAAATAGAAATTCTATTGACGAATCTTAACTGAGCATTCTCTTAAAAATTTATTTAAATTGAGTTTTAAAAAAATTGAATTAAAAGTTGACTCCGGATTACGACAAGACCTTGAAGAGAAGTAAGTTGGATAGAAAATTTGCTGCAAATAGAAATTTCATCGACGAATCTCGACTGGGCATTATTTTAAAAATTGATTTAAATTGAGTTTAAAAAAATTGAGTTAAAAGTTGAGTAATTTCATTATCATTTCAAGTTCTTCAAGTTCTCGTCACTAACGCTTTGACGTAGAACATCGGTTAAATCCATTTTTTATTCTGGTAAATAAATAATAATAATAAATCCTATATTATGAAGCTGAATTAATTAGTGTACACTGAAATTTATTAAAATTGTCACGTGCGCCGTTTTTCCTGGCAACCACAGATTTAACCAAAGAGGATCCCCGAGGTTGGTTGGATGATTCAGAGGCTGATGATATCGTGAACAGGTCCGTTTAACAAGATCAAGGCCGCGGATATATTGAAACAAATGATACATGTTCTTTAAAAAAAGAGAGGATTACGTTCGTAGACCGACAATTTATTCCCTGTTTCAACTCTTGACCGCCGGACAGCGATACCGACGACGGGCGTCTGCGTCTCTCGTTTATTTTGCAACAACCCGGCTATCGGTGTCTACGTCAATCGATTTTTTCCTAACATTTTTACCGACTCCCGCATACCAGGGATCGTGAGTCAAATAACAAATACCGAGGAGCATGGTCCGCTGCACGAGAAGCCACGAGAAGGCTCATTCTAGTTCCGAAGAGATCATGAAGAAGAAGAAAGCGTCCTCGAAAATCGTCATGCTAGCTGAGAAGCTCAAGTGAAACCTGATGACTAAGACCTGCCAGGTCTAGGTCAAAGTGATTGACTGACTGACTGTTGTTTAAGAGTGTTTGTTCTTCGAGAGGTTCAAGTTTTTCAACGGTGCAATTGTTGATCGACAAAATGTTTGTTAATCAGACTATGATGATGATCGCGTTCACGGCGAATATGTTAGCTACTTTGCCGAAGAACTCCAGCTTGCAGACTGATAGTGCTGGTTTCAAGAGACAGAATGAGACGACCACCACCTTGTCACCTGAGGAGGAGGAGAATAGGTTCGACATAGAGGACAGTGAGTGATTTTTAGATTTTTTAATTTATTCATAATTCACAATTTTCATATCCCTCCAACTGTTTCAAATTTATAACCCTCATACGTTCCTCAGGGTGAAAATTCACCCATTTTTACATACTGTAAAATTCTTCATCCTTTTATTTTAATTTATATTTTATTTTATTTTTATTTTATTTCTGACGCTATAAATTTTTATTCTGACGCTATAAATGAAACATGATGTGTTTGTTTGAATGTGTAAAATCAAAATGGGTGAATTCTTTTCCTAGTCTCTTTTAAGACAGACCTTATACAGTCTCCATTAAATAAAATCTGATACTGGCCCATCGAAGATAGATACCAATTTATATATTAATTGAGACCTCTGACGTTTTGTAGAAGACTATACCGCGATAAGAATGAAGTAACGTTGTTTTTACGGACTCAGTGTTTTGATTTTTCTGCGAGGAAAACAGAGATGATTTAATGAGGAAAATCGAAGAAATCCGAGGCTGTGACGTATCTATCTGGAAGGGACACCACGATGTATCATTATTTACAGTAGATCAGCGATTCAACAATGCGCAACGAATTGCCATGTTCGCCCAGGGGTTATCTGTTGCGTTAGTGTTATCTCTGGAGACTGCATTCTATCAGTTCCTCGAGCACCGCGTGCAGTGTTTAGTCTTCGTGTTGGGATTATGATTTACGGTTGTTGAACGCACGTGACTGTCAATTCGATACACGTTCTACCTTTATCCTACACGAGAGAGATACACCGATACATTCATCCCCCTAATCAATTACATCAATGAACATGATTGGTCTGGGTTAAGGTTGGACATAGAATCCAAAAATCCTACAAACACAAAAAAAGAAGAATCTAAATAACATTCCATTTTTCAACCCCTTACCCTATATATTTTACGGTTTCAGTGATTAGAACTGTTTCGTAGATCCTAATTTCCTAAAAAAAGGCGAAAATTTATATAAATTGTATTCAATAGCTGTGTCTCAACCAAAAATTTTTTAGATTTAATTTTTCGGGGCAATTGGAAGTTTTATGATCTTTTAGGACCGCGTTGAAATTAATTTTAATTATTAATTTTTCTGCAGATTGGTATATGTGGAGATGCTTCGAGCCTTATGGCTGTTTCTACATCGGTTCACCATGGTCTGGCGAGAACCGACCGGTGTCCACATTCCCAGCCAGACCGGACAGCATCAACCCCCGTTACCTGTTCTACACTCGAGGCGATCCGGAACAGTTGCACGAGCTGAAGATCGACAAACACGAAACAATACGTCAAGCAGCCATCAGAAGGAACGAGAACTTCTACATCATCATTCATGGGTTCCTGGATAACGGCGATAAGTCATGGGTCCTGGTAGTTAATTTAATGATTCGCGTCTGGGCACTGCTGTCGAATGCCAAAATTTTCACTCTAAAATCAAAGACAGACACCCAGAATGCTTCAAAAAATAAAATTAAATTCAAAATTTAATGACTACTAAATCAGTCATCGAAAATCGATAATACATAAAATCAAAATCTATTTATTATTTAATAATAAATCCGAAAAGCGGGCGGCCTGCACACCCCTAGTTAAAGAACATCTTTAAAATGGAGTGTCTACTTCATTACAGTAATTTTAATATTCTTGAATCGTATGAATATGAATGTGATACAGAAAAAGTGTTTAGTGTTCATATCTGCGAATGTTTACCTCATATCCATTTGTTATTTGTTTACAGAGGATAATGAAGGAGTTGCACTTGAGGGAGGACTGCAACGTGGTGATTGTGAATTGGCTTGCTGGGGCAGGACCTCCCTATACACAGGCTGTTGCCAATACGAGGCTGGTTGGGGCGATGACAGCCCGATTAGCATCCCAGTTGGTCAAAATTGGGGGAGTTGATCCAGCGAGGATGCACTGCATTGGACACAGCCTTGGTGCACACACTTGTGGATACGTTGGCTACACAATGAAGCACACTTACAACGTTGTTCTCGGCAGAATCACTGGTGAGTTGATAATAATCATCTTTTATGTCACACATTTTGTCTCCTGAGGTTGCTGACAATTATTCCAGTAACCTCCACCTCATTTTTTAAATAAAATCTTGCCTTCGATCGCAATAATAATGATTTTACGGTTACCACCTTCGATTGGAGATTGCAAATGGAATTTAGAAACAAAATATTAAATTTATATAAAATTTGAGGAGATTATAAAAAATTTTATATATGAAATTTATAAACATTCCACTGCGCGTTCAAAAACAAAAACAGGGATCATAGAAATTTTCAAAGGTTCTTTTACAACGATTTGGTCTAATTCGACCACAAACTTTGAAACAGCCTGTACCAATCGGTAGCCAGCAGAATCGAAGACAAATTCTGCTGAACCTTGAAACCGCGAGGCTCGCCGAATAATAAAAGTAGTCCCGGCAGCAACCAGAATCGTCCGGAAACGTACGAAGATAGCCGATCGAATCAGAAAAGATCAGGGGAACAGTTGAAGGAGGAGAAGCACCGCCGAAAAACGTCGACCGCCATTTTACTCGAGAACATGCTAAGGCGATACGCTTCTCAACATGTTCCGAGGTCCTTCTGAAAATTCGCAGGACAATGAGAAATAAAAATTAACAACATCTTCCACCATACACGTAACTTCGATGCGGACATGAAAACAATCTTCCAAAAAATGCAGCTGTAATAATACAAAAGTAATTAAACTACAAATACAAATTAGCATTTTTGGGGGCTAATTAAAGACAACAATTAAATAGAAGTCGAGGATTTACTAGTTAAAAGTGCGATTGTTGCATTCGGAATGAAAAATGTTAATTCTGTTGGTAACTAGATCGATGGTGGTTGGTAAATTGCAAAGACCCTAACGATGAGAACCCTTTTCCATTTCCGATCAATTCCCATCGAAGCTCCTGTGCTTGGGCCGATCGGATTGGCCGAGTCGGTGTTACGTAAGCTATCGATCCCATCGGGAATTACCAGGATACTAGAAGGCCACGAAAGCTAGTCCCCCTGTAACGGAAAAATGGTGGTGGCGAGGCAGGGTGAGCGATCAGGATGATTAGAGACCTCCTATGGGCTTGCCTGGTCGTCGACTCGATGTACCAGACTGCAGAATGGTCGATCCCTGGCTGCTGGGTGGGACATTTATCGACAGAGGAGAAAAGGAGCCCTCTGACGACGCCCTTAAACCCGCCCGAAGACAAGATCCAGTAAACAACTGTAATAAGCGAACACGAAGCGCCAAGAAGTGGCAACAGGGCCCATGCCTCCGCCATGATAGGTCCTGGAGCGGATAACCATCAACCCTTATATTCACCAGATACTCTTCTCGTAGCGATACACCACCCGCGATTAGGCTACATCCCTAAATTCAGTTACAGGAATTTTTCTTGGCTAGTATCGCAGCTACAAAATAATATACATATTTAAATTTAAAATAAATTTAAATAAAGTTTGAGGGGATTTTATAAATTTAATAAATTTTATGAGGTTTATAATAAATTTTCATATAAAACATTTTTATTAAATTTTCTATAAATTCAATATATAAAAATATTTTTGTATGAAAATTTAATATAAACCTCAGCGGTTAAACTATTATTATAAGTCAGAAATTATTTAAGAGTTTCTAAATGACAAGATTTATGTACATCGGGGAAATCGTTGAATAAATTTATATATTTCCTTCGAGAACAACTTACAGTAAGAATTGAACGATGATAGCGTTTCACCTTTTTTGTTAAACAACAAGAAACGATTTTTAAATTGCTTCAAAAATTGCCTGGTAAAATGACTTAACATAATCGCAGGAGAATGTTAACCTGCTGGTCGAGTTGCATAATATAAGTGTGGAATGAGAAAAGAAGCCTGAATAGAATAAGTATACCACGAACGATCAGCGAAGCCAAACCAAAGCGTCGGTTATGCGATCTCTATCCCGGTGTCTAACGTTTCATTATTTCCTGATGCACCAGGAACAGAAGCTTTGATCCGATTCTATGTGTACGCAGGAAATATGTGTGAAAACAAAACTCCTGTCACGCGTGCGGTAACGATCGCTTTCCTCTCTCACTGGCTTTTAATTTATTGTTTTACCAGACCGAAAAATCGTTTCCGCTTTTGCGCAATGTCGATGCAATTGCTGCGCGCTTCGTGCACGTTGCGCGCAGGGACATGTGGTAATTGTTACGTGACGATTGTGTGATATGAGTAACTCGATCAGGAGAGCCGGGGATTCAACTGGTTTCAAGGGGCAATGTACATCTCGGCAACCGCAACTATTCCACTGCCTGTCGGTCATAAAAATAAAACGCGACTTTCCTCAGCAATTTTGATCGAAAGATTAAGGCGAACTATACGAAAATTATTTTATCTTGGAATTTAATACAAAACTTTTTATACAGGCTAAAATTCCTTCAACATCCGGAAATAGGAGGTTCCTCGGATCATTTCAAGCGACATTTTCCTTCATAAAAATTGTTGCCGCGGCTTTGTTTAAGAGTTATTAACGAAAAACATTTTAGTCTTCTTTCTCCATCAAAATTATTTGGTGTAATATATTAGTATATTAGTACATTAGTACATTAGTATATTAGTATCCGCAGTCAAGTGGCGACTAAAATGATTTCGAATCAACTAATTTGGTACAAGAGAAAATAATTTTCCATTCGTTTGTAGACCTTGATTTTCTTTTACGCCATTTAATTTTGATGGAGACAGAAGACTAAACCATTGTCAGTAGGAAAAGAATGAATGAGCCGCGTTGCAGCAACAGATTAAGCTAAGCATCTCACGTCTTGTTTCGTTTTCCTGTCAAAAGGCCTCGATCCGGCGGAGCCGCATTTCAGCAACACGTCGACTATGGTGCGGCTCGACCCGACCGACGCCACATTCGTCACGGCCGTCCATACCGATTGCAATCCGTTTATCAGCGGCGGCCTCGGGATCACCCAACCCGTTGCGCATATCGATTTCTATCCGAACGGCGGCCGCAATCAGCCAGGTTGCAACGAGGGTGTTCTCAATTCCATCAGCTTGGAACGTGGGAGCTTCATTCGAGGTGAGACTGCTTTCCCATCTTCTAATATTCCCATTCTATATAATTTAGCTTATATAGTGGTAGGTCCAATTGGATCAAGTCCAAAACTGATAGATCCAAAGGTTAAGTCCAATTTAGTTAGGTCACACTAGATCAGGTCCACTTGTATCAGGGACAACAGTAGATCCAATTCAGCCAGAAGTCAAGTGTTGATAGAGATAAAATTTCCATAATTAATCTCGACGTCTCCTTTCAGGAATAAAGCGATTCCTCGGCTGCAACCATATCCGCAGCTACGATTACTTCATAGAAAGCGTCAACACAGCCTGTCCGTTCCTAGCGGTCCCTTGCTCCTCCTGGGAGAGGTTCCAAGAAGGTGGCTGCTTCGATTGCGTGAACCAGTACTGTCCTAGGTTTGGATTGGACGCTCAACCAGGAAACTATCATGCCTCCGTTTACCTAATGACAGGGGTCGACAAGCCGTTTTGCAGTTAGTATCAGGTGTACCGGTGAGTAACACACTATCTTCTCGCAAATTGAATATTCCTTAACAGGAACACGATCCTCTTAAACTCTATTGGCTACCTTATCGAGAAGATAGTGGATTGCTACAGCTGATTATGTGGGGGCTTTCATTATACCTGATTGATCACGAAGTCTCTAGGAAGAACTATCACTTCCCTGATTGATTACTGGAAAATCCAGAATGAAGATACCGACATCATCATGTCCTCCAATCTTATCCTTATAGGGAATCCTCATTCTGAACTGATCCAGATCATCATGTTCCCTAATCTTATCCTTATAGGGAATCCTCATTCTGAACTGATCCAGATCATCATGTTCCCCAATCTTATCCTTCTTTGGAACAGTCAACATTCTACCAGAATTTTTGTGACAATCGAGTGTAACAAAGCAGCCAGATTAATGCATAAATAAGTTTAATAATTGTTGGAACGTCTGTAGAGGGTCATTATAAGGTGACCATCAACATATCCAAGACGAACGAGAGCCTGGACCACGGCGGAGAGGTGGGCACGTTCGTGTTCCGCGTGATTGGCGAGAACGGCAAGATCACGGAGAAGATGGAGCTGAGCCCGTACTCGAAATATTACGAGCCAGCTACCACTCACACGGCGGTGCTGCCAGGTAATGTAGTCGGCAAACCGAAAGCTGTGGAGATCTCCTGGAAGTACCAGACCTCGATGTTTAATCCCCTCACCTGGAGGCTACTGCACACCCCTCGCGTCTACATCGACTCTTTGACCGTTGACAGTCTGGAGTCCTCTCACAGGTAACAAATTCTGATAGACTCATAGTCTCATAAATTGGAGCCATTCATACCGATTTTAGAGAAAACATTCACAATTTAGAAGTATAAAATATTACTTTGTGGAGTTAAACCTGATGGGAAATGAAAAGGGGCTTATCGAAGAATGAAACTCATGTCGGGCGAAGATAGTTCGCTTTCTGGTTCGAAAAAAACATCGACTTGTTAACTTCAAAGAATTGGGCATGGATTAGTTTCAAGATAAAAGCCTGCTCTATCGCGTGATATAGTTCAATTTTTCGCTGCACCCTTATTTTTCAGAAAAAATGAAAAATATCCTCACAAACTGTGCAATGTACAAAAATAATTCGTAATGTATTAATATGGGACATCTCTGTACTCAGGAAAGTCTATAGAATCAATTGCTACAAAGAACAATGCAATATCTTATATAATAACATGACAATATTTGTTTAAAATTAAAAAATACATTTTCTTTTTCATTTACGGGGTGTGTCTCTTTTTAATGTATGCAAATTTTACGCCGAAAAATTACGGCGCAGTTCTTCCGGGTCGATAAAGCAGTCGGGCCCCGTGTTGAGGCCCGTTAGGACAAGGTGACTCGAACGCCACTTCCGGGCCATGTATAAACAATAATGGTACTTGTGATGTACCAGTGGATCGCTGTAATTTAATCCGTACGTGTCCTGCTTCTCGACAACGCCCGACACGGAGCCGAATTCCTGCACCCGATGAGATGCAAACTCGCCTAACTAATGCGCCCGGGGTTTACCGACACGATATTGTTTCAGCGTGACGGTGTGCCCGGGCGTGAACAAAACTCTGATGGCGAACGAACCGAGGATCTTGACGACGCAGAATTGCAGGGACGATGACACCAATGGCGTCGGCTTGGAGGCTGCGAAGCTCAGCTCGGGCTGCTCGAATTTCAAACGCACCTGCTCGAAGTAGAAGCTGGCGACCTTGAATATGACACTGGTCAGTGAACTTGTGAACCTTTGTGCGCGATAAACATTGATTTGCTCAAAAATAGAATTAATTAGAGATATGTAAATTTTTTTTAATTAATTGTTCTACTCGCATCAAGTCCACAATTCACTGATCAGGGAGATGTACCCTGGGTCCCGAACCGGATCCCCGGTCAGGTATTAAACGAAAGAGACAGACACCGTTGAGGACAATAAACACACAGGATATAAGTTAAGAAATTATAGTCTGACAGACACCCCCCCCCCCCCCGTTTTCATTATACACCTAACCTTCACTTGCCTAACGAGTCGCACGTGAATCTGTAATACTCAGGTTTGTGCCAACTGGAATACTGAAATGGGAGTGACCTTGAGCAGTCAATTAATTTTTGAAGTAACGAAATGCTGTTACTATTTCCTCGTTGTTACTTTTATATGATCTGACTGTAGAAAATATACTGTGCTTTTTTTTATTATGCGATCCCTGTGTGCAAATGATTTATCCTCAAACTCAAGGTAGAAATATTTTGGAGCCCTCAAAGTCAAGGTAGAAATAGAAGTTGCAAGAAAACTCTCACAAACTTATTAATAAAACAGTGGGGCACAAGCTTTAAACTTTTTGGAGCCCTCAAACTCAAGGTAGAAATATTTTGGAGCCCTCAAAGTCAAGGTAGAAATTCTTTTGCAGCTCTCAAACTCAAGGTAGAAATAGAAGTTGCAAGAAAACTCTCACAAACTTATTAATCAAACAGTGGGGCACAAACTTTAAACATTTTGGAGCTCTCAAACTCAATGTAGAAATAGAAGTTGCAAGAAACCCCCATACAGGCCACAGATTTCACTTCTGACTCGGCCAGAAAGCAAAAATGTCATAGAAAACGGAACAGCGGATCTGCTCCGTATACAATAGACGGTTTGCTGTCTGTGCTTCATCGTGGAGACTCGCTGTCTTCTCCCGGTGGATCCTACACGAGCATAAATTACTGGACTGTCGATCCTTGCGCAGTGATTTACCGGCGACGTATGAAAGCGGCCGCCAAGGTGAAAGAAGCACGCGTGCATAATGACAGTGAAAGGGAAGGTGGCTTCGCTATCGGTCGTCGCGCGAGCGAAACCGAACGCGCGCGACAGAGACAGACTGCGGAAAATGCTGATACAGGCGGGCGGGAAAGGTCGCGTTTTTCCGGGCCGCGGAAATTGCCACTGTTCGGCCCGTCCAACTTCTTGGCATAATTGCCAACCGAAATGGCTGTACCTTTTACCCTGCTAGCTTTCGATGTTGGAGTATGTATAATAACTGAATCACCGGCGAACGGATTCCGCGCCCGGATCCCCCTGGTCGATGCCTTCGGAATGAAAGTGAACATTTCCACGTCCTGACGTAGCACCACGTGGGAACGGGAGACGCGGACGCATAATGGGAACCTGTGACGGCGAAGACTGTCGCATTTTTACTTCCTGCCGGACTGAAAGCCGACGGCTCTGTAATTAACAACAGAGGAATGGTTTAATCCTTGGGGAACAGTGCTGGATAGAGTCCAGTGGAGGCCCTAAGCTTTAAACATTTTGGAGGCCTCAAACTCAAGGTAGAAATATTTTGGAGCTCTCAAACTCAAGGTAGAAATATTTTGTAGTAGAAATACAAGTTGCAAGGAAACTCTAATAAACTTACAACGACAAAGTGGGGCCCCAAGCTTTAAACATTTTTGAGCTCTCAAATTCAAGGTAGAAATACAAGTTGCAAAAAATCTCTCATAAACCCTCCACTGTTCAATAAGTAGTCTGATGGATACGTTCAAAAACGAACACTTACGAATTTATTCTAGCTGATCGAGTGCATCGATATTCTCGAAATTTTCAGACGATCTTACCACAGTACTACATTAACTACCACAATTTTTATCACCAAAACTAGTTACACAGAAGCCAGATATAACAATATATAAAAAAATATGGCTCTTGCAGAATACTTTGTCTACCCACGCTCAATTTTGAGCATCGCCTCCAAATTTTCGAAACTCATTAATATTAACAACGGTAACACATGCACATAAAATTAGGTCGAGGCGAGGACTATGTCGCAACCCAAGGCCACGCAGTGTTTGCTTTAGAAATTAAGTCGAGTCTTTTTATTTTGCGAACTATCTTACGCGAAAGCGAACCAGGGCCTCGAAATGTGGGCGGAAAACGCAGTTCCGATGACATAACCGAGCCGCGATTGCCGTGATAATATTTCGGTCTTATTACGCGAACGAGCTGAGAGAAAGTGGCCATTCTACCCGATTTTATACAATTCAATTATTCATACTGCATAATTCCAGCTTTACGATGATAGCCGTGTTCCGCGGCCATGATTCGGTTCCTCCGCCGGGCAATTCCACGCCGAAGGAAAAACGGACTGCGGTCGTAAAACTGGAGCCGCGAAACAAAGTTTCTGCAGTTCGAACAACTTCGAAAGAATTTCCTGATTGTGTTCGAGAAGGAAAAACCGCGAGCTATTGGGAAAATCGGTTGCGAAAACGCCGCCATTGTTGATCGGCATTTCTTAGTTCTATTTGCGAAAGACACTAACCAAAGTGTTCTTCGAAAGAGAATGTTGCAAGAAAAATTGCTGGCAGGTAGTAAAAATATGAATAATATAATTCGGGATAATATTGACGTTGCTAAACTCGTTTTGTCTAAAAAGTTTAAGTGAGACACGAACAAATTTGCTCGAAACATTCTTCCTGATTTCCAGAATGTTTCGGGTTGCGTAAAATTGTTTGAATACCACTCTCTCTAAAGTCATAGTGTTACAGGTTTTACAAATCAATTTTATCCTTTTAAAAAAGGGTGAATTTTAAGTGTAAAATTGATATCAACGTCATCCTGTGCTAATTAGGATCACAGAAGACCTTCCGACGACCTTGAGGTGGCCTTCAAAGTTTTCTTACGTTGCTAAATCTGAACTTTATTCATTCGAAATAGATTCCTTGGATTCACAGACTCAAAAATATTAGATATTTTTTTCGAATATTGGAAAAATATTTTTTAAGCCACATTGTTTTTATATGAGAAAAATATTGGATCTGAATATTGTACACATGTACAAGAATAAAGATTATCTGTATATTAGGAAAAATATTTTATTTCTAATATTAAACAAAAATCTGTTTCATAATGAGAAAAAAAAATTTTTTTTCATTAAAATTATGGATATATATGTTTTTCGAATATTGTAAAAATATTTTTTGAGCCACACTTTTTCATACTAGATAAATATCAGATTTAATATTGCATCCAATATTGTAAATGTTCAGAGAATATAAAATAGATATTTAAATAATATAAAGTAAATATTTTAAAAAATGAGAACTCTTTTTTTAATATTATATGAATGCATATACAATATTTTGTGGTATTAGGGAATTCAGTATGGTTAATATTTCGGAGTTAATCGGCTCGGCGAACGAGCGCGTCCCAATGAAGAAAGTCTCGGGCAATTATAGAAAGGCTGTCGCAAACGGGCGTCCGAAGTGCAATTTGCTGTTGGTATCGGTTATGAGACGGTCACTAATGGATGACAAGCGAACGTTAGGACGCACGGTAGAACACCCTGGCGACATTCCATCCGAGTGAAAACATACACCGCTTACGAAATCGGTCCCCGGTAAGGGTCAAAGAAAAGCCGACCTGGCCAGAACCGTTCGCATTGTGCCAGGACAGGTAGCGAAGAGAGCCAGGCCCGGGGGGGGGGGGGAGCAAT
This sequence comes from Lasioglossum zephyrum, assembly GCA_028455615.1. Classification (NCBI taxonomy): domain Eukaryota; kingdom Metazoa; phylum Arthropoda; class Insecta; order Hymenoptera; family Halictidae; genus Lasioglossum; species Lasioglossum zephyrum. The sequence continues at coordinate 2,749,322 of CM052325.1, read as the reverse complement.
AACACACCTGGTGGTGGGCGAAACATTTCGGACCAAGCGGAATGCACGTCGTGGCAGCGTTCAGTCGAGCCTCGGCCTCTCACCGTGACACGTCTTGTCCTCTTTCCGCCAGAGCACATATACACACACGGCTCGCGGTTCCCCGTTTTATCGAAGAGTTTCTTCGCGGAAACTGTCGCGCCGGGGATCAGTGATCGAGCCAACGTGTGATGTGAGTCGATCTCGAGGAACTTCCGTTCTCCTGTGATTTCCGGGGACCGCGTGGACACACGAGAACCTACGACACTGTGTTTTACGGACATGAGAGACCGCATCAGGGCGACGTGAAGCCGTGACATGAAAGAGAGACTGCGAAAATGTGAGTTCCGACAAGTGTCATCCATCATCCCGATTACTAAATGATTATCAAATGACTAGCGACATTGAAAAACCTCTGATCATCTTTCACACGTTTCTCCGGCAGCCGGTAGAAAGGTTTTATTTTTTGTTTTTGGTAATTATGAAGAAAAGGGTACTCCGATTTTGATGAAATTTTAATATGTTATGCAGCAACATGTTCTGAACAAGTTTTTCCTTTCACGATATAGGGGGGTCGCTTTTAGTTTTTGAGATATTTGTAAAAAACTATTGCAAACACTGTATTGAATTTTTCGTATTCCTGCACGCTACACGGCAACGTAATACTGTCCCGTTGCGGCTTTTGTTTACATTTTGACAGTGTAGAGATGAGAGAGAAAATTCATTTTTTGAAGCAATTGCTGATACATTTCCAATTGTTAATGATTAGTATAATATTTAAAATTATAAATAAAATGATGAATTAAATATTAATTAAAACGTCGAAATTTACAACATGTTAAAATTTCATCAAAATCGGAGTCGCAGACCTTTTCTATATCGGTTCCTTTGTTGAAAACTTACACTCCCGTACATAAGTCAACCGCACACTTATTCAAATTTCGATGCAGACGAATTTTTGTTATAAAATGACCTATATTATGGAAATCAGAATGGTACTTGCTAATTTCTTTTAATATAGAAAACATGTACATTAAATCTGACTAAATTACGTCCTATATTTTCTACATTTTAATCATTATCGAGAGACAAGTAATTTATCAATGCCTATATATTTTGAAATAATATTCTCGCAATTCTCTATATAAATATATATTCTCTAAATTGTAATTATTATTGAAGAGAAATAGGACGCGAGTGTATATAGTCACGTTTGTAGAATGTTTATTACTAAAATTCTTCGTCTGCATAATTAATTTAAAATAGTTACACTGCCATATGTCCAGCGTTTTAATAAGAAATCCGCAGCTCGATCGTGACTGTATTTGTTACAAAATTCCACCGCTGCTCCGGCAGGCATTTTTCACGATATCAAACATCGAATCAACATTCGCGAGTATACGATGGAATGAGTAAGCTACACAAACATCCTCCACGCACGTCGATTGTGTACTTAATCTTCGGTAAACGAGGATGGACATTAGGAAAGCACTGATTACAGTGTTGCTAGCAGCTGTACAGAGTGTTGGGACACCTGGTCTAGTCAGTGTCTAGACAGGCAAGCATTGAGGAACGCCAGGAATTCATGGTTGATAGGGGTCACAGTTAACACGGCTGTAGTAGGGAAAGGTCTAGGACTAGGCTAGAAGCAATCGACGGTGGAGAACAGGTCTTTCAGTCAATTGCAAATGAAATTACATAAACGAGGATTCACATTGAAGTCAACAGTGTAACAAAAAAAAAATGTTACAATTGCTGGACCAGGGACTGTCATTAACGACGTCATTCGATGTTTTTTTAAGGTCTCGGACTGCGGCAAAATTTTAATTGTAAGAATTGATTGAATCGTTGTTATGGAATGGGGAATAGGTATGAAAAGATTCAGGGAAATTTCCTTGCTTGTGTAATGCATCTGACACCGCCAGTGTCAGGGACAGTGTTCGCTATGATTGCTATAGCAATCTGACTATGACAGTCACTTTCAGCACCAGGTTACAGTAATCTAAGTGCATTCAACTGATTTCCAAGACGGCTGCAAGGAAATGCATTTATTTCGAACACTGTCATCCCTTCTTCGACATCCTTTTCGCTTCTTCAGTTCAGCTTCTTGGTTGATCACATTGCTGGTCCATTGTTGAAATTATTCAACAATAATTTGTCCTCCAATTTTGCATTCTGTGATTTTTTATCAGATTCATAATTTCAGTTGCATAACTGTCCAAGACATTGTTAATTTATTTACTTCTTCGACATCCTTTTCGCTCCTTCAGCTTCTTGGTTAATTAAATTGCTGGTCTATTATCGAAGTTATTCAACAATAATTTGTACTAGAATTTTGCATTCTGTGATTTTTCATCGGATTCATAATTTTCAGTTGCATAACTGTCCAACAAAAGGCATTGTTTTCATTTCCCGAAGAGAACGATAACATCTGCGATCCCGTGCAACATAATTTGACGGCTCCTCGACAATGATCCGCTGGATCGATGAAAGCCGCGATCGAGATAAATCGAGTAGCACTGGGAAACCGGAAATTAGCGAGGCTTTCGACTTAATTCCGGTCATAACTCTGACGATTTTTCTACGGACCGAATTCATGTTGTACCGATAACGAATGATAAAAACGTGGTAAAATGGGCGAAAGCTACATATCGGGTTGCCATTAAAATTTCCAGTTGTGAGATGATCGTGATCGAAATTCGAGACACGTGGCCGTGCTCGGTAAAGGTCTACTAATGACACAATGCTGTCAAAGTTTTCGGCAGATTGGCCAACGGGAACAGGAAACTAGCTTTCGAACGGTTCGAACAAATAGATTAAATGCTAATTCGTGGTGTGCTTTCTCTAACTAATTAAATATTAATTAGAAGAGCGGGAACAAAGTCTCTGGATCAATTCGTGGTTGCGAGTTTTTGGGGATGATCGTATGATCTTGAGTGTAGATTGATCGTGGTTTAGCTTTTAACGTGAAATTAGTGGACCCGTGTAAATTTTATTAGTTAACTATAATAAATAATAATAACAATATGTTTTAGAGAGCGTTTTATCGTAAATGCACATTCCCTCAAGAATTTTCTTCGCAACGCCATTAACGTAGTCGCGAGACCATGAACGACCTCGAACTTGCGAAATCCAGTGAAGGATCGCGGCACGCGGTGGAGCGATCTATCGATCGATCGATCGGATCCGACGATTTCTGCCGGTCGTACGATGAGTCTGCCACCGTCTGGGACTGTGTTGTGTGCACGCCTACGTAGATAGAGGCTTGTCCCCGGAGAAAGTCCGTGCACTTGCCTCGAACTATGCTTACAGTCGCTTTTTCCTTGCCATGCGAACGTCTCGCAAAATTCTGCATTGCAAAACGCGAACCGATCCTCGGAAACTCCAACCATTTCCTCGTCACGTTGATATTCCAAGCACTATGACTTTTCCAGAAATCCTTGAAATTTTTTTGAGAAGACAAGGATTAGTTCATTAGATTGCATAAAAAGAAATTGTTTAAAAATTCCATTTGTTCGAAGTCGCAGTTGCTCTACCACATATTTTAAATTGCGCCATTTTCGGAAATCTTAAAAAATTATGAGGACACAAATGTTAATGTATTTTCGAGCGGAGATTTTTCGATCCCATTCTCCGCAGAATTCGCTGACAGAAAAGGAAGCCGGATTAATTAAGTGCGATCGTACTTTCCGCGCGAATGTTGTAAACCCGTTCTTGATCCGGGTTCCTTTCATTCGATTATCGGCTGGATTATAGTCCGATCCCCGGGCAAAAGCAAGAATAAAAAAGCACGTCCGAGAGCTCATTAACAAATGATTACATTTCAGATTTATTACCGATAACGATGGATGAACTTAGTTCGCCGCGAAGATTAGAATGGAATGCGGTTCTGCCGCCGCTCGATTCCTTTCGAATCGAGAGGGAACTAATTTCGAGACGATCCGATACTGCGAAAATTCGAAAAAGATTCATTATTTCCGAGGTAGAAAATTCTACGCTTAATCCGTGCTTTCTAAAAGTTATGTTGCAAATCGCTATCTCAAACAAGAATACACAATGTGCAAAAAAAATTGGTTTCTCGTTGGACAGTCTTGTGGGAGATGAAAAGTTGGTATCGAGCAAACAGCGGGCGTTCGTATTATAATTGAATAAAGATTCACGATCACGATTTTACACAGATAAATTAATTGGCGCATAAACCTGCGCACCGTTGCAAGACGCGCGGCAACTTTCCTCGCAGATGTTCCTCAGCCTGTTCGCAGTAGGAACAAATTTGCAAATTCTCTTCCGTGCTCTCGGGAGGCGCTAAATCGCAATTTTCCACGTCGCGAACGCTGGCGACGATTTCTAACGATCGTGACAAATGATCGCGAACAGCGTCTTTAATTTTATTCCAATCGTACCGCGCGTTTCAACGCTTCTTGCACGGTCATCCGAACGGTCAAGTAGCGATGGGTACTGGTAGCTCGCGAACATGAACAAATTTGTCGTTATCTTTTAATCTTGTAGTCCATTGTAGTTACTCCTTGAGGTTAACAGAAAAGAAAACACACTGATAACTTGATCCGGAACATTGAAAAAACAGATTTACATATATCCAGCCTTCTGATACTCAAATTCTTCATCATCTGAATACTTTCCACAAAGAATTAGTTTCCATTAAATCAACTCATACGTTAGACAATTTACTGCACGCTTCAATAAGGATTAAGTTCAGCAAATAAACTATATAATTGTTGTATTATTATTTGAACAATCATATTCCACAAATTAGCAAGGATAACCAAAGTTCTACTTACAACAAACATGAAGAATTGCAAGGTATAACTGCGGAATACAAATTAGTAACAGTTTCGCAAAAATTATGCAAATTTCCATCGCTCGGAGCCTTGTCCAACTAATCTTGTAGGAGTTGCGATACATTGAAAGTGGTCCAGCAGTTTCATGTTAAAATATATGAGGTATGTTGGCTGGCAGTAAGTTTCTGGCCTTGAACTGTCGTACCTAGAAGACACGGATAGCCATCGCTAGCGAGCGGCGGGAGACCTTCGCGTGCGAAATACCGCGGATGCAGGAAGTTCACCGCGCTTCGGCCGTGTCCGCACGCTCCGGTGAATATCACGCGAGCGCTCCTCCGCGAGAGATCATTCGATCCCGGCAGATTACCGCGAAACACGGCAGCAGCCGTTCGAGCAAATCGAATCCCGTTTTGCTGAGAGTTCCGTCATGCGTCGCTGCTCGGTTTGCGAAACGAATTTGGCACGAGTCTGGAACGAGTCTGTTCTCCGTGAAAATTGTGCAAATATTTTCATAGAACTTTTTTTAGGAAATTATCATCCAATTTGGATCGTTAGTAAATATCTTTTACTGGAAAGTCGAATGGTTTACGCAATTCAAACGTTTATAAGTAATTAGCAGCGGTTCGTACGCTGAATTTGTACCAGTCGGAGCAAAGCCAGAGGAGACAAAACTGTCCACTTTCCGCGACTTTCCTTCACTTCCGCGAGGAAACACGGTTTCCACTTTAATCGCGCAAAAGTGCAGGCTGCGTGACTGAGTGACACGGATGATTGCTCGAAAACCGTGAAAACGTTATGCCAGCGGCGGATCCACTTCTCACGTGCCGCCGAGAACCGCCGGTACAATCACGATCACGTTACGACGATCTACGACTTCCGGGAAACCCGACTGATGCCGCGGAATCTGCCTAATTACCGTTTTCCTCTACCCGCAAATTTCTTTGCTTGTCATGTCGATCGAATTAAATTTTTTGAAACGTTTGTTAAATATACATTCACCACCATATTCGTGACGTTTCTCCGATTAAAACGAGTACAAACACGGCACAATTCGGATCATGTTTACCTGAGTAATACACGATTGAGTAGAACCTCGAGTATGCGAACTATCGATTAGGTTTTACAAAATGGTGGATTGCGGGAGCAATTATATTCCGAATGATGTCGTGTTTGGGCTCATTTTAATCAGAAAAACGGCAGAAAGGCATTGATCACGGTTTCATGTAAAAATTTTAGCCATCGTATTTCTCAGTCTCGTTGGGCAACTCTGGGAGTAATTTAATAAAAAATCGGCGAATGATTTCGCCCGGTAGCGGAGCTCGTTGCGGCTTTAATATTCGGCCGAATACGGTCGAGCTTCCTCGAAGCACGAATTACTGGGACGTGAGAGAAATGCCGAGTTCGTGAGCAAGGACAAAGGAAAGGAACGTGTAATACATAGTCGTGGCCGGAGGCAGAGATCAGCTCATCGCTGAAAACGGACAAAAATGTCGGGTAATAGCGGCGTCGCGTCGCGTGCTCGTGTGGACGAGCCATTACATAGAAACTCCGTCTGTAACAGCCACTTTCGCATCAGCTGGGCTACCATGTATCCGCGTCTGTAATTTTTCCCCGAGCTACGGGCAACGATTAGACACAGCGGGTGAACAGCTTGTCCGTTTCTGTGCCGTGGATTCGCGCAAAACCCGCCAACACGCGGCTCAATTAACCGTAGAAATTATTTGACAAAACGTGAAACAGACACGGAGACTCTAGAAGGTTCTTGGAAGACGACACTTAAACGTAGCAGCTCAATTTTAGCGGAGTTTCCGTGGAAATATAATTAGCTCTGTTGAAAATGATGTGGAAATGAAAAGAAAAAATTCATTTCTTTTTCTATAATGATTCTTAGGCTGGAGGGTAAGAACAACCCTTAAAATTGGGGTGGGAAACCTTCATTGGAATATCTCTGGCACCAAACGACATTAGATAATAATTTTTTTTAAATTGCGGGTCTTTGAACAAGGAATTTAATCATCGAAATTTGTTTAAAAGGTACTAACAATTAGAACGTTTTATCAGGCTTCGAACGGAGTAAGGATAAAATTGCTCGTCGGTTTTCTCCACATAAACTAGCACAACGATAAATCGTTTTTTAGTCTGGAGTCCAGTGGATTGTTTACGAGGGCCCGAAGGTGTTGGTAGCAGCAAAAAAGTTCGCCGTTGTTCGTTTCTCGGCTAATTGGATTGCTAAACGCCAGAAAAATCCGCGGGAGCAAGAACAGCCGAGTGAAAGACGCCAGGCTGGTTTATTAGAAGGCGTCTTCCGTCTTTGACATTTTCCTCGCGATAATAACTCGGCGTCGAGTATGGCGTGCTCTGCTAGCTCGGCTCTCGTGAGCATGGAGGATTTTTCTCTCTTTCCCCCGTTTGTCTCTCTCGCTTACCCACTCTCTCTCTTTCTCGAACCGTTTGATTACTTTCTAGTTCAAGGGATCATCGAGATATCTCGCGAGGGTCGATCTCCGCTGCTTCGGAAAAAATCCCCGTCGAACACGTTTCGTCCGACAGTCGCGATTTATTTAGACGCTGGAAACTTCTCTTTCTCGAATGTTGAAAAAATTCTGACTGGATGTACACTGACAATGTTATTTAAATATTGAATTTATATTTTTCAAATATTGATTTCACATTTTTTGTAATATTTACTTTGTATTTTTTTTAATTGTTCGCTTTTCTTTGAAATCGTTCGCACGACGCAACGGATTAAATTTTCATATAAAAAATTTTTATAGAAAATTTAGAACTGAAGGTATGTTTCGATAAAAAAATAATTTGCAATGCTCGCACAATCGTTTGAATGCGCATCACGTGTCCCTGATCCAGTTACGATCGCGACTGGTTCGAATCTCCCGCGCCAACTGAAATCGTTAAGTTGTTGGAGCGATTATTTATAGATCGAAGAAACTCGCTAATCGCAATTAATGGCGCACTCGAAGCGCAAGGCCTTGCGCTTTCACTCGCATTACGCGCGCTTTATATTGCACAGTATCGAAGAGCCCGGCCGAGAGACACTTCTTCTTTCTTCGGACGCGATCGGAAGATTCGCGATCGAAGAAATTGTTCGCGAAATGTCCACGTGACAGCGGTCAGCTTGTGCAACGTCCTGCAAAACGACTCGAATTATGTAAAGAACTCGTAGCGATAGAGACACTTGTTTAAGCATGATGTTTCTGACGGGACTAGAAAGTGGGACAAATGCGCGTCACCATGGACATACTGGAATTTTTTATTAATGATTGCTGTAGGATTTTTAAACGGCTCGGATACAGAATTTCATTATGTTACATGGTACCGAATAATATCCTTGACAAATCCTTGTGTGATCCCTGGATTGGCCGGCACTTGAAACGAAAAAGAAACATCTCGTTAGACATCATTCTAAACGAATAAGATAATAGTGTTGCAATTATATCAATTGTAAAAATCACGATTTTATTTGTATACCGTAGTTCGTAGAGTTAACATTTAGGCAAGTCATTGGCTGATTTATATAAATCGATTAGAACTGACTCGACCTAATGTTTTAGCAACGCAACAGTCTCAAATCGATACTTTTACTTCTGATTTGATCTCCATAGCCGCGAACGCGTTACAGCTTCGCTATAAATTACCACCAGATGACCATGAACAACAACAGGTTCTCGTGGGTGTAAAATTTACACAATCGTGCCACGTATGCAGAGTTCTCTCGGTCTCCAACCCGAGCCGAAGTTGAGGACAGTTTAGTTAACGCTGATCTTATTAAATTCTCTTGGTAAAATTTACAGAAACATATTCACTCTCCCCGTGGTTGGAGACGTTGAGGAAAAAGAGAATAATTTATGTAGAAAAGGTCTGCGTACTCCAATTTTGATGAAATTTTAATATGATTTAGATTTCGACATTTTGAACAACTTTCCTTTTGCAATATAAGGGGTTCGCTTTTCGTTTTCGAGATATTTGCAAAAGACTATCGCTAATACTGTATTTAATTTTTCGTATTCCTGCATTCAGTTTTTTGCAAATATCTCTAGAAATAAAAGCGATCTCCTATTTTGGAAAAGGAAAAAGTTGTTCAGAATATGTTGCTGCACATCATATTAAAATTCCATCCAAATCGGAGCAGACGTTTTCTATATAATTACCAAAGAGAGAAAAGACAGCATAAATATACCAAAGACCATACCAACCATCAAAAATGCAAAAGTTAGGGAATGAGGAAGGAAGCATTAAAGTAAGGAATTAAGTAGAAAGAATTAGAAAAGTTATGGACCGAATGCTTGAAATAAAGTAGTTTTGTACAGACAGGTTAATATAAACCAAGTCACATTTCTTAGCTGGAAGGCTGAAATAAAGCAAATTATTATTATTATTGACGCTACCCAGGCAAAACTGAGAAGGTAATTAATAAGAAATTGGTCCTCATGACCGATTTTGACCACCTTGAAGTACGTTGCCCAAGGTCATCGCTCTGAGCAGCTTTAGTGGACACTCTCTACAACGAAATCTCTCAGATAACCTAATGATGAAGATTAAACTGTCGGAATTCGTTGTAGATATGAAAATCATTAGTGAGGAAATACCACCTCGAGGAAGATAAAAGTTAAGACAAGAATTTTTCTTAAGATGTATACCTTCGCCACTGATTGGCAGAACCGGTCGACACTGTCCAGCAGCCATCCTCTGTCCATCTTGACAACCACGAAGAGGAGCGAGAATTATGGAATATGGTTCAGCCAGTCTAGTGGCGTGGAAAAAAGAGTAAATCGTTTCACCTTGTTGGAGAATCTTGTGAAAAAATTCACAAGATGTTTACAGAATAGGTCTGCACTTGTTGTTGTGGTCTAGCCTCTCTCCAGGTGGACAGGGTCGAATTGGGAAGGATATGATAGACGTAGGTGCAATGAATTCATTAATAATATCTCGGTCTTCAGGGTTCTGTCCAGTAGTTGGTATCGAGCAGACAGTCGCGATCAAAACCAGTGCCACGATCGCCAGGAGACAGATAGAACGACTCATCTTCGAGAAACAACACTGCGGGTTACAATGTCTTCAACTGAGAACATCCTCCTTGGAACCCTCCTTTAAATATGCAGCCGCAATGTCAAACTGTTTTTTTTTTCATATTTTCTCGAAGCAAACCGGTTTGCGGTGAGTCATCAGCGGTCACGCGAAGGTCTTTTGCCGATCGTTGTTGCGGAGATGTTCTCCAATTTATGTAAAATAGTTGATAACAATCATCCGGCAGTTTCATGCTGTCTAATCACCAAATCACCGCAGATTAAGATCGCTAAAAGATCGAGAAGTTAAATATTTCAAATTCGATTTTGCTCAGAGAATGTAGTATTTAAAATAATGAATTTTATAGTAAAATGTTAAATTATATAAAATTTGTGCATTTTCGAAAAATATTTTTATTCGAACAATTGAAACACGAAATCTAATACTCTTTCGTTAGGAAAATTAATGTTAGGAGACATTTTCTATAAAAAATCAATATATAAATTTTTTTATATATAAAAATATGATCATAAATGTATTGAATCCGAACCATTATTTTCAGCGATAATATTTGAAATTTCTAATGGAACCAAATATAATATTTTCAAAAATTGCTGCATCGAATGAAATATTTTGTTTCTAAAGTTTGCTATTTTTACTATCTAATAAAATACTATTTCACCCAGCTCCGATCAGGCTGACGTGCCGCGCGGTTGTAAGAGGGACAAGCGAGGGTGAATAAGAAGAACGTTTATTGTGGAAGTACATTAACCGGTGAAATTTACGGTCCCATAAAATCGAATTCGCCCAGCTGCGTCATATTTCCCTCTTTCTTGCTTTCTTTCATCCGGAGATGTGCGCCGGGAACACGCAGCCGTGCGGTTTCGGCTGTTGATGTTACACGTTCACTGATCGCTGCATTACCACCGGCAGACGTAAAGCCATTACACAGAATGAAAAAACGTCCTACAAAGTCGAAAAACTTTCTTTCCTTATCTTGGATAACTGCTACCTATACAGCCGCTCGTGAAGAGACGTTTAGCGTCCGGCAATGCGGCGGAACACGCGAACCATTTCACCGGACTAATTGCTCAGCAGTATTGTCACACTTCCAGTTAATTGCATCTGAAAGCTGGGACCGAATGTTCTCGTAAATATTCTGTTCGACACGAGTGCCACGAGGCCGATGCTGCCCGATCGAAATGGGCCCACAAAATGTCCCACGATAATGGTACTGCCAATGTGGCTTCATCACAATGAGGCAACCAATCAGTCCCACCATCAGTTGCCCACCAATTTGCCCACAAAAATTAGCGCACAATGCCAAGTTTATGTAAAATCGCTCCCAAAAAATTGATCATCTAGAAATGATCCCACAATTTCTCTTGCAAATAACCCACAAATTAGCCCACAAAAATAACGCGCAATGCCAGATTTATGTAGAACTGCTCCCAGAAAAATTGATCTTCTAAAAATGGTCCCACAATTTCTCTTGCAAATAACCCAATAATTAGCCCACAAAAATAACGCACAATGTCAAATTTATGTAGAACTGCTCCAAAAAATTGATCGTCTAAAAATGGTCCTATAATTTCTCTTGCAAACAACCCACAATTTAGTCCACAAAAAATAATGAACAATGTCAAAATAGGAACTGCTCCCAGAAAACTAAAAGTGGGTCCTGCAATTTCTCCCACAAAAGTAGCTCACAGAAATTATTCCCCAATCCCAAAACAGAGCTGCTCCCAGAAAAATGATTGTCTAACAATGGTCCCACAAAAATACGCCACACTAAAATATCACTGGATAAAATGGAGCTAGGGAATTTGTTGAATCAATGTGGAAACTAGTAAAGCTACTCTGGGAAACGTCTGTGAAATTGTCGAGTTGCGAATTGGACCTACAATGGCCATTCTGTCTAACGAAATTGCACATCGCCAGAAAGGACCATTACAGAGATTCGAGTTCGCAATTTTTGTTGGCAACGTGCAATAGGAGGCGCTTTACTGCTCCTCGTAAATAACGATCGAACAATCGGCACGAACGTTTCTCGGTGGAGGAAAAGTTTTACTGCGAGAGCTCGAAAGTGGCACGCTTCCAACCAGAAGACGCGTTTTCTCGCACGCACAACGACGCCGACCGCTGCCATTCATTCTCACTTTTTGCGAATTTCCATCGGCCTCTAACGCGAATTAATTCGAACGAGCTGCCGTGACTAATTGCATAGGAAGTGTTTCTGGCTGGAACGTCGAGCGCACGGCACCGGAAGTGCCGGGTGGTTCTACGTTCTTCAACGTGTGCTCGCCTCCTGTCCCAATCTCTGGAACGGATGCACCTGCCGTATTCTCGCTGAATTGTTAACAAATTTTTATCGAGGATCTAGAAATCTTTCTGCTCCGGTGTTTTAAAAATATAGCGATTGTTCAGAGATTTTTTCAGGTGAGACCGAAAGAGGTAACGATTTGAAATTTTCTGAAATTATTTAACAATGTTCGAAGAGTGTTCGCTAATTTTTTCATGGGGATATCTCGATTTTTTCCAAAACTAAAAATTTAATTGTCCGTTTCGGTAGTCTAAATTTAAAGGGTATTTTCTAAGATCTTTCTTAACACAATTAAGAATAATTGATTTACAGAGTATTTCATAATTTTCTCACGAAGATGTAACAGTATTATCCAAAGTCATAAATAAAAATATAATAAATTAACCTACTGGGTATGCACCGATCAGGCTTAAAAAAATCAGCAAAATTGAACAGTTAATTTTACGTTGGTCTATAACATTTATGCAAGTATTTCTCGCAGTTTACACGCACTATTATCTCGAGCAATTACCATGCAAAGCGCAGCACTTTCTAATACAAATTTCTTTCGCAGCGTGGGCCGCGCAGTATTATTATTTATAATTGTTACGTTAACTGGAGATTATCTAGGAACATTGTATATAAACCATCAAGAGTTGCCGATTATTCGAGGATCTTCTCCACCGTTGAAGGTCACGCACACGTGACTGCGAGCATTTAGCGGTTATCTTCCAGGAAATCTCGCGGGAAAATTGATCTCCGATTCTAACCAATTTAGATAATTCGTCGGCGTTCGTGGGTGTACCAACACCGAGACAATCAATTTATGCCGGTCGATGCGGGCCGATTAACAATGTTAAAGCTGCGGAAAGTAATTAGAATTCTTGGATGGTGTAATTTCTCGCGGCAGCTTCTGCATAGATCGGAGGTTTACTGGATAGTTTTGAAACCCGGTGAAAGTCCGCGGGCACGCCGCTGTAGTGGATTCCGTGTTTTCGTTCTGTACAGGTAAACAAACGGCTGGTAATTAAGTACGACTTACGCGTCAGCGTGCTCTTTTTCTGTAATCATAATGATCGCGCCTTGTGTTTTCTATTTATATAATACGACGGGCCTTGCTATCGCACCTGTTACCGTGAACGTTCGTCCCGGCAATCACGAATTACAGTTAGGAGCGTATAACTAGACTGCGGATCATTATGCAAATTAAATATTGCCTGAATCGAATACAAGCCAGAGAAAACAAGTAAAAAATTCTTTCTTCTTTTAATTATCTTATCAAGCTAAAATTAATGCATTGATGTTCTTAAATCTTTTTAATATGTCCACTGATTTCAATGGCTAGAGGTTATGTTGAAAAATTGTACCTGATCGGAATTGTGAAAAACAAGTAGTAAAAATTGAAAATAAAATTCGTTATACATTATATACCTTCTGAAAATTTCATTGGAATTGGTTAATTGGTTTACGAATTACATTTGGACTAATGGACATTTCAAAAATGACGAAATTAAAATTATTTGAAGTGGACGCTGCAACATTTCACTATAGCTCTTCAACATTAAAAAATATCGGGATGAAATTTCCACTAAAATTCATTGAAAAATTATTCCTACCTACTATCGTAATAAATACACTTTTCGTAATCATTTTTCAATTGTCTCTTTCAATTTTGTTGTCTTAAAATAAAATTAAAAATTGTTCATTTGCTCGGTGCTAATAACAATTAATAAAAAAATGATTAACAAGCCAACATGTCCTCTTCTCCTATATACATATGCGGGGACAATTAGGAAGCGTTTAGTCGAATATTTACCACCTGCGATCCAGGCCACGGACACCGTGAGCTCTTTATTTTGTTGCGCTTCGGAAAACGAACGTGATAGCCTAGAGGAGAGGAGAAACCGAAGAGCCATCGAGCTCTCCCGATGACCTAATCCACTGTCAGCGTCCAGAGAAATGCTTTCGATTTGTATTTACGTGTAACGTAATCACTCAGAGACACGAACACTTACGCGCACACCTTTCTCCGTCCTTCTTCTTCGCACCCGTGTCACACGCAAACGGTTACGCAATATGCTACCTCGCCGAAAATTCACGGGCCACGGAATAATTTCTCCTGCGCGTCGAGCAGATGCTCGCATCAATAATTTGCTGGACCGTCGCGGTTCTTGCAGGTTGCTCGAAACCTTGAATTTCAAATCCTCTATGAAATAAAGTTGATGTTTTTGATGCACCGGTTTATTAACCGTATTTTTTATTTTTTTTAATTTTTTAAACGTATTAAAATTGTCTGAATAGATTGCAAGAAACAGAAACTGAATTGAACGTTATTTGTTCTCTTCATGATTTTAAAAGAGGAGCAATCGTATATTGATATCTTCAATTTTTTAATATTTTAACAATTATGAAATACGTTTACTCAATTTTACTGTAAATGCGTACAACTGTCCCAGACCCAAACGAGCTGAACCTGACAGTAGTTTGACAATTAATGAACCTACTTATATTCAGCTAATTATATATTCACACGAGGTGGTAAGTCGAAAACATCTTTTTCCAATGTTTCTTGCTATATAATGAATAAAACAGTTTGTCAAGAAGCACTGACCCAACGGGAGAATATCTAAATAAAAATAAATTTTAAAAAATACCACGTTTTTAAAAACGAACTAAAAAATATAATATAAGCATGTATGTATGTATGTATAATATATAATATTTTTAGTCCGTTTGTTAAAAACGTGGTATTTTTAAAAAATTCATTTTTATTTACATAATTATTTCCTGCTTTTTTAAAAATCAATTGCAACATTTGTCACCGAACAGACAGACAAACAAACAAAAACAAGAAAGCGAGCTAATAAAAACGTGGCAACAAGGATTCGCCAGTCACCTTGACATTTACAGGAAGGCTCCGTGGCCTTCCGCAAGAACGTCGACGTCTTCCGAAGGCTTGTGCAAGTTTAGCAGAAACCAGACACTGTTCTGGAAGGCCGATCCCCTGGGTCTCGGCGTTGTAGCAATGCACGTACAATGATCGCTGATTAAGCGGACGTGAAATTCTTGAGAAAGTTCTTAAACGAGCCGAAGTTAGACTAGCCGAAGCCCCACTCTCCATTTCCTGTCTCGCAGCGCACGCCGCCGTCTGTCTCACGGAGCCTTCTCTTTTTCCTTCTCTCTGCGTCTGTCGCACCGCTTAATTATTCTAATAAACGTATCGGAATGTGATTACTGTTATTAGTATGTCGTCTCGGTGCACATGAACTTGAGGGAGGTGACGAACACCGGTTTGTTAGCCAGCTACCGGTCACGCTGCTACAAAAACAGACTGCTTTTATACTATATTAATTTATACTAATTTCCGATTTTCGATGAACTTTTCGAAGAATTTCAAACTGGTGTAATAGTCCCATGAAAAAATCTGCAATCAGTTCAAAGCTAGAAGCCTCTGCTTTCTAAGGCCATGATTAATATTCAGAAAATTCTTGCACGTACTATGGTGGTAGTGGTGCAATCCATTTAATTTTCTAATAAACGTGCCCCTCCCTATAATTTCTCCAATTAGCTGCCGGCTATAAGACCAGCCATAAAAAGATCCTTCACAAAGGATCCATAGTCCGAACAAATTAGCCGACACTCATTCTCGTGTGTCCAGGTATGAGTGTTTAGTAATTCTAGAGAATTAGTAGAGGCATATCCTTCAAGTAGTACATCATAACAGCACAGACCACTGGGTTTGTGGCACGTATGAAGAAACTGAGCAGAGAAACTACCTAGTGCCTCGAACGATCTAGAAGACTTGAATGATCGAGAGTCTGGGGGAGACGTGGAGTTAGGTAACTCGAGAATTACGATTTCACCCTGCGTTCTCTGTTTAACTCATCCTTTTTTGGAGCCTGCAGCTTTTTGAGGCTTCACATGAAAATAGAAGGATATATATAATTGTGTATGAGTGCGTTGTATTGAGTTTGATTGAGCTGTGTTTGGTAAAGCTGAGATGTATTGAGTTGTGTTGAGTAGGGTTACATTATAATGAGCAAAGTTTCATTGTGATGTGAAGAGTTGTGTTGCACTGAGTTTGACTGAGCTGTGTTTGATAAAGCTGAGCTATGTTGAGCTGTGTCGAGTAAGGTTGCATTGTGATGTGGAGAGTTGTGTTGCACTGAGTTTGTCGAGTTGTGTCGAGTAGGTTTGCGTTATAATGAGCAAAGTTTCATTGTGATGTGAAGTGTATGTTGCATTGAGTTTGACAGAGCTGTTTTTAATAAAACTTAACTATGTTGAGTTGTGTCGAGTAAGGTTGCATTGTGATGTGAAGAATTGTGTTGCACCGAGTTTGACTGAGCTGTCTTGAACAAATCTGAACCGTGTTGAGTTGTATAGAGTTTGAAATGAAAGTAGGGTTAGAAATAGCCAAGGACCGAATAACGACCAAATCGTCTCGAAGCTCTCCACCCTGAGCGGCGTCTACTTTCCCCTCGTCCCGTTTAGACGGCTTTCTTGCCGCGTCGACGCATTCCCTGCCGATGGAAACAAGAAAGAGGAAAGCAGCCGGCAAAGGGAGAGGAAGTCAGTCAGAGGGGAAAAAAACGACCCAGTCGATTTGGAGGAAGAGAGAGGCGTGTGCAGGAAGTGGTACAGCATTGCCGGAGGGAAGGACGTCGAATCTAGGCCACAATCGTGTCCCTCTCTTCGTGTCTCCGTGGATATGTAGGTATGCCAGTAGCTCTCAAACAACGTTCGACATCGGTGCTGCTCACCGGGAAAACTGTTCCGGAAAAGAAACCAGACAGCCCAGACAGCCTTTCAGACGACGACGCTCATGACAGATCTATCGTTTGCACGGAGTTTCTATTCCGCGCACTCTCCAATTCAAATCTCCCGCCATTCCAACTGGCCCCGTTTGTAAACACACAGTGCAATCGAAGGGGAAAATTGTTTAAGCGACTGGTTACGCTGAATTATTGACCGAAGGATCGAACAGCTGTAGAGGAAGCGAATTTCACTTTTCTACGGAATGTTAATTCTCACCGTGACCTTAATTGATATGCAGGTAACTGGACCAATATCCGCCGATAAATGCCTTACGTGGCTCGAACAGCATGTCCAGGCATCTTTATAACGCCGGTAATTAGAGAGACTCGCCTACGAGGAGCCAACTGGCACAGCTTTCTAGGCATTAAAACTCCAATATGTCCGGAATTAATTAATCACTGTTATTATCGTCGACTTGTGTTTTCTGGCTTTCGTTCCAGTTGTAATACACAGGGTGTCTCAAAATTCCTTCAACATCCGGAAATTGGAGATTCTTGACATCATTTGGAACAACATTTTCCAACCTCCCATTTCCGAATGTTGAAGGAATTTTGAGACACCCTGTATATTGATATATAACATGAATTTGGAGAATCCTGAGATCATTTCAAGCAACATTTTCCTTTGCAAAAATCACGTCCGCGGCTTTGTTAAGGAGTTATTAACTAAAAACCAACCTGTGCCAACACGCGTCTAGCTTGCGCTCTGATTGGTCTGTGTTTTTCGTTAATAACTCCTTAACAAAGCCGCGTACGTGATTTTTGCAAAGGAAAATGTTGCTTAAAATGATCTCAGGAACCTCCCATTTCCGGATGTTAAAGGTATTTTGTATATCTTATTTTTGAAATACCCGGCTCTGTGGTTCTCAGGATTGAAGTCCAAGCAGGGGAAACGCCTGCCATTCGAATTGCAAAGTAGGACTCGTCCGGACTGTTTTCACCGAGATTTTCCACGCACGATTTATTTTTCCGCAGCGAATTGGGTCGTCGCGCAAGTTACTCGGAGGCTTTTGCTTTCTGCGATGTCTGGAAATGCCGGCGTCGATTAGAGAGAGTTTTCGGGGGAAATTATCTTTGCCGTGGGTGTGTTCCATGAAATGATAAGAACGAGTTGCTCGGCGAAATTCTCGCGAGACAACTATCTAATGTCGGATTGGTATCCCGGGAATGAGAGACAAGACTCAAAAGAATCGAAACACGAACAAAAACTGCGTCTCGGCTGCTAAACTAGAATCTCATTGCGGCGAACACGACGAATACATCAATTAGATAATGAAAAGCGCGAGCACTTTTATTCACGATTGCTCAAGAAAAAAGGAAGAGGATAATAATAATCTGATCGTCTCCCATGAAGAGGATTCATTATAATTTTAATTAAAAAAAAAGAAACTTGAATATAATGAAGTTCCATTAGATGGCAGATAGCACTGTGTGCCATTTGCAAAAATGAAGACAGGCTAGGGTAATCATTTAGGCCAATGAGGGAATTAATCTCGGAAATCTCGCTGCATCCTTGCCAGGATCTTGCTCAACCCTCCTGAGCATAGACTGGTAAATTGACAAAATTTTTATTTTATTTTTTTTATTAAATAAATGAAAGTTTGATTAAGAAAATTAAAATAAATAGTGGTAAATTTAGTGGTTGACAATTTTACTTAGAAAAATATTTTCACTTCCATTTAGTAATAAATTTAATTGAATTCGGCTCCGTTCGAAGACGGATTTGCGAATCACTTGGACGAGAGCGACGCAGCAATGCCTGGCGCCGTGGTTACACTCTCGCTTTCGAAATAATTATTTAATATCCGCAGCCACGGGTGAAATGCGAGCGGGAATGGGCACCGGGGCCTTTTCGGGCCCCTCGGCCCATCTTGCGGCCTCTTCCATCATCCAGTCTCTCTCTCTCCCCCACCCTTTCTCACTCTTTCTCTTTCTTTCTCCATCGGAGGATACGCTTTCCAGCGGTAATGAAAGCATTTTCGAAAAGCCGATCTCCAGGCGCCGCTGAACAACAACCTGGGCCCGGTTGTTTTACGTAACGGGGTGTCCGTCCGGGCCAGGTAAACATACCGGTGGCTGTGAGTTAGCGGGTTATCTGCGTTTTTAGGTGACACCGATCTAGAATTACGCAACACAACGCCGGGTCGGGCCTGTTACGTGGACGCTGCTTGTTTGGAAATGCATGGTGAAACGGGGAAGGACACTAGACATAGTTATAACGAGTCCTGGATTATCTGAGAGTTGCTCCAAATTGTGCCCCATTCGTTTGAGTACTGTTGAGTTGCTCCAAGTTGTGTTCCAGTTGTCTCAGTTGTGTCCCATTTGATTGAGGTGAATTGAGTTGCTCCAAGTTGAGTCCCATTTTTGTGAGTTGTATTGAGTTCTTCCAAGTTGTGTCCCCTTTTTTTGAGTTATACTTAATTCTTCCAAGTCGTGTCCCAGTTTTCTGAGTTGTATTGAGTTCCTCCAAGTTGGTCCAAGTTGTGTCCCATTTTTCTGAGTTGTATTGAGTTCATCCAAGTTGTGTCCCATTTGATTGAGTCGTATTGAGTTGAGTCAAGTTGTATACCGTGTACCGTCAACACGTATTTCGAGTAGCCGTGTTAGGATTAACTGAAGAGAAGCCGAAGGAACTGATGATTGGATTGTAAGCAAACGAAATGATACCAAATTGACCGAACCAGTTGAGACCAGCTCACATGCTCTGTTAATATGATGTACCACCGAGTCCTCGGTGCAGCTGCTGATGAGAAATGCAGACGAACAGGGTGCCGTGCGACATTCCATGCGAACACCGACCTTATACGTCACCAGAATACAGGTTCCCCATGTGACCGTTACCTTTTTCTACGCATTCCACTGTATTCCGCATTTTTCAGACCGTAAACAGTTCGGAATCCGCGCAATGATAGCGCCTTAATGTCTCGCGTTATGGGGTAGAAAGTATATTTTTCCACAAGAATCATTTTGCTCAAGGCGAAATATATATCCGACGTCTGATATATTGAGCAACCTCTGGCATGTTTCGGGGGAACAGAAAACATGATAATTATTCAATTATTCACGATAATGTACGAAAAATAGGAGACCATCGTCGATCTGGCCAACGGATTAAGGCGATAAAACGGAAATCTCGATGGCCATGAATATTCTAGGAATTAAGCGGACGGGACAAGGTATTCTTGTCCTGCAAGGCCATCCACCCTCCCCTCCCAAATGAAATAGTAACCTTTTTTCGCTTCTTTCATTTAGTGCTGATCTCCGGTGTGTAGTGCGAATTAGTTCGCAAGAAAATCCACAGCTCGACGGTCGCACCGTTCAACGAGAAGCTCGTTCTGTAACAGTGAAAAACGTCGTTGAAACAAACAGTACTGAACAATTAACAAAGGTGCGACGTTATCGAGCGTTTTGATCGAGTAGCCGTTATTCTATTCCGTTTGTGAAACGAATTACCTGAGGCCCCATTCACTATGACGTCCAATAGTTACTCAATTTATGAGAAAATCAACATGTGTTATACGATCAAACTAGACCTGATTGTACATTGCATAAACTGGTTTGTTAATTATTTTCGAATGTTAATGACAGGTTTGTCGTTCGTTCTGATTGTAGGATGAGGAGGAAGAAGCAAGGAGTCACAGAGGGCGAAGGAGCGTCGATTCTGCTACTCGTCGCATTGGCTCCTGTCATCTGCTCCGCCGGAATCCTGGACCCTTGGCAGTGGGCGCGTAGCGATCGAATCGAGGTCAACATACCATGGTTGCCATGTAATTATCACCAAATTTATTATTTTCCACTCAGGAACACTGTAGCGTAGTTAACTCCCTATAGAACCAATATCAAAGTCTGCTGTGGAATTAAACCACGCGCCAAATCTGTCCAAAACGGGTAGTGGGGAGACCACGCCCATAGATTTTAAGAATAGTGTAGTGGGGAGGCCACGCCTCTAATAATCTAGTATAGCATTGTGAGGAGAACAAACTCTTACACAGCTCAAATATTATAGCAGAGTATGGTGGGGAGGCCACACCTCTAAATTGTAATATAATGACAAAGCCACGACACAAAGTACAGTGTGGTGGGGAATGCCACGCCTCTAATAATCTAGTATAGCATTGTGAGGAAAACAAACTCTTACACAGCTGAAATATTATAGTAGAGTATGATGGGGAGGCCACGCCTCTGATAATCTAGTATAGGATTGTGAAGAGAACAAATTCTTACACCACTGAAATATTATAGCAGAGTATAATGGCAAAGCCACGCCCCAAAGTATCGTGTGGTGGGGAATGCCACGCCTACAAAGAGTAATAGCCTCGCAAATAAATTTTAACCGAGAATTTCAATAAAATATCTCGTCGTCGTGGTTCCTGGTGATAATTAATTGAGATTTTTCACCTTGTTCACAATAATCCGGGTGTCCTGTGAACAGTCGAGAACGAGACACGATGCTACGACGAGCTAGGCTGCTTGAACATAACCAGGAGCTGGTACCACCTCATCCACAGGCCTCTGAACGTCTTCCCTCTGCCGCGAGAGGTTATCAACACGAGGTTCATCCTGTACACGAAAGAAAATCCACTAGAAGTGAGTATACTTAAAAGTATCCGAATAAAATGAATTGATAAATGAGCAAATTTCTAATATAATGTAATAATCCAATAATCGCTCGAAGGGATTGGATTGAGTTTTGTCACGCTGTTCCAGGGCCAGGTGCTAATAGTCGCGAAAGATAAGTCCATCAAACGATCCTACTTCAATCCGAAACGAAAGACGAGATTCATCATTCATGGTTTTATAGACACGCCCCTTAGTAATTGGGTGAAGGTAAGCCTAACAAGTATCGCAAATAAATCACTAAATTCTTCGACTCGAATGAAAATCGAATAAAATCAGTAAAAGTCACTCCCACCACTGACAATGTACTGCGCTCACGCCCAAAAGGGAGTGACCTTGAGAAATGTACTAAGATCTGACATTCGTCCTTTTACGATCGTCATTTTACAATTACAAGATACCGACAATATTTTTTCACAGAACAAGCAGCTCGAGAGCAATGTAATGCCGTCGAGTTAGGCGAACCCACTGTGCGCAAGAATCGTTGATTTGATTGTTGTTTGTGTAAAAAAAGAATGACCGATTCAGCAGTCGGGCACGGTGATTTGTTTTAACCTAAATGTTCATTAACCGTAGGAGATGAGGAACGAGTTACTCAAGCACGACGACTACAATGTCATCATTGTCGACTGGGCTGGAGGTAGTCTGCCACTCTACACTCAGGCCACGGCCAACACTAGACTCGTTGGCCTTGAAATAGCTCATCTGATCAAACACTTGCAGGTACGCGAACTTTTTTTCCAACCATTGATTCCCATTAACCTAATTGAAACTACGATAACCGGTGACAAGTATCGAACAATTTTAGAATCTCTTTAAATCTCTTTAAAAATTTAGGATTGCAAAAATCTCTAAAAAAAACAAACACATTGGGATATTGTTGTAGACAAACTATAGACTGGACCCTAATGATGTTCATCTGATCGGGCACAGTCTGGGCGCACACACAGCCGGCTACGCAGGGGAGAAATTGAACGGGAACATAGGTCGCATAACGGGCTTAGACCCTGCGGAGCCATATTTCCAAGGAATGCCTAGTCACCTGAGACTCGATTATACTGACGCGAAGCTAGTCGACGTCATTCACACTGATGGTAAAAGCATCTTTTTCTTAGGTAAGGAAAACCTTCAAGGATAGCTTTGCAAAAATCTACTCGTCACGAATAGACTAGGGCTTGCAATCCCGCAGGATCCGCGTCATCTTTTAATTTATATAGAAAAGGTCTGCGTACTCCGATTTTGATGAAATTTTAATATGTTATAGATTTCGACATTTTGAACAACTTTTTCCTTTTCCAGTATAGGGGGATCGCTTTTAGTTTTCGAGATATTTGCAAAAGACTATTGCTAATACTGTATTGAATTTTTCGTATTCCTGCATTCAGTTTTTTGCAAATATCTCAAAAACTAAAAGCGACCACCCTATATTAGAAAAGGAAAAAGTTGTTCAGAATGTGTTGCTGCATAACATATTAAAATTTCATCAAAATTGGAGACCTTTTCTATATAATTACCGAATTCATTTTAATTTAAGATTAAAGGTGATTATTATATTTCATCAAGTAAAACTGTATTAAATATAAATTAGATTGAAGAACTAAATCGTTAGTCCCACGGGATTGTAAGCCCTAACCCAGACACTTTGGAAAGAAGGCATACCCAATCTAACTTAGCACACGATAAGGACTTCCAGGATACGGAATGAGTCAGCCATGTGGCCACTTGGACTTTTACCCTAATAACGGCAAGGAGCAGCCAGGGTGCACAGATCTCAGCGAAACAACCCCGTCACTGCCCCTGACCTTGATCAGGGAGGGTCTGGAGGAGGCGTCGAGGGTGCTGGTGGCCTGCAATCATGTGCGTGCCATAAAACTGTTCATTGAGAGCATCAACTCCAAGTGCCAATACGTGGCTCACGAGTGCTCCAGTTATAACAGCTTCTTGAGGGGCGAGTGTTTCTCCTGCAAGAGCAACAACAGCCTCAGTTGCGGTGTTATGGGATACCATGCAGACAACAGTCCTGCACTTGTTAGAAGACAGGCCATGGGGCAAGATGTCCTGTCACTGCTGGGATCGAAATTCTTTTTTACCACTGGCAAGGAGGACCCCTATTGCAGTAAGTACCCTGAGTATTTCTTTGGGAATTGGTTGTGGGGTGGAGTAATCTATGGTGTCACTTAGGAACACTGCCACATCTATGAATAAATAGTTAACGTTGGTTCATGCATTTTTAAATGTTGATAACAACAGATTTAGGAATAAGTGGAGCACAGAATAATATATTTTAATGGATTTTATGCATTTAGAAATGAATAGGCGTAATTTGAAACAGTGAAAACACTAAAAGAATTTGAAAATAATTGTTGCAACTCAGGTAGAACATTTTTATTTTGCATAAAGATACGCCATTACGTCACACTGCACTGCCTGCGCTAGAAATGCATAGCTACCTGGGAAAGTATCGATCGCTAAGGCAGCGGTTACGAAATATATAATTGCCGCTTTCAGGACCTTTATTCGGACGAATTGAACGACTCCGACTATTTTAGGATTCGATGTAATTGTTACTATAAATTATGGCAGGCGGCTGCTTTCTCTTCCTTATCGCGAGAAAGAAAATTGCCGCGAGCCTGCCCTAGATATCGATTGGAAAACTAGCAAACAGCAATTTCGCTTGTCAAACAAGATCAGATTTCTCGTCACCCACACGTTCCTTGATTTATGACGAATGCACATTTCGCGAAACATTTTCGACTTTCTTTTTCGTTTTTTGTAGGAAGACATTATCGACTTACTATCAACCTTGCACGACCACCGACCGCAGAGAGCTGGGTCCAAGGATTTATGAAAGTTACTCTTCACGCCGAAAATGGCATCATACGTGACGTCGACCTAACTCCCAGGTTGGACTCTGCAAATCTTACAGACTTTCCCTATTTTTCTACAAAAATAGTCTCTGTCGTCGCGGAAAACATTTGTTGTCGTCTCCTTACAATATTCTACAATTTAATTAAATAATCTCCAAGACCCAATTCTGAATAATGCTCGCCGTACATGATACTTTCGCGGAGTTAAATAATACAGTCTTGATTCTTACGTCGGACACTTGCAGCGGTTACATGAAATTGGAACACGGATCGACAGTGCGAATGGTGGTCGCGCATCCAGCGGGGGCGACCGGTGAAATTGGAAAAATCAGGCGAGTCGAACTTTCATGGACTTACGACATGGACGTGCTACAGCCGCGATCGCTATGCTTTTTCTGGTGCAACGATCGCCTCTATGTCAACAGCGTCACTGTCGACGTCATGGAGCTCCCGGGGAGAGGGTAAGTTCAATACATTATCTTACGACACTAAGAGATGCTTCCACAAAAACCCTAGAACTTTTCCAACCGCTCTATAATTTTGTACAGACCCAGAACAATTTTATTTCCTGCCTTCTAAAATTTGTTCAGAAGCCCTACTGCTGTGTTTTTTGGTTTTAATATCTCTTTAGAAGCTCTGAGAATTTTTTGGAGCATCTAACAAGAGCTCTACAATTTTCTTCAGCCACTGAACAATTTTATTTCCTGCCTTCTAAAATTTGTTCAGAAGCCCTACTGCTGTTATCTGGTTTTTAATATCTCTTTAGAAGCTCTGAGAATTTTTTGGAGCATCTAACAATTTTTCTGTAAACTCTACAATCTTCTGAGAAGTCCCATGACTTTTTTCAAGTGCTCTGCAATTTTCTTCAGACACTGAACAATTTTTCTGTAAACTCTATGATCTTCTCCGAAGTACCATGATTTTTTCCAAGCGCTCTATAATCTTCTACAGACCTTAAACAATTTTAATATCTCTCTAGAAGCTCCATGAATTTTGTCGGAGCATCCTACAATTGTTTGGAGCGGAGTACTATTATCTACAATTTTTTCGCACGCCTCGGAACGCTTATTTCGGCAGTCTACTTAACACAGTCGATTATTTAACAGGATTGTTTTCGTCGTAGTACAGAGAAATATAATTAGAAGTGTCACGCAAGCCCTGTAACAATCCATAAGAGAAAAAAGTGTTAATAATCAGGTTACCAACATGAATTTGTTCTGTCTACAGTACGGTACGTCAGCCATTACAGTATGGCCAAAAAAAAGAGATCCAAGTATTTTTCTCTTGCGGATTACTTACGTCACTCGTTCTGTTTTTTTACAATGTTAAGTGGTCGATGCCTTTGTTGAATTATGCGCAGAAAAAGGGAAACAGACTACACCAGCAAACTCTGTTCAGCAAGCAGGCAGGAATACGCGGAGATTGCTAGCGGATCCACAGCATCTTTCGTTGACAATTGCTGACAGTGTCAGCGTCCTGAAAAGTGCTCACTGTTATTGCGATTGCCGATCAAGAGACCTCGTGTTGTTCCTGCGAAAAACATGGTAATTCGGTTACTAAGATATGTTCTATCGACTCCTTCGATTATGGTAATCCGAAATTATTGAACGATCAGAGCGAGTTCGTAATTATTCTGGAAACCAAGCGGTGCCTCTGTCATACTGAAAACATATAACGTACAATCGAACAGAGGTTTATTTCCAAAAAAAGAAACAAGAAAAAGAGCTCTTACAGCGATCTCTAAACAAAATGGTAAATGTTAATACTTATCTTAAAACGCTGAAATGTCACGGGAGCATTTCATAGAGAAAATTATTTTGATAAACTCTACATAATACATACATATATCTACTTTCTTTACAAAAAAAGAAAACAAAAATCGCTCACTTCCGCCAGAATATCTTCTGGGATTGTTCAAGCACGCTGTTATAAACAATTAACGCTGATCGAAGAGAAAAAAAAACGATCCTAATGGAATTGGCACACGTCTGCAGCAGTATTAAGTATAATCAACGAACTTTGTACATCTTGTATATAAAATTCGAATAGGTGTAACTAGATAATGCTAGGTGTAGTGTAGAAAGCAGATATGTTTTTTGCGAGTGGTTATGCTATTATTTTCCAACAACAATTGCTATTACTAATTCTCTCTACGGTATTTACATAAACAAAGAAACAAAAAAAAATAATAATAATAGAAGAGTGCCGGCTCGTGGCACAACGGCGACCATCGTTTGTGATATTTTGTCTGTATAATTTAACTGTTATGTATATATATATATTTAATACATAATTTACTGGTAACTCTCGTTTCGGTAGGAATCGTACAAACCAGAGAATAAGGGAGCAACTGTAAAACGATTAACTCGTGTAGCGTTGTTTTAAGATCGTCTCGAATGTTAGAGATTATTTTTATAAACACCGTTCAATGTAAAATATAAATTTGTTATGCCATACAGAAAACATAGAGGACGCCGAATTTAATGAGACACCCTGTGTACGGGAGGAGGAGTCGCAAACAGGTGCACCTGAACGTCTCGGTAAAAATATGGAATTGAAGGTCGTTCGAAGGTGAAAAAAATATTGGTGACCTTCAAGCGGCCTTGAAATAAAAAATTTAAATATAGCTAGGGAAGTTGGAGAACATTTGGATGTTCTGTTTCTGGCTGAGTCACCCTGTACATGACTATGTTTCTTGAAGCGAGGTGAGTATAGTCGAAGAAGGCTGGCGTCGGAGGAAATAGAAACACAGTTGGGTACAGCTTGCTAATCTTTTGCAATGTTTACTCCTCGATAAACGGTTGTACACGCCAATGTTTCGTCGCTTATACAAAAAGATCATCGCGGAGTGCAGAGCTATACACGGTAACACATGATTCCTGTTTTATCTTACACGAGATTCAACAATAATCGAGTAAAAAAGCCGTCCGCGTTACGGTCAACGCGGTAACAAGGGGGTTGGTAAAATATATAATATGATATATAGTGATATACATAATATAATAATAATCTCTATTCTGTATAACATATAATTTGCAATATAAATTAATAAATAGGGAACGAGGAGTCGTAAGAGGGGTTCGGGAGGAGTCAGTGTGTTTGTACGTGTACGAGGTTGTGTACGTGTATGAATGATTAGCTTGGTAAGACTCGTAGCACTAAAATTACCATTTAAGAACATTGAAACAGGATTTTGGTGGGAGGAGCTATCGGGGTATAGAGTGGGGATAGGCGATTGGTGGTTGGTGATCAAGAGTTTCTTTCTTTTTTTTTTGTTCGTGAAGAGATTGGTGGCGGCTTGGTGATTGAAGAAGTTTCGAGAGACCAAACGAAGGTGTGAAAGATAATAGAGAATAGTGAAATAACTAACAATACTTATGAATATACAGCTGATTTCATTTGGCATAGTAGTCTAGAGCGTTCTTTTCTTCTAGCGCAATAGAATAAGGTCAGTGAAGATCATCGACCCAAGCGGTTTCTAATGACTCGATTAGAGTACGAACAAAAGCCATCTCTTTCCGTGCGTTCTCCAGGATCACGCGGGGATCCTGCGAGGTGCAGCGCAGTATGTTCGGCGCCATCACCATCGCCAGGTTGTTGGCGTCCATCTTGGTGCGAATCACCACTTCCGGTCTCGCGAAAATCTGCCCGAAAAAAATATTCTATATCACTCCAGGTTACAATGAGAAAAAAAACCACCAACCAGACACTCTAAAAACCCTGGCAATTATTCACAAAGAGGCGCCAAAAATTCCGGTGACCTCGAAATACATCTTCAAGATCAGCACTCGAGCCTGGTTCACGAATCAGATAAGACTTACTCGACTTGATTCTTCAATACAAGAATTTATTCGGTATATCGACCTTCGAAACATACTCCAAGGTCACCCGAGTGCAAGGTCCTCTCTGTAAAAGATTACGGGGACAATGTTCACCTGTAGAAACCGTATCAAATGACACAGAACCCGACGATTCAGGTCAGGCAATCGCTCCACCATCGCGGCAACGTTCGCTGCCGAGACCTCGGCGTCGTCGTGTCTCATCGACACGCACTCGGCGTAGAACGAGTCAGGTATCAGCGGTTCGTACAGCTCCCGTACCCATAATTTTAATAGCGAGGCTGGTGCATGTGCATCTTGGGAAGCTGCGAGGATCGTGCCGTCCTCGAACCTGTCCAGGCAAGCCTTCAAAGCACTAACCTCGTCCGCGTCAGCGGACACCCTGAAAATGCCCTCGGTCAGAATCCCGCCACGAGCCAACACCTGCCGTGTCAGGGTGGTTTGTATCCATGGTAACTCTAGGTTAGGGAATCTATCTCTCTGCAACGCCATCACCTCCGACAATGTCGCGCCGAACATCGACGCTCTGAAGATCTGAATCTGGAACATCGTGTCGAGGTCAGCAATGAAAACAAAAAATAACTTTTTTCTGAGAATAATTCCTTGAAGAACATACCCTGGCCTGGTCGATGTCTTCTATGGTGGCCTTCCGGGGCTGTCGCTTCCCATGAGCGCCGATCCGCTGTAGACGTCGACAGGCAACGGTAGCATAATGGCTGACCTGCACGTGGATCGGCCACTTGGCTACCTCCGGGAACTGGAAGTTAGGGTCCCGGTGTCTGTTCATGTATCCTTCTAGATAAGGTTCAAAGGTAGCGCTGGGTGGCACGAATGCCAGACAAACTGCCATAAGCTCCCAGCCCCTGCGCAGACTCTCTTTCCGCGGGTTCTCGGTGGTCTGTCTGCAGATCTGTACGTAGAGCTCGTCCCTCAACGGCGGC
Organism: Lasioglossum zephyrum; assembly: GCA_028455615.1. Lineage (NCBI taxonomy): Eukaryota > Metazoa > Arthropoda > Insecta > Hymenoptera > Halictidae > Lasioglossum > Lasioglossum zephyrum. The sequence continues at coordinate 2,720,100 of CM052325.1, read as the reverse complement.
TTCGAGAACGCGGTATTTACAATGTCCATCGCTACACTGTCCAGGGTCATGCCTACGTTCGTCTTCCGATCACCCATGTACACTTGCACCAGCCTGAACAGGTTGCAGGCCTCCCGCTTCAGTAACTTTTCACCGTCCACCACCACCAGCATCGGCTGTGGTATGGGGTCTTTCGACCAGCTGAGGATGTCCCGCACGCTGAACTTCTTCCGAAACAACAGTCTCAAACCCTTCGGCCGGCCGCAGTTCAAGTTCAGATTGTCCTGCGCGTATTTCTCGATGTCGCCGCCGCCGGCGCTGTCGTTCCTCCTCGCTTCCTCCGTGTCCAGATTGTCCACAGTGGTCCCGATGGTCGGTAGAGTACTTATGGTGCAGGTGGGTACCGTCACCTGGCGAGTGGTCGTCACGCTGTCCCTCGGGTCTGTTTGTGCTATGGTGATCGGCGGAGATGGAGGCCGCACCTGTGGCCTCGTCAGCGTGTCCGCTGTATTGTAGTAGGTTGCTAAGCCTGCCGTATCGTAGTTGCCTAAATCTGTGGAAGGAGAGACAGTGGGAGCTGAATAAGCAGCCTTAGCTGAGAGATTGTCTCTCTTTAGAATCACTGACCTGCGTAATGATCCTCGAGGTACTCCTGACTGGAAGAATCGCCCTGATTGCTGGCAGCCTCGTCATCCGCGAACTGGTCGTCGGAATCGTCCTCAGCCCTCCCGCCGATATCCTCGCCCCTTCCGCCCTCCTCGTCCAAGGAATCGTCACCTTCCTCTACTAACAAAGGATCTCCGAACTTATAACAACCTACGAGTACGAAGAATGCGATTGGAGACATGTGATCGTGGATTAACGAAACAGGGTGGTTCCAGAGGTGACGAGCATCTACCAACCTGAGAGTTTCGCTTGTTGAAGAATATAATGCTGAAGCGGCAACAAGTAATCTGCATCGGACAACGGGATTCTGTAGAACGAAGACGGAGGCGGACTCGGGTTGCCGTTGCTCCTCTTCTTCTTGCTGTCGTCCACCTCCGCAATCCCCTCGGTCTCTTCGCCTACGGCGCTGTTGCTGCTACTGTTACTGCTATTGCTACTGGTAGTGTTGCTGCTGAGCCTCTGCCTCGGCTGCTCGTGGCTCTGGCTGATCAGGTAACGCTCGTGCATCGAGTCGTCGTCGCGGTCTCTCCTACGAGATTGCTGCTGGTGCATCTGCTGCATCTTCTGTTGTTGCTTCTGCTGCTGTACAAAGCTGTAACTTCGAGCCAGGGGCTGCTGCACACCTTGAAGAACAGTTATCGTGAGAGTAACGCCGAACCGGCTGGACTTTGAAAAAAATAATGACTGCGCGAATTAATTCGTGGGCCCCTCTGGCCTCGAAGACGATCAACTTGATTAATTCGTGAAGAGGGGTTGGAACTAAACTTACAACCGATTAATTCCAGGAGCCACCAATTAATTTGCGCACTCGGTAGACCTACAAGACAGCTTACAATCCATGGAATTATTACACGCCGTGTTTCTTCTGTACTCTTTCTCTCTATCGCGCTCCCGTTCCCGTTCTCTTTCGGAGACCTCGAGGCTTCTCTGCTTGGAGGCACCGCCAAGGCCACCGGTTCCCCTGACAAGGCTCTTCGTGGGCTCGTTCCTCTCCGTCAGCATAGCGCCGTACATATCCCTGACATTCGCCTCGGAAAGCGACACCGAGCACCCGTGGTGCCTTCTTCCTATACTACCAGTATTATCTTGCTTATTCATATTACGCGAATGCATGGAACTTGGATAAAAGGCTGAAGGGTTCGTCTTGTCCAAACTATTCACTCTCTCTCTATGGTGAATCTCTCTGTCCCTATCTCTATGATAACGATTACTACTTTCCACCAGGGAGCCATACTTCTCACCCTGCGATTTATAACTATGACTCAATTGAACTTCTGGCGGACGGTATGGAGGCATCTCCTGCCTAAATAGTCTAGACTCCATTAACGAGTCGCGATATGGTGAGGTGCTCGGCTCGGGACCGTAAGAGCCTCTACTACTTTCTCTACCTGCAAAAATTCGAACGATCAATCAACACACCCTGAACAGTCTTCGTTCGATCTTAACACCTAAGTCTCAGCCCTCGCACGTTCCTCGTGCATCGAATATTCTGAACCCCCCTGTTTATTTCGATTGTCGAGGATCGTGCGAGGGTGAACGACCACGAAGAGCAAAGGTATCTCGTGCACGGATCTCAGGAATTAGAAAATAGTGACTCACATTCTTACCATTTTTATTCTTTTCCAATTCTAAGTTCCCTGCCCTACCCTCGCGTTGCGAGTCGACGAACGTCTTCTTCTTGAACAGAGGGGTGCTAGTGGAAAGCGATAAACCTAATGGCGGTGGCTCGCCCAGTGGCACGGACTTCTGGTTCTTCACGCTCTCCAGGGTTCCACTTTTGTGGCCCCTGGCTTCCAGAGTACCGCTGTGCTGTCTCGGCGAGGATTGTGCTTGGTTGGGCGCGGTCTGCGGAGCAGGGCGATGATGCTGATGACGATGAGGGGAATCCAACAGCCGGTAGCCTGGCGATTCCAAGGACGTTCGACTGTGAGAGACCGAACTGTCGCTGGAACGACCGGAGTCCTGCGAGTTATTGTGTTGGCGACGAGCCGTCGGCACTTCATGGTGCCTATGATGTTTGTTGTTGTGGTGGTGGTGATGGTGATGATGATGACGCCTCGTCGATGGCGATGGAGACGGCGGAGACGTCTGCAGGTCCACACCGACGCCGGATATCCGTGCTTTATTCGCGCTGCCGCTTTGCTGTAAATTCAACAGTTTTTTTTAATGAAACGTCCAATGTTCAGAGGTGTTTACGGTTACCTACCAACGAAGAAGACAAATTGGAACTCTCTTGGTGACTGAACCTCGTCGATCTGCTAACCGAAGGAGTTTGCGTCTGGGTGGATACAGATTCTTTCTTTCTTGGCTCGGTTGACTTCTGGTTGTCAGCTCCGCTGCTGCTCGCTGGCTCTGTGTTCTGCTTCAACGTCTGCCAACAGATTCGGTACAATTTTTCAACAAGCCGTTCGTTTCGCGAGAAATAGAGGACATGTTATTGAGTTGGTGTTATTATTGAATTCGTTCAATATCGTGTAATACGGTTCCAGAGATTCTCAGGTTTATCTCTCACGGTACTTTTTTTCTCTCTCTCGGCTACTACAAACGTCTATTTATAGCTGAGAGGAGAGCAGACAGCTTGCACACTTACAAGGGAAGAACTCGAACTGTCCGGCTTCGATTTTAATGAGCTTTTGTACGATCGAAGCATACGAATCGTTAATGATGTGCATAAAAATATCAGTCGTAATTGCTCGATGGTTTGCAAAGATATAAATAATGTAAGTCGCGTAGCCCCTAACGTGCACTCCGCGAGAGGAGGACGTCACCCGGAAATCCTCGGATCGATTCCCGTTCAATTAAAGTTTTTCTACTGCGATTTTAACAGTGTGTATAAGGCTATCCTTGAATATAAATATCTCGCGAATAATTCGTATAGTCGATAAGGATCGATACGAAACTTGCTATAAATAGTTTATTAAAAATACTACCCGATTTTCTAGTAGACCGGATTCGCCTTCAATTAATCGTTCGACGGCTGTGCCCGGGTCTCTTCCGACCCAGTTCTCGCGTATCGTATTCGTAAAAGTACTAGTTACCGTGCCCCATCCGTTTATCGGGCACAAAAAAAACTTGTTGGAAATTAATAAAAATAACATTTCCGAAGATAACACAATCTTCGTTTCCGATTATAGAAAATGTTAAGAAACTGTGACACGTTGTTAATTTATTTTGTTCGTTGAACAATAATTTTACTTTTTATTTGATATTTCTACCCTCCATCGTTTCAGACACATTATCATTCCCAGTATTTACATGACCCACCTAGTTTTTGGCAGTATCATTGATGTTATCAATGCGGCCATCCATTCGATATCTATTATCAGTGACAGTGAATCACCCACCTGGAGCTTTGCTAACGGTATGATGTCACAATCGCTCGGACGGTGCCAGACAGTTTTCTGTGAGGTTGCATTGTAGTAGTAAAACCGTGAAGTATTCTGATCGAACAGTTCCCACCATTGATTGTTGTCCGTCTTTTTCCTGCAACCAGAGGACCGGCTGTCAAACAGAACCAGAGACGGCACACAGTATAAAAAAAAAATGTGTATGGTACAAAGCATTTATGAATTCAGACCGCAACACTATAGTAGAAATCACTGGCCAATTATAAATGCTTCCTATGTTATAACGGAGAGCCATATACGATTCAAACTTTCACCTGGCTAATTAAATCGGAAAGACAACTCGATCTTAAGACTTATCTTTCCGAGAAAGTAGTTAAACATTACTGTAGCGATACTTACACTGGCACGCCAGGCGGAGGATCCCATACGCACTCTCCCGTGGTCAGATTGGCGTACATATGCTCCTGGGTGCGGGGCTCTATGATTTCCACCCATTCCATTCTACTGTAATCAAACGTGAATAGTCAATAAACCGGCGAATAGAGAAGAATCCCTCTCGGAGGAACGGATACACGACACCGGTGTAATCGTCTAAGAAAACCCTGACATTTAGAAGCTGGTATAAACGCGGATAAACCCGTCAAGGCGTGCAGGGTGAATACAATTAGTTTTACTCCGGTTCGCGCTATAATTAAAAACTCTAAAAATAATCTCCGGTGGGATAAAAAAATTGCGTGGAACCCATACAAAAATCGAACGTGACGACGTATCACCGTGCGATAAAGCACGCGGTGCTTGAACACACTCGTAACACCGGGTGTGTTAGACAGTGAAAAAAAAAATCGGATCCACCGTAAGTTATAAATAATTAATCGATATCAATTCGGCGAAATCCGCGACGAAACGGAGAGCAGCACTGAGGGATACAAAGTTTTATCGGCGATTACCTTCCCCCTAAGTCGAACGATCGGAATCGCCGTCGACACTGTCAACAAAATTCAATAAGAAAGAGAGAGAGAGAGAAGACACATACACAGATCTCGCAGGGTGTAACAATTCAAAAACCTCGCCTTTCGCCCGTAACAAAAGGGTGTTCACCCCCACCCGATAGCCGCAAATTAAAAGGAATGCTATGTTCTCGATATAAGAGCAACTTGTCTGATGTCATGCTATCCGTTTAATTGACTGAAATAGGCAGCAGAATTTCGTCGACGCATAGTTGTATACACGGAGAGCACGAGCGAAAAGAAAAAAAACTGAAAGTGACAAGAGCGAGAGCAATGAGCGAGAGTGTATATGTGTGCGCCATAGAGAAAGAGAGAGAGAAGGAGAGAGCGAGCAAGAGAGAGAGAGAGACAAGAGTTAGAGATAGAGACGGAAAGGAGGACAGGAGCAAATAATCCCATAGAGTAAATTCCTCGAAGAAAAACGATTTTTCTTCGAGGAACCCGGGACGAAGAGACCCACCCTGATGGCACCGATTCACGACCAAGGAGAAGGGCTTATCCTAAGCTCAAGGACTCGGAACGAAACTGGGACGGGTCACTGGGAAAAAAAAATTCACTATCGATCTGCGAAAGGCATAGGACCGTGCGTGTCTCTCGGATCGTCCATTCCCCTAGGAAAGCCGATCTGAAAACCAGGGCGAAAGATAAATGCTCACTTACCCGTCCGATGCCATGATCAACGGAGGAACAACCCGAAGACGATGCTCTTTATTTATTTAAACGGAGAGAAAAGGGACAGCCGGTTTTCTCTGAGCACTTCACGTCACCTCGGGAACACTTTGTGACACTTCACGGGCACGAGCACGGTGACACTTGGATGTCGCAACGTCCCATTTCCACGAGCACGAGCGACGCAGCCCCTTCATGGCAGCCCACCGGCGGCCATCTTTTTTTTCCCCGAAGCCGCTATAGCGAGACGGGAAAACCACGGACTTTAAATTCCGGGGATGGTGTGCCACACCGATATCTTATAGCTGATAGAACGTTCCTACTCTGCCGGGTGAGTACACGACTTGGGCGAACACTGTTTAGGATCGTGAATGGCCGAACAACGGTCCGGAGCGTCCATGGAGACGTCCTCCCGAACGAGTTTCTGTCATACCTCATGAACTCACATTTTCCTTCCAACACCTGTTCCTCGTTTCATTGAATTTGTTATCTAGCCGACGGCGCAGCCAGTGATAACGAGCGAGACACGCTCAGGTTAAGAATTCCGACGGCCATCTCTTTTTCCATTTCGCAGCATGTAATTTTAGACGGAATTCCGAGGGTCAGTCTCGCCGCTCGTTACTCTGGAGAAACGTGCTTCTCTCTCTCTCTCTTTCAATGTTCGGTTAGACTGGAGATTTTCATACCAAAGGCCATCTTTCTTTTTTTAAACTGACCGGTTCGTTTTTCTTTCGTTTCCGAAACGTTCACGAAGAACCGTTTCCGCGAGCAACAAACACTTCGACTGCGTTCGACAATTGTTGGAAACAAATTGAAGCGACATCTGTATTATTTACCGCATAGCTGGGCGTAATTGTTTTGACGTTTCGCCTGTTATCGTCTAGGTCACGCTCACGATGACTGTGTACTGTGATTCCCTTATTTCCGCGATGATTTAGATTCTGCTAGCATTACGTTCTTACTAGTCGTTGGAAGTATTGCGCCTTTATGGTTGCTTATTGTTCGACACGCTCTCGAGCATTGAATTTGTCGTTTTTTGTGGTTTTTTAACAAGGTAGCTGATTTGTGGAATATTGAACCTCAAATAATCACACCTTCAATCACACCTGTTTTCAAATTTAAAGTGCTTCAACTGTCAGTCAGATTCTTTTAAGTTTTCATGATCCTACTAAAGTTACGCTCTTCTTGTTGTTGGAAGTATTGCTCCTCTGAATTTGTTTATTGGTCTAACAGCTGAAGCTAAAATAATCTAGAACTTTGTTACACTATGTTATCATTTACTTATTTTTCTATACAGAGTAACTCGACTGCACCTTGCACTTTAAAGGAATCTTGAGTCGCGGGCTGTTCCAAATGCTAGGTCAGAGCAAAGGAGGAGCATGGATTGCACCGTCTCCAACGGTGGAGTCGAGCATGGATTCAGATCAGGATGTGCTGACAGTGCTGAAACTGTTGATAATAGGAGAATCCAATGTTGGGAAGTCAAGGTATGTGTTCTTATTTGTTTCAAACCAGAGAGAGAATGTATAAATAATTTCTGAAAAATCTTTCCCACCAGCATCATTCTTAGATTCACGGACAACGAATTCTACGAGAACATGCAGAGCACCGTCGGCATGGACTACAAGACCAAACAGATCACAGTTGACGGCAACACTGTGAAACTTGCCATCTGGGTTAGTCGGCTATTATGCTGAATAATTTCTTTCCAACTGAAGCATGCACGAAATCCATAATTTAATTATCGTGAACTATTTCACTGCATCGTTTTGAATAGAAATTAGATCTGAATAAAAATGTTAACGTTCCAGGACACTGCTGGACAGGAGCGTTTCCGCACGCTGACGCCCAGCTACTACAGAGACGGTCAAGGTGCGATTTTAGTGTACGACGTCACGGACAAGATGACGTTCCTGAAGCTGGAGACGTGGTTGAACGAGCTGACGACCTACTGCAACAAAACGGACATCGTGAAGATGGTGGTAGGCAACAAGGTAGACCTGCCGAACCGAGAAGTCAGTACCGAGGAGGGCCTACAGTTTGCCAGGAGGCACCAAACGCTCTACATCGAGAGCAGTGCCAAAACGGCCGACGGAATCAGGTGCTCGTTCGAAGAGCTTGTACAGAAGGTACGATTCCTTGTTTTCAAATTGATAGACTCCCTCTTAACCGAGTTAATCTGCAGATAATACAAACCCCTGGTCTTTGGGATCGACGGGATCGATTGAACATGAACGGGTTGTACGGGACCGTCGCGATGGGAGGAGCAAGAAACAGAAGCTCGCACAGAGGGATACAGTTGGCGGATTCTTCTACTGAGCCGCCTCCGAACTACTCCAACTGTTACTGCGGTTTGCTTTAACTGACCGCAGTCTATCAATTCGACCGATGATGAATTATAGCAACAGCTACACCCTAAGATTATGGTCTAACCTCGATTACGGAATTAGATGCCGACGTGTGAGAATTTAATGAACAAACACGAGTAACGCAGCATGTTAATTGTTTTGTGTATGCCGCGGGAGGGAACGTTTGCTGTACGACGGCTGATAAAAAGAGTACTATGCAGTTCCGTTTAGAGCGGGACCGATGATAAGGTTCTAAAAAAAACAGAGAGCACACGAATGATAATCTGTTGATTAGTGGGAATTACGGTTTAGGCGAATTGGGGATGGAATTGAAGGAAACGGACCGGCTAAAACAAGTGGTGGGACATGACTTTGAAGAAATAGGCGGGACTCTTTATGCTGTGGGATTTTGTACACTCTGTCCAACATTGCTGCCACTTGCGAATAAAACTTATCGGATTTAATTTCAGTTCTATCGGAAAATTTGGGAAATGAAGATTCGGGGATCTGGTTGGGTTGAATTTTTTTTCCTGAGTTTCGAGCTGAGTCGTGTCTACGCCCGTTGTCCTGAATAAAATTGTTGGTATTTTTTTTATCAAACCTCGTATGTATCAAAGATATACATGAGTTTGCTTGTAACGTGTAACTCTTTGTTATATAGTTAAATTTTATATAGCTATTTGTAATAATAAATTTGTATTCGTGTAAATATGTCTTGCATACATATATGTATACGTAGGGTTAAATTGATAGATAAAATTGGCGAGACTTCAGCATCTCATCATAATTCGGACCTTCATCTTATGAGTTATCTATTCGTTGGCTCATGTACAAGTTACCTTCTGCACAAACTATGAATGCAATGCATATCGTCGTAAGAGCGTTTACATGGCAACTTGCTTGTACCTTTGATTTTACCATGTGCTTTCTTTTCCTGATGGTCGGGCGTATAATAAGTGTCCTATAGAGCTACTGTAACGTACTTGTAAATAAAGTACTTTCCGTATTTGTCGAATCCATCGGACCTCTGACTTTTAAATGTTTTAAACTATACTAAATTCCCGCGAACGTCGAAACGTTTAGCTCACTTTATTTATCTGCAACGACATGCCGAAATGTTCTGCGGAATTTCTAGTCTATAGATTTTATAAAATCGACACTGTACGTTAATACACGTCACTCAAACAATTGCCTGATGTTGCAAATTCATTTAATCGACCATCTGACATGGCCTTTATTCGGATCGAATTTTTACCATCTGCGAGACATGAATCAACAGACGATTCGTCAGAGAGAGTGTGCGAAGGATGCAAGGTAGCCCGCAATTGTTACAATTAAAGATCGACTACGTTTTTACGCAAAATTCTTCAAATGATTCCAGGGGAATATCCTCTGCGTCGTCACGTTCATCCGAAGAATTAAATAAAGCGAACATAATTTTAACGAACAGAGGGCTTCAAAGATACCGTACATGGAGTGCAGCAAGATTGTTAGAGTTAATTACAAGTAAATTTAAACAATTCGCGGCAGCTCAATCGAGTAAGAAAACATGTACCGAGACCACAAATGAAAAACGATTGTGGGTCACTGTCCACAGCGGATTGTACAGTACAATTGTCTTAAAGATATTACTAAAGAAAGGTGATCATCTCCAGTGATTTTATAAGGACTAGTAATTAATCGGAAACTGATTTTAGGCATGTCCGTACACACTATAATAAAAGCAATGAAGCTGGGCCTTATCAGCCTGAGCTCCTGCGAGCTTTCTTACTTTAAATGTTTCAATATTTATCCATACATGCTGGAATTCGAGAATATGTGGACTTCTAAATATAATCCCGAGTTGATATCAAATTTGAGAGCTGTTGGTATGCCAGAACCAGATTGCTGGCACATTATTATATATGGAGTAGGATTTCAGAGTGCGTGTATACTTCGTTATTTGATGCTCAGTGGCATAGACATTCCTGGGATTCTAAATTGGCAGTCACCGGTCAACCGGTCGTCGGAACAAATAATTTTGTTCTTGAAACACATTGGAATAGAACAGGAAGTAATAGAATTAGCGGAGCAATATGGAATCGACGAGGAAACTGAGCAAATCTTGGCCGATCTTGGACTGGAACAAATGGAAGAGTCTTCCCATGTAGGGTTTATGATTTCTTCTCAATTTGTTTGCTGTATCTGCTTGTTTATAACATTGAATGAAATACATAGGAAATAATATGCAAATGTAGCTTAACTGTTTTGGAACCAGATACCTGCAACTCGGGGATAAACCAAAGTATAAATAAAGTAAGCGAATCAGGTAGCAGTTCTACTGTTTGGGATAAAGTAGAATACATGCAATATGATTGCCAATGTGGTCGTACTACGGACAAAAATACAGTGGATGAATTTACGGTTCAAAGGAATGATTATTTAAGGTGAGAGCGATCAATGCATGTTTGCTATTTAATTTCTATTTGGAAACTTTATTGATATCGTAGAAAAAACGTTATGGTGCCAATAGCATGGGCAATGGCCAGAACGTTGAAATACAAACCATCGAATCCTCTATACTACATGACGTACGAATTGATGCGGTGGAAATATATCAATCCTGAAAAGAAGGAGGGTATTCAAAATACGGTTGCACTAGCTACCGTGAAATTGGACCACGAACTTCTTGTTAGCACGATCCTTGTGATTTCTACCTCGTGAAAAGTCCTATTTGAAAATATCGATTAATAAAAAATAATTTTTAAACAGATGCAATGGAATGCAGAAAAGGAGCAGTTGATCAAATCTAAAAACGAGGAAGCTCTGGCAAATATTCCTTGCCTGAGATGCAGGCAGCATCAAGAATTGCATGCTACTAAACAAGCTTGCTTGAAATGCATGAAGAAACCACAAAGAAAATCCGGCGATTGCGAATTTCCAGAGATTTGCAGCGCTTGCAAAATAGAGCCGTCGAGCAAGCTTGAAGCTTGCCAATTTCCTGAGCATTGCAGCTCCTGCGAGATTATTAATAATCCTTCAAACAAGCCGGAGGGATTTCCTAATTGCTGCGACTTCTGCAGACATACTGACAAAGAGTTCAAGATGTGTGCAGTTGATCTATCACCTCAAATTGGCCATCGACTTTGTCAGTCGGAAATATTTAAAGAGTGTCGATTTCCGCGAGTCTGTAGTTCTTGCAAAGTTAACGACATAGAATCAAAGAATTTGGAAGCATGTGAAATTCCTGAAGTTTGTAGTTCCTGTAAAATTACCAAGCCATAAAGAATAGTAGCATGCTTCCAAAGTTCTTGTAAAATTGCTGACAGTTCACCGGACAAATTTAAATGCCAACTATCTCGGTTGAAAACATTTGGAGAGGGCCAATTTCTGCAAGTTTTTAGCTCTTGAAGTTCCTGAAAAATTACTATAATAATGAAAGAACGAGAAGTGAATAGAGAGTAAAATTCGTTTATTTGTAATTTGCCTTGTACACTCGTCTCCGGCATAGTAGAACGGCGTGTGTGGCTTTTATCCGCATAAGAACAATTGGTGAAACTGAAAAGGAATGGATGTTCGACATCACGAGACACGCTCGGAGTATGCAGTCGTGGCAGTGACGTGTTTTTCAGTCGCGTCTTGTAAAAAAGTATGAACAACTTATGGTACCCGAACAATCATTCTCGATTTTCTCAGGGCGCTCGACTGACACAGCTATCAAATAAAGCGACAATATAAAAATTTCGATTACATTCACTAGGGGGAGGGTCGGGGGGCAGGGAAACACACGAACAGTAAAATACGAACGCGTATACGTGAGTTTTCGACGGTGTACGTTACGTGTGTGTGTGTGTATTGAACCACACTCGTTTATCAACAATGTATACCCTTTGCTAAGACTTTCTTTGTTGTTTGTTTAACTGCAACACAATACTTAATTTATAAATATGACCAACAATGCTGGCGCTCGAGGAAGCATCGCGACAGAACAGAATAATAAAAATGTTTGCAACACATCTATGTTCTTAACTAACTTCTGAAGAGTTCATTGTTATAAAAAATGAGAAGGCATAATTCATTTGAACCGGTTCGTAGCTGCTAGACTGTCGATCTAACGCATTTAAGAAGTGATGACCGAAACGAACATTTGTCACAGGAACTTGTGAATTCTCGTTCAAAAATTCCACCTCGATAAATAATCTATTTAAAAACGTATAATCTCGTATAAACACCTGCAGTCTAGCTACGATTCAACCTTGTTTTTATATACAAAGTATAAAACTGATTTTTGCAGATTTAACACTTGCGGTCTGTCACGCGATTAAAAACGAAATAAATAAATAAAACGTTGATTAGTCTTGGATTTAAAAAAAATAAAACAGAATCTCAATCAATGAGAATGTAAGAAACAGAGATGACCGCAAGGTGTTAATGATTCAGGTACTACTGCAACGAATCAATGTCTGTCTGTTTGCTTATCGTTCGCTCGGTGTTTACGAAAACATCAAAACTATGAATGGCGAGGTCGAATAATACGGTTCCTGTTCTGGTTATCCAGCACTCTTCCTCATACGTGTCAACTATGTTCCATTTCTGATCGAAGATGCAGAGTATTTCAATAAAATAGCAACGTATCAAAATATATTCTTTTTCGAATCTATTTGTTTGGTCTATATCCTGAGCTACTAACAAAACGGGGTTCCCTATTACGGTAAACATTCCTTCGTACGTTAAGTAAAGGGTGGAAGTACATTATATATATATATGTATGTATAATAAAGTAATTAGTTTAAGTCTGTATTCAATATGGACGTTTCTCGCAGTCTATTCGAAGAGAAATATATTGTATATATTTCTCCATGTATGTTTGTTTTCTTTTTTTTTTTTTGTTATCGGAACAATGTGACGATTTCCGGTCTTGTGAATCCGTTCGTGGTTAAAGAGTGGGTTTGCGATGAACACAGAAAGAATTTCTTAGCACGCTGATAGAGTAATCTTGCGGTTTTCTCATACTCTTTTTTTCCATTTTCGTTCGTTTTTGTTTTACCTCTACTTTGCGAATCGTTATCATCTAAACAGAATACACTGGAAGTTTGTTGATCTTGGCCTTTTCCTCCTCGGACCCGTCCCGGCAGATCATAAGCGTATGAGAGATGCCGCAGGTAACAGCAGTAATGTATAAACCTTCTAATGCCGTCACCTCCATCGGCGTGGTCGATGACTTGCGCATGTCACCAAAACCCTAAACAAAATACATTGGCAATTTTAGACGCAATTCCCTTGAATATTTAAGCAACACAAACGTATCTTTCGCGTCAGAAAATCGTAAATAGCGAAATCAATTAATAAAAATTCATTTTATAATTAAATATCTAGGCCAGGGAGTTCCAACTGGTTTCCAAATCTCTTCCCACGGAACAGGGACGAAATTCTAGGGAAGTACCTAAGCTACATATTAGAACTCCCTGATCTAGGCAAATACAGTAAATTGGTAAGACAACAATTAGCATTGAAATGTAGTTTACCAATTCCCCGAACGTCGGACTGGCGCCCCAGGCGATGACGGACTCGTCAGCTGCGACAACCACGCTGGTCTGCGAGCATCCGACGCAGCGGATCACCCATCCAGACAGATCCTGGATCGGCTTGGGGTACATGTTTGCCTCGCCGGTGCGTTTGGTCTGGCCAAACATCAAGGCAGTTCCGTGAGCGTTGATAACGATGCTGTAACTGCTGCCGCAATAGACAGCTCGAACACCTCGGCATGGTGGTTCTAATAGCTTGATGAGGCGAGGCACCAGCTCGTCTCTCTGCTCGTTGTGGCCTAGACGACCTATGCCACCGAATCCCCATGAGAATGCACGGGTCTCGCTGTCGATCGCCACGGTATGAAAATGGCCGCAACTGAAGTCCGTGATCTCGACACGGTCCAGCGGCGTCACGTGACCGTCCTTCGCTCTCTCGACGTAAAGAACGATTCTCTTAGGCACTTTCTCGAAATGGAATCCCATCTTGGTATTCGTTACGAAGTATTTGCCGTCGGTGTTGTGGCCGAGGGCGCCGTACTCCGGGCTGCCGAACGAGTGTAGCCCACCCTTAATGTCTAGGATCATTGAAAACTCGACGCCGCAGCCGACTTTCACTATGGGAGGGCCGGAGTACTTCACTTTGGTCGCGGACAGGATGCAAGCGTCGTGTTTCCCGACGCCGCATTGGCCTAACTTATTGTCCCCAGCCGCGAACACTATTCCACGGCTCGTTAGGAACAGCGTGTGATTGCGGCCGCAGGCTGCTGCTATCACCGTGTGACCTTTCAGCGCTGTCACCTCGGTTGGCTCGTCCTTGCGCTTCATGTCGCCGACACCTAGCTGACCTAGAACAGACAGAGCATCCTCCAGTTAGATAACGAACATTCTACAAGTCTCTACTATCCGGATGATCTTGTTTCACCTCGTTTTCCAACAGGATAAAACAGGTTCCACCGTATTCCCTCTCAACAATGGTTACCTTTATCGTTTCTACCAAAGGCTAGGCATCTGTTGTCCTCGGTGACGATAATACTGTGAGAGGCGGCGGGACCAGAAGTAACCAGTCTGATCCGTGCGCCGTTCAGATTCTTGAAAGTATGCGGGGTCCATAAACTACGGCCCACGTTAGCCTTGACCCCTTTTGGTGGGGCCTTGCGACCTGCCATGTCCCAATTCGTCAGGCCACACATGAGCAATGTTCCTGGCTTTCCCCATCCTCCCTGGAGAAAACAAAACGACTGTTAACATCAACAATTCCTCTGTGCTCGACTCAAGTGTATTTCCTACAGGAAACACCTGGAAACCAAATTCTTAGGCCTCGCAGTTAACCAATTGTTGCTTGAATTTAAATTGAGGACCGCTATTGTCCAGACAGACGCTGTTGCGTACAATGCGACCAGCAAGCGACTCACCAGACAGTATATCCTTTAGCATCCAAATCAAGAAGAACGTTGATTGAATTTACTAGAGAAATATATTGAACAATAAATCAGTATGAGCCAATGTAATTTTATTCTTTTCAAAGGACCACGTTAGTATTTTTTAATCGGAAATCGGACGCGAATTTTCAGCTGATAAACCACAAGGACGATTCGTCCTCTTTGGCAAAATCAACAGTGACTTCGGAGATGAACGGAGAAAAGGCCGTGTCGATTTTTTCGGGATCTCTGCGGAGAGGTGAATGGGATTAACGGTGCAACCCCGACGAGGTCGATTAAAAGATAATCGGTGTTGTACCCGGGATAAACAAGCGATAGGAGAAAGATGGAAGGGATCCTCACCTCAGGTGGCGGCAATTCCGGGAAACTGGAGACATCGGTAAGGTCATCCTCGGTAGCGTCCTCAACGTCAGCGTTCGAACCGGTCTCGGCGTCATCGACAACGGACTCGTGCTCGCTGGAAATGTCCTCGTCGTCGTACTCGACCTTTTTCTGCTTGGCCCGGCCCTTCTTCGCCGCGGTGTTTTTCCGTTTGGTCGACATTGTTTCCGCGAACGACCAGGCTACGTCTATTTGAAATGAATAATCGGATTTGAAAACACTCTGGTACGCGGGAGACGCGGGCACAATGACATTTATCGATGTAATGGCGCTGAGGACCTGTACTCTGTTCGACAAATGGACAACAAAAACGCGGCCACCTGGCGCTCAAAAATCATAATAAAACCATGCTCCGGTGATAAGTACAAAGCAAACGCGAGTTTATGATTGTAAATCGCCGAGAGCGCGCCCCCCCGTGTTCCTCGTGTTCGACTGCGCGGGAACGAGGGGATCGAGACGCGATTTTACAAGATTGCGGGAAAGTTCAATCCGCTGCGCAATGGACTCTGTTATCGCAATGCTGTCTCGAAAAATTCTCGTGACCGTGGCCTGAAAATATGCGCCGAGGCCCGTTCGAAATGTCCTCGAATTGTCCTGGAGATCCTGCGCCAGGCAGCAGCCTGACATAAATTCTGGACAATAAGCGAATCTCACTAAACGCAGACTGTGTAGCACTAGACCAGGGGTTCCCAACGGGATCCAGATCTTAGACCGTATATACTATTTCCCGCTTATTTTTCGAACATTTATACTTGTAGATAATTTTTAAAAATACGAAAGTACAATAGTTTTATTTATTAACAACGTGACCTTCTTATCTTTGTGTGTAGCACATTTATTTAATAGAATATATTGCTGTTTCAGATTTATCCATCGGCTTCTGCAGCACAATCGAGGTATTGCAGTATAGTAGTAGAAGTCTAACGGTGCGTCGGGTTCTCGCGGAGCAACTCGACAGTCTTACTATAAATGTTTAGAATATAATTTATTTGTACATGTACAAAGCAAACACTTGTTGTATGAATATGAAAGGAATAAATAAAGAAAGTGTGATAAACTTATTTGCCGTTTTATTTGTTGAATGCCAATCTTTTCCCGAACATCCGATTTTTCGTTGAGTTCCACCACTGAATTTTCGACATTTTCGAGCGTCTGACTTGCCGTTGAGTTGTACTACTGAAAACCGGATACCTCCTTCGACATCATGTTCTCCTAATACAGAGTTCAATTTTCGAGGTTTTCGAAAATTTTCGCCAATTTTCGACCGTCTGACTTGCCGTTGAGTTGTACTACTGAAAACCGGATATCTCCTTCGATATCATGTTCTCCTAATACAGAGTTCAATTTTCGAGGATTTCGAAAATTTTCGCCAATTTTCGACGGTCGGGAAAAGGAAGGTATCAGTAAGGAATAGGTATTTTAATTGATATATTCACAGACGTATTTTACTATATTCTCTTTATTAATTCATTCTACATTTATACATATACATATAAAGTATTTGTTTTTTAAGTATACATAGTGTGCGCAATATTGCTGTATGAAAAAGAACTAGACCCTTCAGGGGGGGTTGATCTAGGGGAAAGATTGAGAACCTCTGTGCTAGATTATTCCCTATATTTGAGGGGCTCGCCTTCTACTGGAACGTTCGCGAACCATCGAAAGCAACGTCATGCTTATTCGTTAGATGTTGGATGTCGTGAGTGTACCCGTCAATTTCGCAAGACGTGTTTTAGTATATATTTGGCCTGACTTGAGTTCTGAATGGATTAGTCACTTGAATTGCTGCTGCCAGCCAGTCGTTTGTTCTACTTGTTTCACTGAAAATTAAGACGCATTAACCGCGGGAAACTGTGCGTCGAGAAATTTTAGAATACCGTGGAAATTATCCCGCACGATGTATCTGTGATACGCAGAGTGGCATGCTCGAACTGTCAGGAGGAATTTGGAAAAATTCATTCTTCGTAATCGTGAGTATGTGTCGATTCAAGAAACATCCTTGAAACGTTATCTCAAGTTTTAATTGAATAAAATCGTGTCTTATTCGATCTAGGAAATAAAATTTGAATTTCTGCGTTTCCAGATTTATATCATAAATAATGGAGTTTCCAAACCTGGGAGAACATTGTTCGGAGAACAGCTGCAACCGTTTAGACTTTCTACCTCTAAAATGCGATGCATGCTCCGCGATCTTTTGTACCAAGCACATATCGTACACCAACCACAGCTGCCCGAGTGCTTACAAGAAAGATGTTCAGGTCCCTGTCTGCCCGCTGTGCAACGAGCCGGTGCCGACCAAACGAGGAGACCCTCCTGACATCGCCGTAGGTCAACACATGGACAACGAGTGCCAGTCGAAGAAACCTAGGGCAAAAATCTTTTCTAATAAGTAAGATGTCTAAACCAACTCTAAAGACACACATATCCATTTCAGAGTAAAACTATCCTAAGTTACTGAGAGGAATAAGCGCAATAATGAAAAAATGGGACTTTTCAATAGTCAAAAGTGCTAGATAAAAGATCAATCTAGTCTAAAGCTAGGCATGTAGCTATTTTCATAAAGCTGCGACAGCTACAGGCCTAGATTTTTCTTTTTTCTAGCGCTTTTAACTACTGAAACACCCCGTGTTTGCATTATCAAGAAATACAAAGGCATATCACTCACCTTTGCAATCCTAGAAACATGTCTAGCCCCTTAACTAATGTGATCCCGTTGATAGAGCTTCATTGAATGTGTCCTATTTCAGATGTTCCTCCAAGGGCTGCAAGATCAAAGAGATAGTGCAGGTCCGGTGTTCAGAATGCGGTCAGAACTTCTGCCTGAAGCATAGACATCCGACGGACCATGCGTGCGTAGGTCAGGAGGAGGCGACCAGAAGAAGAAGACTGGATAAATTAGAAAATAACGTTAGTGTAAATAGGAGAAACGGGGAGATCATGAAGAACTATCAAGGGAGCATCAGCGAGGACGAGGCTCTTGCCAGAGCTCTTCAAGCTTCGATGCAGGACGAGGATGCTGCCAGACGACGAACAGTCGAGGTCGGGTCTTCTGGAAGCAGAGACAGATGTAGATTATCTTAAAACCAATCTTTCCATTCCACATTAATCTCTTCTTCGATCGCACAAACGTATTTAGAGAACTCGTTACTTCGAATCTTTGCTTCGAAAAGACTCGTGGCAAGACGAGATTGTTCTAGTTCATGCTATATTTAAAAGGAATCAGAGTACCTTCAAGCTTTCCATTTTACAATTTCGAGGAGGGTGCACTCTGAATCTTCATTATCTATTTGTAACATTTTTTCATAGAGTATATTTAAACGATGAATTGAGAGCGTTTCATTGAATATCAAGAAACGGTGGGCGTGTTTTACTTCTCGCATAACTATACCTTGATAACAGTTTTCTCGTTCAAACTATATTGTCTTCGTAAGAGTCGTGAGCAATTTTAAATGTACAAAGATCCACGTAGATTACATTCTAACACTCGGAATATATTTATTTACGGGAGCTTCGAAAGTTTTCCCTCGGTCGACACGTACTATCTACACGAAATTTTGTCGTTTTTGTATTTTTTATACTTGTCACGTACACGAACGACATTGTTTCTTCGCTTCTATTGTTCTACGGATGATTTTTTGTCAGTCTTCAGTGATATTCTATAATAAGTCTTGTATGTGTATGTATATGTAAGTGAAACTAGACTGCGGATGTTTGTGCATTCATGGCTTCTGACAATTTTCAAAAAATGGTAGAGTGTAACAGAATTAAAAAATTGAGAATTGCATAAACATCCGCAGTCCAGTTCCGACGATGATCGTCGATCGAAACGTACTTCAAACCTGTTCGTAAAACATTGCAAAAGGACTATCTTATTCCCCTAGCGAGTTTAACAAATAATTATATCTACGTCACCTGCCGAATTCCCATGGAGATTTCGAAAATTATCAAAAGGGCAACCTCGATAATGAGTGCCTTAGTAGATAGAGCTTAGTTTTTATTGAAAATGTACGGATTCATTGTACGATACAATCGATTTCTAGACAATTTTACGAAATATTGTAGGACTCCGGGAAAGACGAGGGAACACCAGCCACAAACCACGGAACCCTCGGACTTCCTCTAATCTCCAGACTTATTTGATCTGGGGCTCCTAATCGCACTATTTAAACTATTTGTACTATTACCAGCTTTAAGTTATAACCGATGCATTTCACTTCCTAATTTTCCACCTTAAATCTTTCGAAATGTAACTCTGATCGCAATGACAATTTTAATTGTTAAAAGGAAAATAAAATTTATATATTTATCGAGCTCGGTTGTCATTATTTACACGCCTAACAAATAAATTCCTTCGGAATCGGGCAACAAAGAAACGAACGCCCCAAGCACGTCTAGAAAAGTCTTATTTATTACATTGTTTATTGGTTGTCTTCGATACATGAATCATACCAATTACTTTTCTGAATCACTCGATCCGCACACATCTATCTCTCTCTCAGTCACACTCTTTTTTTACCACATATCGTTTGTTTCATTTTTTTTATCTTTTAAACTGGAGCGAGCTTTTTTCTTCTTAATACGCGTACACTGTACGGAAATTGAAGTAATATATAATATATATATATAATACAGCGTCGTTTAAATTACATCTCAATTATTCTTTTAATTGTATATAAAAACACTTGACAAACAAAAACGGAACAACTTAGAGTCTTTTGTGGAGCTGTGCCATGGGGGGACACGATGGGGCAAGATGACTCTATTCTTTTCTTTACACAATACATATATATCATATATGTATGTATATATATATAATTTATATATATATATAATGAGGGGGAGGGTGTACGAATATTCTCGATTGCAGCGTACCATCGGTAACACACACTCTTTGTGATGATTTATCATCCTCTCTCTTCGACTGACAAAAAGCACGCTTCGTAGTACACGATACGAAGAATTTAAGACTAGGATTATTAAAAATGTTTCTTTCGTTTAGGCTGCAAAGACAAGGCCATGGTGTTAGACTAAAAAAAGAAATCCTTGCTGGGGTGGTGGTTACGGGGGTAGATTTGTTTTCACTGTTCAGAGATTTGTTTCGCGAACACCGCGCAATGAGCCAGCGTCGTTCATTCCTCCCAAGTTTGGTTCGTAGTAAAGGTCTTTTTGTTTCTTCTTCTTTTTTTTATGTTATTGTGACGTTTACGTTTGGAAAATGTTGGTGCGTGTCGCAGCCACACAGCTCCTGGAATACAGTCTGTGTTCGTGTCGATCACGACAAATCTCTTTACAATTCGTCGTGCTCCTAGGACAAAAACAAATCAATTTAAGTCTCGATCGTAAAGATGCATTCATGAGAAATTATTCAACAAATTTGTTTCTTTGCTAAATTTCCTTTTCAGGCTAAAAATTTGATATTCTCAGTTTAATAAATTAATTGTTACTTACTTCCACGTCTGGGACGTTATTGTCCTCCTCGTCCGCGTCCTCATCCTCGTCTTCGTCCTTGTTATCCTCGCTCTCCTTCGCCTCTTGTCTCTGTTTCAGATCTTCTGCGTCCTGAGCCTCCTTCATCTTCTTCTCACCTTCCTGAAAGTTCATCAACCTAAGTCTAACGTTCCGTAATCATCTCACAGCGTCCAATTAGACTCTGATCGATCAGTAACGAGGAATTCCAGCTTTTTTATCGCTCATTCGAATCAGCAATGCTTTTCTCATCATTGATTCCGCCTTGCTACGTTCAACAGACCGCGGATATTTATGCAAAATACAAACTTTCTGTATCAACTACAAAAAACAAGACTCGCATAAAAATGCATTTCTTTTTTTAAACTTTGCTTGCATGACAGAGGTGTCACTGAAAAGTGCTGTACCACTATTAAATTTGTTTGTATCATGTTCATATAGAACGGAAATATTCCAGGTCCGATAAAACGTTTGCTTTCGGAGTTCGAATGATTCCGAGAGTGCAGAGAGTCAATGGCTGCAGTCAATGGAAAATAATGGAACTGTTCAATTCTTTCGATACTTCGATAAATGTATAAAAATCCGCTGTCTCGTCGTCGTAGGACCTTGATCGGACTTACAATGGTCGGCGCCCAGACTTCTTCGCCGAACTTGCGAGCGGCTTCAGGGTCGTCCGTGATCATCACGTTGTCGAAGATGGTTCCAGACCTCACTTGCCACAGATCGAAGCCGAGAGCGCAGATCTCGTCCCTCTTGTACAGATCTGGGTCCGGAGTGTACTCGGGGTTGTCCATTTCTGGGTGAATCCATGGTCCCTTGTAGTTAGGATTATCGATCTGCTTTGGTTTCCATGCGCCCTGCGAGCAAAACAAACGCTCCATCAGTTCGAAGATCTCGCAACGCGCCATCACGAAAGATATAACCGGATAAGGTGGGAGATCGAATGTGCTCGAGAGTATTAAATTGATTTTTCATTAGCTGTAAAATTGGGTTTTAAAGAATTCTGATGTACTCGTACTTTGAACTCAGGGTTGTTGATCATGGAAGCCTCCCATTCACCGTCCATCTCATCGTCCCAGTCCTCTGGCTTGGTTGCCTCGGGGTCGGGAATGTGTTCTGGCTGATCCCAGTCATCAGGCTTCTGATCATCAGGGTCAGGGATGGTGGGCTTGTCGTCCCAGTCAGCGGGCTTGCTCTTCGACGGGTCCTTGATCTTCTTCGGTGGCAGGAAGTCCCAGTCTGCCTCCAGATCGCCAGATTCCACCTCCACGTTGTCGATGAGAACCTGAAGAAACGACCATCATCTAATCACGACGCTGCTAATCGACGAACTTCATCATCTTTCGAGTAATACAGTATTTCCATCGCATCGCGTTGATACTAGGGCTGTTACTCTCCTTCAAAGGTCGAAAATTTTGAAGATTCGAGTTAAAGCTTTCTTTATTTTTTTATATTCTGTGAAAATTCTGTCAAATCTTTTATTTGCCGAAACTCGTAAGTTCCCTTCATTCGTTCGAAAAGGTAACAGACCTAATTGCTACCTCAAGTAGCTAATTAACAAGGACACTCTAAATGGCTTCCACAGCAATCGCTATTTTCGAGAACAACGCGATCGTACGAAGGAAGTACTGTATATGTCGGTCTTTGCTTTAACGAGTAGAAAATCAGATCGCAACTCAAACTAAGCAAGATAATCTTCGCTCTTCGAGGTCTTTCAGCACGTATTCCCCACAAATGATCAATGAGAATATGTGACTCTAGGCTCGATAAATTGATAATATCTTTACCCATTCAAGACTTTCTCACCTTGTAAGTGTTATTAGGTTTGACGATCAGAGTGTACAGATGAGTGTAGACATCGTCCTTGCAACGGATATCCTTATTGATCAACAAGTTCTTGCCTTTGTAGCTGAAGATCACATGAACCTTCTTTGTTCCGGGACCGCAGATATCGGGTCCTAAAACGAGGCGAGTAAGTTCAAGCAACTGTGTTGCGGCGTTTGAGGTCGTTGGACTTCTGCCAAACGTGAAATCATGTATTTCTTTTGCACCAAAGTGGACGCACAATTTTAGGAAATGATTTTTTACTAATAATATTCTTAAAACCATGTCGTATACAACATCAATGCAAATTTGAAAATTTAGAAGAATGTTAATTAAATAATAGCAGATAATAGCAGTTAGATAAAATTATAGTGTCTCTTAACAGGTGCCTGAACTATTTATGAAAACTATATTCAGGGCATATGTAAGACGTTTACTCTCCGAGGACCATTAGCACCAATGCACCATCGGATGCGACCAGTGACTCTAGGCTCGGCTATAGTCGTTAATTGTTACCAATTCTCACCGAACATAATCTGGTAGGGACTCTCTCCGTGCATGTCCTTCTGGTTCAACGAGCAGTCGAATACTTTGACATAGCCACCACCGCAATCGATGTTCTGTTCATGCTTAACACTGAACTGAATTACGAGAGGCTTGTCTTTGTTGCTGAACGGTTCGAACTTTGTGCTGATGGCATAAAATCTGGCATCCTGGGATGTCTGGATACCTGATCAAAGAAACATGGATAAGTTGAGCGATAAAGAATGTTTTTGACGATACCAAACTGCTAGCTGTATTTTTACCTTTATCATTCTCTGGTTCGTTCCAGAACTTTCCATGACTCAAAACGAACTTCCCGAACTCCTTTCCTGGGTGCTCGGAGTACACCCAATTCTTCTCCCATGAATCTGAAAAAAGAATTCGTTGTTGTGAATACTTTTTTTAATTTTTTATTTTGTGGGATTCATGAAGTTCGACTTTTTGCAGTTTACATGGAAAAATATATTTTTGTAAATTCTAATTGAAATTTTTTATTCAAAAGTATTTTTATAATTTCGAAAACTGTGTTAGGATTTTTAAAAGATCGAAAAGGAATTTAATAATTCGGAAATTATAAAAGAATAAATACAAGTTATTAAAAATTAAGTTTTAATTAATAAAAAATTTCTAAAAAAAAGAATATGGGGAAACAATTCAAAATAAATATTTCGTACCCTCTCCAGTCATGAATAGGAGCAAATAAAATCTAAAAATAGTAGGAGCAGAATCCAAACGCAGTCCGAAATTAACCAAAAAATATAGTTCCAGTAACAAGTGCGCATAAATGAAAGTTTAAAAATAGTCGATCAAAACTCAAAATTGCTACACGATTCCTCGAGATAAGGAAGCAAAAATAGCCCTGAAATCAAGTTCGAAACGTACTCGAAAATATTCCGCTTCCTCTGTACCGGGGAAAACTGAAATACCTTGGGCGCATCGAAGGAGATACAAAAATCCGGCTGAGAATTAATACGAATCATCAATGGGGAAGAAAGAATTCGTTAAAGCGAGCTCGAAACCCAACATCTCGTCGAATTTCGAGCCACGAGGTGTTCGGTAAGCTTTGCCTGTACAACACGGATCAACCGATCGATCGCGCGTCATGTCGGCGTAAGGAACGCCAGTGCCACGAGACATTTTTCCGTGGCCACGTCCGAAACAGTTTCGAACCCGAAACCTCCCACAAACCCATTACGAACATCTTCGAACCCGGAAAAAATGAAAGCAAGCCGTTACGCGACGCAGAAATCGGTTTTCGAACGAAGAAAACGCAAACTGGACATAGGTGGTAGGGCGTGTGGTTACCAAGGAGAAATATACAGCGTGTGGCTAGCGGCACAATACAGAAAGAGAGGGAGCCCATGGGAAGGGGCGACCGAACGGAAAATATTTTACGGGAAAATCCAGAGAAAATTTGTACGTGGGTGTGGTTCGTGGAAACCGTGGGAGACTCGTTTAATTTTCTAGAACCCGGTGTGTTGGAGTATGGGTAGACCGAATGGATGTATCCAGGATTTGGCACAGGAGATTATGAGATTTCTTTTTTATGCTTGTTTTACTCACCATCGAGAAACTTCTCCTCGAAGTAGACCTCCGCGGTGACGAAGGTGCACGCAAGCAGAAGCAGAAACGAGCAGAAGGACTGCATTTTGAGACGCCGGGACGACGAGAGTCCACACACGACGATGATCCTCTTTCCACGATGAACCAGCCGATAATGCCCGAGCCGTGGACGTGGTTGGCGAGTTAGCAGCCGCCGGGGTAGACAGATGGAGGGCCCTGATTGGTTCGAGGACAACGGCCAATCAGCGCCGACCACGCTTGACCAACCAGCCGCCGCGCCGTGGCAGACGCAGACATGCCGCGACGCACATAACCTCACGTCACTGATTCTCCTTATTTTATCTGTTGTCGATAGGGAAGGAGATACCTGGGCAGCCACGCGGTGCGCCGTTCTGATTGGCTCGCGCGATTTCCCGCTATTTTCGAATGTTTCGTCGCGGTATCCGACAACGTTCGATTTATTTTGTTAGATTTTAATGGTTCAAACATTTCTTAGCAAATTTTTCTCACCACTTTGGTAAAGTTGAACGATAATAGTCTAGGATCTAGGTTTAGAAATCCCCAAACCGAGATGGAGAGACAAACGTAGAAGTTATAATGGTAATTATATGGAAAAGGTCTGCGTACTCCAATACCAATTTGTTTTACAAAAAAATGTTAAAGCCTGTGAATATATATTTCAGTTTTTATGCGATTGCAATCTTCATATCTAGAGATTATTAATTCTGTCATTGTACACTAACTGTAAGACTACTGTTAAAAAATATATTGCTAAAGCCGAAATAAACCTATAATAG
Source organism: Lasioglossum zephyrum (assembly GCA_028455615.1). Lineage (NCBI taxonomy): Eukaryota > Metazoa > Arthropoda > Insecta > Hymenoptera > Halictidae > Lasioglossum > Lasioglossum zephyrum. The sequence continues at coordinate 2,694,564 of CM052325.1, read as the reverse complement.
CTTTCAATGGCTCAATAAAAAAAATATAATACATATATGCTGTATTGGTCTCAGTTCATTTTATATTGTATAATGTGGAAACCTTTTTAGAAACACTGGGTGCGTGTGAAATACTGAGTGTGGGTGTGTGTGTCCGCCCCCTGTTTTCTCTTTCATCTGTACACCTTTAAAATGTAAACGTGCAGGAATACGAAAAATTCAATACAGTATTAGCAATAGTTTTTTGCGAATATCTGAAAAACTAAAAGCGATCCCCCTATATTGGAAAAGGAAAAAGTTGTTCAGAATGTGTTGCTGCACAACATATTAAAATTTCTGAGAGAATAAAAACGTGGCAAAAAAGCAACGTCCTGACTACACGTGTCCCTAAAGATAACCAAGTTCTACCCAGCGCCGAATAAATACACCCACAATTTTCATAATTATATGCAGTCGACATTGAAACCATCATTTTTTCCACTTCCTCCGATTCCGTAGCCTGTTAGGTCGCGCACGTCCTTCCGCAGACACTTGTGTAATCGCACGCGACGCACTAATCTCTCGATAAGAGCGTCAGTTAGTACACAACTCTGGAAAAATGAAATATTACAGTTCTCGTTACATCAAGAATATCACACCGGCAATCATTTTGTCTGCAACATCGACTGGCTTCAGCCTTTCCGAAATTCTACTGACTTCTCATGATGCAAAACATGGCGAACAAACAATTGGGTTGGTTGGACACGGTTTGTCTACTGGAACAAGCTGTTGAATCAATTTTCTGTTTAATAAACTGCGAGAATTGTTTACTCTGGTGCAACAATGTGTCTGCGTATTACTGAGACATGTTCGAAGGAGGCTAAACAGCGGATTGGCTTTCGAATCGCATTGTGTACGAATTGTTCCCGTGGCAACGGCTTCTCCAACAAGTCCGTTCCGGTCGGGGCTGAATGAAAATCCACAAGTGAATCCAGTGAAGCTGTCGATCCAGGTGTCGTGGCTGCTTCCGAGGTCGACAGAAAGGCAAGATGATGCGCTCGAGGACGGCTGCCGCGCTGATGCGGCTCAAGGAGATGGACAGGAAGTACAACATTAAGCGTAACGAGGCCACAAGGGCCCAGAGCAACGTCAGCACTGACACGTCCCTTGAAGTCACGCCTAGGGAGCCTCGTGCTGACTCTAGGAAATCGCCCGATGTACTTGCGGTTGCTAACACCCTCGACATCGGCGACACTGACGATGATCCGGCGTCCAAGGTACTTGGTTTGCTCATCAACGTCCGAGCAACGTTGACAAACGTTTTTAATCACCTTGAAACGTCTTCGAGGTGTGTGACAAATTTTAGTAATTATATAGAAAAGGTCTGCATACTCCGATTTTGATGAAATTTTAATATGTTATAGATTTTGACGTTTTGAACAACTTTTTCCTTTTGCAATATAGGCGGGTCGCTTTCAGTTTTCGAGATATTTGCAAAATACGATAGCTAATACTGTATTGAATATTTTGTATTCCTCCATGCTGCGCGGCAACGTAAACGCGATAGTTTTTTGCAAATATCTCAAAAACTAAAATCGACCCCCATATATTGAAAAAGGAAAAAGTTGTTCAGAATGTGTTGCTGCACAACATATTAAAATTTCATCAAAATCGGAGCACGCGGACCTTTTCTATACAATCACCAAATTTATCACCAATTTTTTAATGCTCTTGAGACGTTTTTAAGGACACTGAAAAATTGATTACCAATTGTTTAATAATCTCGAGATGTCTCGAAGGTCTTCCGGGTCACCCTGAAGCCCAAGGTCCCCAGATCCGCTTCGAACGATGTTCCAAATGCCAAAACTACCCCTACGAAGAAATCCCCAAGGAACGCCATTGAGAACCTAGTCCCAGAAGACGAGCCATTACTGAACCTAAGAGAAGAGGCTCCCCCGATCATCAAGGAGTCCCTCGGAAGCCCAACGGACGTAATACCCTCCTTAAAAAGCATCAGTTCTGAATCCAAAAATCATCGCAAATCAGCAGGATCCATGGATCATCCGAAGAGTATCGACGAATCCTCGGTAGCAACCATCCTGTCGAAGGCATCAGGAGTTTCTGAGATGATTTCGGAGGTGGTTAGATCGGAGTCCTCGATGTTGAAGAGCGATGGGAAAGTGGTTGATGATGAAGAAAGGAATACTGAGGCCAGGTCATTGAACGAAGATGTTGAAGAGGATACAATTGAAGAAGTGATTAGGATAAGCGAAGAGAGGAGTGAAGTAGCTTATTCTGAACAGTCTGACACCGTGAAGAAGAACGACGATGTCTCTGGTTCAATCAAAGAAGAGCAGAAGGTGGAGTACGAGAGCGATACTTTTGAGCAAGCCTCCTCCTCAGCAGGTTCTTCAAGTTTCGTGGGTGAAGGCTCAAAGGAAGCGATTAGGGATGATTCGATTAGGTCTGGAGTGAAGCAGATTAAGATCACGGTCCACATGCAATCTGCGAACGCCAAGAAGACTGCGGTCGACGAAAGGTGTGTTGAAATTCTGGTTTGGTCCGTCAGATGGCGATGTCTGGGTCTCTCTTAGCTTGGACGTTGTAGACAATAATGAAATTAAATTTTATTCGTCTTCGTAACACCTGAAGAGTTTTAGGAGATTGAAACTCATGCTTGATAAATGTTCCCTTCGCAGCCCTGAAGAAATCACGTCGAAGGAGAAGAAGATCATAGAGCTGGTCCCTCCGAAAATAATGCAGAGCCTCAGCGAGTGCGAGATCGGCCTTGACGAGGAGCTGTCGAATTACGTGAGGACGACGGAGAACGTGGAGGAGCTAATACCCATCAGCCTTCTCAAGATGTCGAAGCAAACAACTCCTAGGAAGCATCCTCGAAGAGGCAGGAAGCTGAGGAAGAGCGAAAACACCGAGAAGACTGACTCCCCCGAAGCGTCTGATCAGGAGAGGTCCACTAGACAGAGCGAGAAAAGCATCTCTTCAGCTACTATGTAATACTTGAAGATAAACCTTCGATATTGCAGTAATTAACTTAGAGATTATTTCAGAGAGGCACTTAATCAGGAAAAGCAGAAGGAAAACCTTGAAGAAGATTCCTCGAAGATCGAAGATGCTGAACACGAAGAAAAAGAAGCTGAACATGCTGAAGACACAGCGAGTACATCGAGTGAGAAATTATTGAGGGAGACACCGAAGACTTCGGACGTCACTTGGACTCTGAGGAACCTGAATAGAGACGCCATAGACGCCATCGCTAGGAGACACAGGCTCCCCAAGGACACCAAGAGGTGTGGGACTGTTGTGAAGCTACCTTCAGCCAAGTGCGAGGCCCCTGACAGCAGAACAGGCTCACTGGACAATGTCAGTACACTTTTTATATTAATTATCCTGAAACTAGGAAGTGAACAGAATTTTTCTCACAGCTCAAGGACTCGAGTCTCGATCAGAAGAAGCGAAAAGGCACCTCGAAGAGACCGAAGACCAGGAAGACGTCGAATCGCGCGAAACCGGAGGAAAAACAGTCACGGTTTGATTGCAGGCACGCGCGCAAATTGCGGAAACAGGCTGCCGTGATCCGGCAGCAACAGGAACGCGAGGATATCAGGAATTATCTGCTGGAACTGGAGCACACCAGGCTGGAATACGGAATAGGGGATCCTACTGGATCCTCTAAGCTCGGTGGCTTTAAGCCCCTCGAGTTCCCGAAGATCGCCGCCTTCGAGAAACCGGGTATCAATTTTTCAATTCTTTCAATTTCCGGACTTTTTCTAAAAGCTGTTTATCACGTGCACGTGTTCCTCGGTTCACGGATAGAGAGGCACTGTCTTCTCTGTTTGTTAGGATGCCTTGTTCTCAATGTCTCGGCAACAGTCATATATCATAAACATAAATTAGAGGCTTCCGATTTTTATGAGCTTGAAATATGTTGTCAAGGTCATCATGAACAACTTTTCCCTATATATGTTACCGCCGCTCGATTTTAGTTTTCGAGATATTAGCAAAAAACTATTGCTAATACTGTATTGAATTTGGAAGTGCAGGAATACGAAAAATTCGATACAGTTTTAGCAATAGTTTTTTACGAATATCTCGAAAAGTAAAATCGAGTGGCGGTACATGTAAAGGGAAAAGTTGTTCAGAATGATGACTTTGATAACATATTTCAATCTTTATCTTCTAATGTAATTAATTACCCAAAGAAATATGATAAAATATGATATAAATCTACGATATTTTATGTATGAAGTATCCAGGCTACTTACTAGAGTTCAATAACCTTGCAACTTTGCGCAGATCCAACCGATGAGGATTTCAAGTCTAAAGATGAAATGGCTGCTCTCCAAGAGAGGATATCATCGATAAGACAGTGGATGAAGAACCAGTACACACTTTATCGAGACTATAGCAGTCTGGCCAAGACCGTGAACGCTAAATACGTGCCTTCTACTCTCGAGGATGCTAAGAGGGTACGTATATCGTTCGTAAACACTGTCCCAGTTGTCGCCGCAGCAAAAGTGGCACTGTCAACCCGGTAGAAAGTGTGAACTCGCGCGTAGCAACGCGAAGACAATGACACCGCGGATAAAACAACAAATTGTTCCTCGTCGTAAGACGAAGTTTTGTAGTCGCTCGAAAGTTCCTAATGAGATTACCTTGTTTCGTTGCAGGCGATCCGCCAGCTACAGAAGGCCACAATTAAGTCGAGGTGATCAGAGGCTTGTCGACTCTCGAAAAATCAACATTGTTCCTGTATAATTAGGTGAAGCGGCGTTCCTACCATTGTGCGCTTGCCGAACATGATCCTGTTCGACTTGCTGTCTCTACCTTTGTATCGTAACAATTTTGTGAATTATGAAAATCACAGAAGTTGTTCGCTGCGAACGATTTTCTGCCGTGTGTCTGTGTCACGTCTGTGAATAAAAACGATTTTATTAAGACACCCTGGAATACTACAGAATAAGAAATAACAATTTTTTTGAGGTGTAACAAATCTATGTGAAAAGATCGTGGATCAATATTTGAGGGGTCATTGCAAGGGAGAGACTTTCCCTGGTAAACTGACAGTGAAACAAAAGTATTATAAATTTTGGTAATTATATAGAAAAGGTCTGCGTACTCCGATTTTGATGAAATTTTAATGTTATAGTTTTTAGTTTTCGAGATATTTGCAAAAAATTATTGCTAATACTGTATTGAATTTTCTCTATTCTTATACGCTCCGTGGCAATGTTGTACAATTGTAAATTCGGAAAGATGCAAAACTGGGAAATGCTGAAATTAAAAATTGCCAAATTTTAAAATTGAAAATTGTGAGATTGTAAAATTTCAAAGCAGCAAATCGTAAAACTGTAAAATACGAAAAATTCAATACAGTATTCGCGATAGTTTTTTATATTGGAAAAGGGAAAAGCTGTTCAAAATATCGACATTTATAACATATTAAAATTTCATTAAAATCGGAGTACGCATCCCTTCTCTACATACTTACCAAAATTTTTTTCAACTCTGCACGATCATGTTTATATAGAAAATGACTAGCCATGTGTTTATTTGCAAAATTTTCGAGGCCTGGAGAAGGGTGCTGTCGACCGTAAAACCACTTAAGGTCACGCAGGTACGTCGCGCGGATTTAAAAAGTCAGAGTTGAGACCGATCCGTGTTTATAGGGAATAAAATGTCTGTCGGCGTTGGCTGGCGAATCGATATTTAATATTATCCCCGAAAAAAGAGGCGGATAGAGAGACCGGTCCCTGTTGCAGCGTGTGCACGCGTGCGTGTTGCACGCGCGCACGTGCAGGAGACGCTCGAATGAGCGACGCCGATCGCCGGCGCGTTCTTTCATTGACGTGCTGTTGCTCGTCCTGTTCCCCAGTTCTCGGCGAACCTCGGCACGATCGCGTTCGAACCAACTTGTGCTCTGTGAACTCTTCGGTTCAACGTCGTCTCGGTCGGTTTGACATTGCTACACGTTTACCTGAAGATCGTCAGTGCTTCGCCAACGACGTCCATTCGAGAATTTTAAAGGGATTGGCCCGGTTGGGGTCACACATCTCTGGTGAGTCTTGAAAAATTTATTCTTTCATTATCCACCCCCGTCAGATCGTTAACTAGATATTACTAGACAGCTAGTATCAACTTTCTGAACCACACGATTTTTTTCGTCAGTTTTACGAAGTGTTCGTAGGTTCTGCAATATTTTCTTCTGGGTTCTAAAATGCCTTAGTAGAACCGACAATTTCTTTTGTGAGGGACCCTACACATTGTGCCCTGTTATAGGGTATTATTATAATTCTTATATATTATATAATTCTTTATATAAAAACTCAAAATATTTTTCGTGTTTATAAAAATTGTTTAAGAGTCTCTAAGAAATTTTTTATACGTTCTACAATGCCCCTGTAGGCACTACAATTTTTCTTGAAAGACGTCATTCAGTTTTTGAAGGGTGCACAATTTTTTTTAATTGGTCCTGGAGGTAATGAGTTTTACTCCACGTGAACAAGAATCACAAGCATAAGCTTTTGCAATTAATAGACTGCGGATTTTTATGCGTTCACGATTTTTATATGCTAGAATATAAAATTTCATAATTTAATTCGATTTCTATTTATTTCCGATTTATAAAGGCTGCTACCACTGAAAATAAAATTCTATTTTTTGGCACTTCCTCGTTCGTTTGTAAAAATGAGAAATCACATAAACAACCGTAGTCTAATAATTAAAAATACGTCGGTGGAAATGAGAAAAGGTGTAGATTCCAGTAGACAGTCCCGACTCGAGTATCAGCCTCCAGGAACGGTCGCGTCTCCTATTTTACGTCGAGTCCAGTTAGTTTCAGGTGGAAATAGCGTGTCAGCTCCTGAGCCGGCACTGAAATAAATTTAGCGAGGTTCAGTAGTGTAAAGTGCAGCTGAAGTTCTATTTAAAATTAATATATCTTGAATAATAATAATAAATATGTGATCTATAAAATTCATAAAATATCTTCAAATTTTATATAAATTTAATATTTTAAATTAATACGAAGAAACATAAATGGAAAACATTTTTTAAAGAATTAGAAGAATCAGGAAACGGAGAAAAGAAAGACATTTTCCGGAGGTGGAAAATAAATAAAGCTATTAGAAAGCTTTAAACAAAGGAGTTTAGAATTAAATAGGGATCAGTGGAGAGAATCGAGTTCCACGCGGATCAGACAATAGTTAATTGTTAACCGAGAGTTGATATTCGAATAGATGACATCAGATAGTCGGAGCAGCCGGTTTACGATCCCTCGACGATTAAATATACATACATGCACCTTGTCGCACCTGGAACGCAGAGAGCCGCATATACTGTGTCAAGGTTCATCGGATCAATTGAAATTGTGCAACCTTAGATCCGTCGTCGTCGACCAATTAATTAATCTGTCGTAGTTCGAACGAAAGTTCAACAGCCGGCGAGACGGTTGTTTTTTTTCGTATGTGTGTCCTGTCGTGGGAAGGACCAGAAATTTTTTTCAAATATCAATGCAATTCTACACCGCAGTTTAAAACGTACTGGCCGGACTAATTAGAAGATCGAGTGTCGCGCTGTGTGTCGTGAAAATGAGAGCGTGCAATCCGATACCGAACGCTTAACAATCTCCGCTAAACAAATATCTACTTGGGAACCGGGGGCGGCGGTAGACAAGTACTCTTTCGGAGCAGCATTAATTATATCAATTAATTCAAACACCGACCTATTTCAAATTCGTATAAAATTCATATAAAAAAAGAATTTGGGAAAGCGCAATAATTATATCAATTAATTCGAACACCGACCTATTTTAAAGTCGTATAAAATTCGTATAAAAAATTCTCCGTGTGGACGAGACTTGAGGATATTTCATGAATTTTATAGTAAAGTATTAAATTTATATAAATTTGAGTGAAAACAGATTTTGACGTTGATAATCGCGATAATAAAAGTTGAAGAATTTGAGAAAAATTCGTGGACTGTTTTGAAATGTTCTCGAGGCCACTGTGGTTTGTCGAATGACCTTGAATCCGCGACACACGATGTTCACTAAATAGAGTCTGAGCCGGAATGGATTCTCACGAATTTCTCTCGTCGATCGCATTTATTTGGAGGCAGGAAAAACGAGCGCGAGAGTGTGGCGGTCTCCTTAGAAATTCGAACGGCGAAAGTAATCGAGACCACTCGCGGGAGAGACCTTATCCTTGGGAGGGGGAGTGGGGATCGAGGTTGAGACGACTATGACGTCGACGACGATCCGTCAGACCGAGGTCGTCGCTGGAAAATAACACACACACACTGTCCAAGTTCTCTAAAGCAGGACGTTTCAACGTCCACAGAACTATTGAACAAACTCGACCGCTTCCATTACAATTCTAGAGCTGACTGTTTCTCTCATAGGTCATAGTCACTCAATGTTTCCGATCGGAGCCATTGATATCGATTATAATTATTTTGTAAGCTCCATAATTATCTTCTATAATTTCGTGGGGGCCCTACAATCTTTGTTAGCCACAGATATTGCTTTTGTGAATCCTAAACACTTTTTTCCTACCTCTTCTTTTTTTTTAAACAGAAGAGTAGACATTGCTATCGCATAAGACCGGGCTCTAATTCATGTTCCCCGACCCTAATCGCGACAGCCGATGACGCCGGTCGTGTGAAACGGCACAGAAGTCCCTGGGACCCACATGCGGGGGGGTTAGACGGGTTTCCTAGAGGGCTGAGGCCAGACAAAGCAAGAAACTTCCTCGTTCATCGAGGAATCCACCGGGACGGTAATTAATAAAGGGAATGAGAGATTGTGGGATGCCCGAGCCGCTAATCCCCGCGGTTTTCAGATTAATGAGACTCGGTCTATGGGTCTTTGTTTCACTCGGAGGATGCCGTGGTTCTGCTCGGCCTGCGGTACGTTGAACCTGAAAGTGTTTGAAAGAAGATTAGAAATAGTGACGGGCACCATCGATTAAATTCCACTATCGACTAATTACTATTGAAATTTTGTAAAATAATATTATAAAATTATTATTATATTATAATATTATAAAATAATATTATAAATTCAACCAATTTAGTTGATAGTTTAAAAAATCAGTCGACTAAAAATAGTATTTGGCTACTGTCGATTTAGTCGACAGTTTTAATCGATGGTGCCCATCAGTAATTAGAAACGAAGTCCGAACGATTATTCAGCTCCTCGTTCCGCAGTTCCATTTTAGTTAAACGTTGAATCGCCGACCTCGAAATTTAGGGAAGTTAGTCACGATGACAATAGAATTAATTGATCGTCGTACACGATAAGAGGGAATGACACACATCGAATTGCCATGTGTGAACCAGCAGACACACAGATGACACCCTGTTCTCTAGCCAGTGTGATCAACCAAGCGTGAACTCTGACCTGGAAGAGCACGCACACTTTGCCGGCTTGAAACCGGCCCATTGTTCCGGGCTAATTTTCCTCCGGGAAGCATAAAATCAAAGGACCAGACCGTTTAACTGACTGTGCAGACCTTTATCTTCGCGTCGCTCCGTCTGGAGAACCTGTTCTCGCAGTTAGGTATTCCCTAGATTCCTGGCTAGATAAATATCGGCCTCTGAAAACAATCGTGCGATTAATTCCGCATTCGAAATTCCCTCGTCTAATTTTTCCATAGGTCTTAAACGAGTACAACCGATTACTCTCTCAATCCTGGAGTAATTTTAGTTTAGACAATATAAATATTATAATTCACTCGTATCGTACCAAAGAATCCAATTGTTATATATTTAATAAAGTTTATAGTAAAATATTGAATTTATATAAAATTTGAGGAGATTTTATAGTACAATCTGATTTTATTATAATATCTTTCATTGTTATAACTTGAGACGCAGTTTTTCTCCTTTCTTGAAAATGATCCACACAAGGATCGAAACGTTGAAGGTTCAAATTAATTTGTAAAATTGATTTATAATGTTTATTTGATCGAACCGTTGCGCTGAAATCATTAATATCTTTCCTGTTTTTATAATCCACTCGATCTAGGAAGTCCTGAGACTAGTAATCAATTTTATATCGTCCTACTCGATCATTAACGGTTCAGTTTTTATTACTTGGTAATTATAATGCCACGTGCGCGTCATTTTCAAAGAACCATTTTATCTCCGGACGTGTATCTGACTAGCCAAAGTGTCAACGACTCAGCGACCCTTAAGTAACGCGTGCTAACCCTTGCATTAAAAAATCTAGTTCACACATTGTATAAGTTTACACAATATCTAGTTTGTCCATTTATCTATATAAATAAAAATTAAATGCTGTTCGATTAGACTAGTTTTTTGTTTTCAATGTTTGTAACAGTTTGAATAAGGTTTTTAGGGAAAGGAAAATTGTAAAAGTTGTCCGGACAAATTCGGTAAAAAAATGAGTGATTTTTTTTTAATTCATTGAAATTTCGATAGGACAACGTCTCTATCGGGTCAGCTAGTACAATATAAAAATAATTAACTCGATCCAGGAAGCTCCAAGCCTACAAAATATTTATATCGCCCGACCCAATCATTGACGGTTCACTTTTTATTACCTGAGAATTACAATGTCCACGTGCGCGTCATTTTCAAAGAACCATTTTATCCCCGGACGTGTACCTGACTGGCCAAAGTGTCAACGACTCAGCGACCCTTAAGTAACGCGTGCTACCGGTCAGACCTTTTCCTACGAAGGTCACGGTTAATTGAAGGATCAGGTTCATATTCAACACGATTATCACGCGCCACCTTTAGCCGGTTAAGCGATCGATGGTCCCGTTATCATGGTCCCGGTGACATTAAGCGTATCCGACTGTTTACTGACCAGCCGCAGCGTCCACTTGCCATTAAGAACTTCCGATCGATCGCCTGTGAACTTCAGTCCACGACCCTCCTCCGACGGCTATATTTACCATGGGCTGATTACTATCGCTGGCTGGAGCCGCGTTCTGGATCATCGGGAATAGTGAATGAGTGACCCGGGACGTGTGGGCGCATTCATACTTTTCTGGGACACACTAGAATACTACACCCCGTGGCACAATATTTCCAATCGTAGCCTTTGCTATCGATTTTTAAGAAAACATTCACAATTTAGAAGTATAAATTATTATGGAGTTAAAACTGATGGGAAATGAAAAGGGAAGAATTATTTTTGAAGAATGAAACACAACAAAATATTACACATTACAATATATTACATTAAAATTTGTACTTCTAAATTGTGAATGTTTTCTCGAAAATTGGTATCAATGGCTCCGAAAGGAAACATTGTGCCACAGGGTGTATATTCCCTAGATCGAGAAAACTGACCTGAGTCATTGTGTTCTCGGGTTCTCATCTTTCCTGATGATCAGAGTCATTCGCTGATCCTTCGCCCAGTGTCAGCCTCTCCAACTGGATTACCTTGCTTCGCGGAACCTCGGCGCCGTGTGACTTCACCTTAACTGCTGCCCACATCATTCTCCCACAAAGGATAATAAGCCCAGCTTTGTTGATGCTCCTGCTGCTATCTCGCGACCCCAATTTTTCACTCGGTCTTGCTCGGTCCTGCGAGGATTCTTGCAAGGACTCGCATTTTCTGCAAAATCTTTTTAAACAGCTGACTCGTAGACAGTGGATTTTATGCATTTAATGTAGTACAATTTTAAACAGTGAAAACATTATTTTCAACCGGTTAAATCTGTTAAACCCTAATTTATTTTACGGTTTCAATAATAATTATTTCCGAAATAGAATTTCATCTCGGTTTAAAGGAGATTAACCCTACACTGCATGATTTTTTTAAAAATTTGAATGAAGAAATTGAAAGGTCAGTTTTTGTGTTTCATTTAAAGGAAATATATTTTAAAAGATTGAAACAACATTATCAGAAAGATAAACATAATTTAGAATAGTGAGAAAATGTAATTTGTTAACTAATCTAGTTTCTAATTAATTCTAATTTAAGAAAGAAACTGAATTTTTCTATTTCACTCCGGTTTGTTGGAATACAGGTAGACATTTTTATTTTGCGTAAAGATATCCGCTGTCTAGGATGCAGGGAAAATATATCGTTTCCTTGGTTCCTTTCGGAGGCCTCAAGGCTACAATTTCCCCCAGACAGTGGTATTTTTAGAAGCTCCGAAGTGTAAAAGGAGGAGCGAGCGAGAGAGTCGGTCTCCATACAAAACGATTCGATTTTCTGCTTGTTTTATCCGTCTCGGTTTCATGCCGCTCTTTCTTCCGTCCAAAGCTTCCTTTATGTTTCCTCCAGAACTATTTTCGTGGCCGGTTCGGCGACTCGACGGCTGTGCCTCTTCCTCGGAGCCATAGGGAAATCGTTTAACCCTTGTCTGTGCAAGCCATCCATTCTCTACGCTCCTCATTCTCTCAACGAAATTGAATCTCTCCGCTACAAAATTTCGGGCGTAAATCTCGAAACTTGTACCGAGTAGAAATTAAATTATTTCGGCGCATAGATTCGATCGAATGTTATTAAAACATTATTTGCAAATTAGCACAATATGTAATTCAAAAAATCAAATAGCCTTTTATTTTACTCCGATTGTAATTCAGGCAGAGAATTTTTGTTTCCATAAAGACACCCAGAAATTAATAATAATAACTTATTTTGTGCATTAGCTTCAATAAGTAATAAATAAAACGAAAGAAAATTTTTATATAAAAATAAAAAATTGGAAATTTAGAAAATTTAATATTATTGAGGTTGATATTGAATTTTTTATATGAAAAATTTTTATAGACCAAGAGAGATAATAGAATGCAGCAACGTTATTTATGGACTTTTATGAGCAGAAAAATTTGTGTAGTTAGTTCGATAGTACCGTTAAATGTTCGCGCAATTTCAAAAATATCAGTCCAACAGATTGTTCAAAATAAATTCCCAGAGGTTTTCAAAAATTTACATCAGACTCCCTCTGGCATCGTGGGCAGTTATTCGTTGGTTTCGTATGACCTTCCAACCCACCCGGGCACATTTGGAAAGTCCATTCAACTGGAATCGAAAATACAACACAGTCAGGGACGCATCAACTGTACTTGCAGACCCTAGGCACACCGGTACCTAACAACATTATTGCATAAGGCGGCCCTGATCAAACCTCCTCTCACGTGATACAGTTTGCAGCACGACGGTGAATTACGAAATCCTCTGTTGCCCAAGGTATCCTATGTGTCCGGTAGTTTCTCTTTGTTCCACTGGCTGCCTTCTGGATAGCCGGCTATCTCCGGCTCTGTGTACATACATTCTCACTTCGCGCCGTAATTGCACGCTTCTCGCCGTTGTTCTCGACTCGCTGATCCATTTATAAAAGCCCGTTAAGGGGGGCCGAATTACTTTTTCCATTATTAATTTTTATGTAATCACCGGCCCGGTACTCGTAATTGCCCCACTGGAGACGGCCAATGAGCTCAGTCCGACTTTAAACACCGTTACTGCATTTGAAAAGCCACGGGAAGGGTTGTATTTTCCATTTTCAAAGGGATTCTCGATTACTGTGTTTCATCCAATCTTTGTATTCGAAAACTTCTCCAGCCAGCATATTATTCCTATATATCCTCTTTATTTTTCTAAAAATGTTAGTTTATTTTAAGAACATATTTTTCCCTTAAATGAAACACAAATATTGACCTTCTTTCAATTTTTTCATTCCAATTTAAAGATCATGCAGCAAAGGGTTTAAGAAAGAAAATATATTTCTGTTTTATTCAAATTCGTCTCAGTTCATGTAGAAAATTTGTCTTTCGCATAAAGATCCGTTGCCTACATAAAACCTGAAAAGGTACGAAGACTCGTTAATTTAAACAATTTAGAGTATACTTATAAATTTACATTTTTAACATAATCTACCTCTTTTAATATCGGTTGAAATAAATATGAAATTACGTTGACTCACATGTGCGACTAAACTTCAGGAAGTTCCATTTGGAATAAAATGTGAAGTGAATAATTTAATCGATTCGCTCGCTGTTGGAGATCGACAGCGCAATGTGGAGAATTCGTTAGAACGTCGCGCGTCGTTTTCCGGATGAAAAAGTGAAGGTGACCGTCCGAAGGATGCCTCCTTGAACGGACTTCGTAAAAACGGAAAAAACATATTTTCATCGTGTGTTTTTTCTCTTCCTCTGATTTCTTACAATTGATCGAGCGATTGTTCTCTTCCACGTTGTAAATCATCGATTGCTCAACGACCGAGGAATTGATTCCGCGGTGCTGCAATGACTCGGCTGCACGGAACTCCCGACGATTTCTCCTCTGGATGTCTTCGACTAATTAATGTCGTCGCCTCGCTCGCTCATTATACTCGACCTGGCACTGCGATCGTGTAAAACTTTCAATAAATATAAAAAAAAATACATCCTCCAACAATCTTTCTGCCACGGGGTGTATCGTTGTTATTCGAATCAGCAAACCTGCAGAAATAATAAAGAGAATGGCCGTACGGAAGAGTGTGTCTTCAGCAGAAAAATTGTGTCGGCAGTTTTTACACCGTAGCATTGAACCGATGATCGTCAGCAGATGTTTTCGCGAGCAGTTTTTGTTGGCGTCTGATACTTGATGCTAGGCCGTTCACCCTTGCCGCGCATTAATTCCGGGTGATGATATTATGTGCACCCTCCCGCCCCTCGAAAACAGGCTGACTCATCGCCGATGACTTTCTGACAGTTTCGCGCCTGCCACGATGATCGTGAGTCAGAGGTCGCTGTCAAATGTGCCCTCGGGAACTGCCTCCGCCTCTCAGACTCTTTTTAACTGGGAAAAGCCGATCCTGGCTGAGTGCAAGCTTGCTGAAATATTCTATAAACCCTCGGAACCCCCTTTCGAATCGATGTTGGAATCCAGCGAAATATTTCTGTTCCTGCCGGGGCGGTGAAATGTATTTAAATAAAAAAATTTAATTTGATAGAGAATCTAATTTTCATTTTAAATAATTATTTTTAGAATATATTTAGAATTTACTTTTACTATTTGTTAGTTTTCTTCCAAAGGAGTGAAATTCGGATTGATATTCTTATCAAAGGATCGATTTCTTATTGTTTGCAACGGAGTTGGAATAATTGGGGATGCGGAGGGTGGTCGGATGAATAATTCCGGTGGTCGTGAGTTATTCAAAGTTCTGGTTTTGTGTTCTGTGAAAAGCCTGGAAGAAAGTTTCCTCCGGCTGCAGGGCTCCCAATAATAGCAACTTCCTCGCCAAAGTGCGAAGAAAGGTTTCACCCACAAGCTTTAAATCCAATCATAAATCGCCCTGCAGCTTTCCGTGCCTCCCCCTGTCCGTTGTTCGTGGGGGAAAGGGTTGGCGGGACGAAAGGGACACCAGCCCTCGTGAAAGACCGGGAACAGGAAGGTATAAATAGATCAGGAGAGGAACAACTTCGGATAGGCAATAAAGAACGATGGTGGGGGAAAGGAAATGGAAGCTGCAAACGTAAATACATCAAGACAAGGGATCAAAAAGGGAAGAACTGGCTGTTAAGTCAACTTCGTCTACTAAATCATTTCTCTGTTCCTTCTATACATCATTTTAATTAATTCTTTAACTCTAGCTCATCAGGAAGTTAGTTTAAAATCAATTGCAAAATTTGTCACCGAACAGACAAACAAACAAGAAAGCGAGCTAATAAAAACGTGGTAAAAAAAGAGAACGAAGGGTCAAGGGGAGGGGAAATTGTGTGGGGGAGAATGTGAGCCAATCGGAGAAGGACCATAATGGTGGTCGATGACTCCTCGACACAAAAAGCTACTCCGACAAGTAACAATCGATAAAAGTCCCAAGCAAAAGCTGTTTTGCGTCCAAAGAGAGGTCGAACTGCCGAAAACAAAAGATCGATGGCCGAGGGGGGCCATGAATCAGAAAACCTTGCGTGTTGTCCGACAAGGTTTTACACGCAGTTTTCGGACAGAACACAGTCGTTTCGATTGCGTGGGCGTCAGAAACAGGTATGGAAAAAAGTGAAGGCTAAGCCTCGCGGTGAAAAGTAGTTCTTCGGTTGTCGAACGCTTGCGCAACTTTTCGAATTCTACAGTGGTTCTCCCGAAGGACGATCCTCCTCTTGTAAACAATTTTGGAAAGATCCGCGTGTTTTAAAAATAATCTAGAAACACGAGAAAGCGTTCAAGAATTTTTTTTCTTGAGAAATAAAAGTTACAGGCATTTAAAAAAGGATTACAGGTTGTAGTAGATTGAAAATTTTCAAATTTAGTAATTTTCAAAAGATATTAACAATTTTCGAAAGATCCGCATGTTTTGAAAATAATCTAGAAACACGAGAAAGCGTTCAAGAATTTTTTTTGAGAAATAAAAGTTGCAGGCACTTAAAAAAGGATCGCAGGTAGATAATAGGATTCCAGAGGGATAAATTATTTGTCAGTCAATGTTCCTGCGACGAGGTGACAATTACGGGTTGCGTTACTGTTTTTTTATTTTAAGCTCGCCAAGTTAGCAATCTTTCAATTAATTTTTTTCATAGAAGGAGATCTATAGACCTGATCAGTAAGGCCTATTATTTCCCATAGTTGTTCCTCCTGCTGCCAGGAGAGACACGGGGACAGGGCAACGGGAATCCGAGCGAGCAAAGACCGCTTTTACACGCTGCAGGTTGCATAACGGTTTCATCCAGCATCCACCGTACAGTATCCAATGTCTGCCTGCTCAGAAAAACTCTGCGAATTCGTTGCTAGACGCTTGGACACGCGCGAACGCTTGACCCCTTCCATATCTGATCCAATACAGTGCCTTAAAAAATTGTACAATAGCCTGACACTTCGATATAGATCGATATTTCATCGTAACTCGGTAAGAAAATTTTTAGAAATCTTTTCTCCACTCTGATTTTCGCTTTACTTTTTCTCACCCAAATTTACATTAAAATTAACTAATAATAGATACGAGAAACTGCAAAAACATCAAATTTTTAATATATTGTTTAAACAAAAAACGTTTGTTAAAATTTTCTTGCACGACTATAATTTCCATTAAAAAACACAATTCAAAATAAAAAATCGAATTTTTTCGATCACTGGTTTCTGAGATATCTCAAAAAATATGGCCCCCAGCTTTGAGGGTTGTTTTCACCCCTTCAGAATGGATGGTTGCCGATAAAAAAAGCACTGAATATGTTCCCTTGTGAGTATAATAATTTCAATAATTGTAAAATGAAAAATATAAAAGGTCCTTTGGGACCCACGAATAGTTGGACCATTCCGTCAGTACAAAATGCAGTTCCCTAGACAGACCAGTCGAACCAAGTGGAACCGTGTCCAAGCAGGACCAATCCGCATTTTTCCATCCACCAATCCGGTGCTTCCGGTTCTCCAGTCACAAAAACCGCCCGTGAGCCGATACGCCGTCGGTGTCTGGCTCGCTTTCTGAATTCGATGCTGTAACCAGGTCTGGAAGAAAGGCACTTGATCTCACGAATTCGACCCGGCTATGTGCCCGTGCTTCAATGATTCTTGCCGGCGATGCCCGGCGCGGCTTGCCTCTGAGCCGGCAGCAATCATTCGACAACCGCGGTTAGCTAAATGAACGTTCACTTTGTGGCTGAAATCTCGCCATTCCGGTTACCACTGAGACGAGGCCTGCCGTCATTAGGAAACCACGTTGCTAATGAACGACAGATCTATTCATTTTTTGAGGACTTTGCCCTCTTATTCAAGATCCACGAACATTTTAGTTTTACAATTTTCACCGCCGTTGCTATGGAAAATATCACCAATTGCTCGATTGGTACTGTAACTTCTGGGATTGAATTGTAGAAAATTTATTTAGCGCTTCGTATAATGTCAAATTTCGGAAGAACAGTTGTTCAAGGTTTTTTGTGCCTAAAATTTATTTAACGCTTTGTTCAACCACGAATTTTGTTTATGGAACGATAAATAATTTTTTGGGAATTTATTGCCGGTAGAAGAATAGTTATTCAAGGTTTTTTCGTGCCCAAAATTTATTCACCTCTTCGTAAAACATCAAATTTCGCTTATGGAGCGATAAATAATTTTTTGGGAATTTATTGCCTGTAGAAGAACAGTTGTTCGAGGTTTTATCGTGCCCAAAATTTATTTACCCCTCATACAACATCAAATTTTCCTTATGGAGCAATAAATAATTTTTTGGGAATTTATTGCCGCTAGAAGAACAGTTATTCAAAGTATTTTCGTGCCTAAAATTTATTTACCTCTTTGTTCAACCACGAATTTTGCTTATGGAACGATAAATAATTTTTTAGGAATTTATTGCCGCTAGAAGAACAGTTTCTCAAGGTTTTTTCGTGCCCCGGTTCAATGAACTCCGATCTGTGATCAAAGTTCTACGTAGAACCGACCATTAAATATCTACTCCGGTTGGATGATTCAAAGCGTTGACGATTCCCTCGGAGAAGGATGCAAATGATTATATTGCGAAATCCACCGCACGGTGATTCAACCTGTTTTCGATGTTGCGCAACCGATGCATCTCTCTCGCCGGTTATTACCGGTGCATATGAGTTAGGCGCAGAGTGTTACACCGATCAATTCATCACGGATCCAGGATCCAACCACGTGGAACGTCCTGACAGTTCGTTAACGTGAGAAACGAGGGAGAAACACCGCCACGGATTCCTCGATTGTGTCGTTCCTTCTGGTTCACCAGTCTCCACCGCGTTTCCTAACATTTACATAACGGGACAATTAATTCGGATCACTTGCTCCAGTCATGTAAATTAGTGGCTACTAATCATGTTGCCGATCAACCCAGCTTGGAAACTGTTTTTCGTCTCAGCGTTATTCGTAACTTATTTTTTACTATTTATTTAATAATATTCCACTGACACAAAATGATATTTTCCACCCTTAAAATTCAAGTTCCATTTTTGGAAAAAATATGCGCTATACAATTTACATGTAGCTTATATTTTCCAATTTTTTTCATTGAAATATATTCAGTGGTACACGAGAAAGAAAATGATAAAGTTGAGAAAATTTTTTTTTCCAGATGTAAAATTTTTGACTTGGCACTTAAACAATTTTTGGGGACTTTTAAATTACCTTGGGTCGCTGAAATTTTTCATATTAATTTGGCAGTGTCAGGGGTGGGTTTCTACATTTTCGGGGATTTTTGAAAATGATAGAAACAGATGGTTGATTTTACAAATGCAATATAGTTCGAGTTCGGTGAATGGAGCTCAATCCAGAAGGGCAGGATCGTTAAGATCGATTCCCAGAAGCGAAATCTCGTTCTTAGTCGATGGTCGAACACTGTCCCATAAAGGAGACCTCTCTCAGACTGTGCTCACAGTTGTTTCTTGGGCTGAGGAGTCTGAGACCTGTTGTCAGGTTTGTCAGGAGAGGCGGTCTCTCTGTCCAAGGTCCGATTCAGTCGACCGCAAACGACTTCCTTCACCAGAGGTTTCTTCCTCCTTCTCGCCAGGACTCGGATCGATGATCAAGAAGATCCGTTCACTTTCCACGGGAGCCAGTCGTTTCAAACAGTGGACACAACTTTGGACTTCCTGTAGGCAAATTAGGTGTCCTGCTAAATTACAGTCTCCTTCAATCCTCCACGATCCGCTTCAAACCCTCTTCAATTCCTTTGAAAGTGAGGTACAATGCAAAAATTAAAATGATATTGCAAAATATAAAATTGTCTGCAATCTCCTTATAAATAATTTTAGCGAGGAAATAACGTAACAGTATATTAGCATTTCTTACTTGGATAAAATTATATTCAAGAGCTGGAAGATATGCTCAAGGATTATTATTTTTATTATTGCAAAATATAAAATTGCCTGCAATTTCCTTATAAATAAATTTAGTGAGGAAATAATATAACAGTATTACCATTTTTCTTACAAAAGTCAAAATGAGGATAGGGAATGTAGATAAAATTATTTTTAAGAGCTGGATGGCATGCTCAAGGATTATTATTTTTTTTATCATTGAAAAATATAAAATTGTCTGTAATTTCCTTATAAATAACTTTAGTGAGGAAATAATATAACAGTATTACCATTTTTCTTACAGAAGTCAAAATGAGGATAGGGAATGTAGATAAAATTATTTTCAGGAGCTGGATGGCATGCTCAAGGATTATTATTTTTATAAAGATCGCAGGCCCGATAGAGGAATTGTAAAATAAAATAACATGCTCAGGTACTTCGCTCGGGACAACAGTTTACCAGTGGAGGTCAAACGAGACTGGCTGGCTCGGTACGATTCAAAAAACGGGTTCCAAACAGTCCGGCACGGAAGGGACGACCGAGGCAAAGTAAACGTAAAGAACGGAGTGACTCGCAGTCCTGTTGATACTCGTCATTCCTTCAGCCGAGTTAACGATCCACCGTGATTTTCAAGCGTCTTCGAAAAATCACTCGGGAATAAACATCTGCATCCACTTCCAATAATCATCAAAATTAATTAACTTCTACCAGGAATCATTCATTCTCTAAAAATACATCTGTCTACATTAACGCTTGAAAACCAACAGTGTAGTTCCACAAACGAGTCCGCAACTTCCGAACAAAAAATCCTGTGGAGCTCAAACTTTTTACACGAGTTCTCCATATCATTGCGCACACAGAGTAAAAATACAAAAATTTTCTACCGATCCATTCCGTTGTTAAAAAATTCAGAAAAATGTCAAAAATTCTCATTTTACTTCGGAGCAAAAATTAAAACATTAACAGGGGTCTAATACTTTTTTAAATCAACGGCAATAGCGAAATTGTTTATTATTCGATTGCAGTACCAAAATAAAAATTTCCTACCGATGTATTTCACTGTGAAAAAATTCAGAAAGAAGTCAAACATTCTCATTTTATTTCGGAGCAAAAATGAGACAATTAACAGTGGTGTATTATTTTTTTAATAAACGGGTGTAGCGAAATTGTTTATTTTTCTTCTGTAGTGGGGAAAAATGATGAGACAAAGCGTTATCGTTGCCAAGGGAGCGACAATCGAGGACCTATGCTCTATTGTGACTCCAGCACCGAAGCGAGACACATCAGGGCGCAAAGTTTGGACTCAATGGAGGCTCCAGTCTGAAAACTTCGCTCGCCTCCGGGGTCACAAAGAGAATAACTCGGCCGGGCACGTGAGACAATGCCTCCTCCGCCTTGGCTGCATGTTGCGAGGCGGCTTATGTACACGCTACACCGAGCAGAAACTTCAGTCCACGTTACATAAGAGAAAAGCCAGCCCGTCGCCTCCGCTTTGCCTCTCTTGTCCATCAAAGTTGAATCACCTTATACGCGTCTAGACGGATTCGATTAATCCCCATCTTTTTCAACGTCTGACCCCGTCATTCTTTTTTCATCGGCGCGGGGCTTTGAACAATCCATTCGTTCGCCCCTCGTTCTCTTCAGATTTACCTATTTTCTTTTTTAACAATTTTAGAAAGAGTAAAAAATCATTCTAATCAGGGAATTTCTTTCAAAATTTTTAGTGTAATATCTAATCTGGAAATGTGGAATTTAAATAATACTTTTTCATATTATTTTCAACCCATGAGAAATTAATTTTATTTTATTATTATTATTTTTTTAATAAACAGATGTAGCGAAGTTGTTTATTATTCGATTGCAGTAACAAAATAAAAATTTTCTACCGATGTATTTCACTATAAAAAAATTCAAAAAAATTCTCATTTTACTTCAGAGCAAAAATTAGACGATTAACAGGGATCTCTTACCTTTTTTTAATCAGTGGCAGTAGCAAAATTGTTTATTATTGAACGTGAACATCCAGAATCCTCTCGGCTGACGCGAAACATCCAGAAGTCCCAGTAGAGAGTAAATATCCACCTCGAGCAATCTGAAAATAATATCTAAGGTCAGTAAAAGAAGATCTCCGAAGGAAGAGAGGATAGTTTCTAACCAAGTTGGACCCAGTGATCGCATCACGAGGAAGAGTCTCGATCGCACGTGAAATTACAGAGTAGAGACACCACTAGCCATCCGTAGAGACCCCGTTAGCATTTATGGCTTTCCAGGTTTTCAGTCGTGGGTGGCAGCTTTCTATAAACGTTGTAACACTCTGGTAACGTTGCACATCAGTCGGCGACGGTTATCTAACGCGTAAAAAGAAACGCGTGGACATCGAACGCCGAAAAATAATCCAAGTCCCAGCGATCGGTCGCAATTAAAGCCTACAGACAAGCTCTTGACGCGTGGCCCGTGCAAAAACGTAATCGATAAACGCCGTGACCGACTGGTTTCGTTCGACTTCCGGGGCTCGTGTGTCCGGCAGACCTGTTGCGAAATAATTAGCACTACAATACTCGCCGACAACAATTTTGCAACGCTACGCAACGTTGTTATACCTTGATGAACTAAATTGCAAAAATAGATTCAAAAAATATTCGAATTGTTATAGCTGGGTGAAACAAAAATGTTAGAACAATAAAGCCAGGCTTATTTTAAAGCCTCCACTTTCGACCGGGCATTGTTCACTTTTGTCTAACATTTTGCACGAAATGGCAGACAGGAAGCTGAACCAATATCGAGGCGAGTTTAGAGTTGTGTAGAAACCCGGAAATTTTTTTTATGGGAACGAGACCACTCCAGGTTCAAAGAATGAAGCTTCCACTTCACGATGAGTTTTCAAAATTTAATGTACGATTTTTTTGGCGGATTTATGATGGTATGAAAAATGCAAAATAATTTTAGAAAACTATACTAATTAAGCATCTCGAAAAGCGATAGATGGTATCGGGCGGTGGCTGCATGTCGCCTCTTTCGAAGTATTTCGCGACGACTTCCTGCTGATCGCGATCTTGCCTCAGCGAGGTGAAAGATTGAAAAAAAACTGCGCCGTTTCCAATGAAATTTGTTCTCTGACGTAACCCACCGTCGAAACGATCGAACCGACAAGATAACAATGAATCATAGTCAGGACCATCGGTGTGAAGCATTTTGTTGGTGTTTGTTTTTTCTTTTTCGAACTTTCCATCGTGCTACACATTTAATATATAATCTAGGTGGAATATCGGAGAATTTAACGAGGTTCGCGAGGTGTTGCAAAATCGAAAGCAGGTTCGATTTTACAAGGAAACAGCACGCGATCCACACTGTCATCGAAGAGGCACTTTCTCGCGTGATCATTGTGTAGAATTTCGAGGCGTATGAATATTCCGCGGCCGAGCTCGAGAATAATTGGTAACAGTGAACCCGGAGAGCTATAACAATTACAGCTACCAGTAAAAGTGGATTATTTATGATAGACGAAAGCGACGAACGCGAGCGACCGCCTAGAGGAGAAACTCGAGAGGCTCGTACGATTATTTTCTAACGCCATAGATTGAACCGCGTCCTCGATTTGAAGGGAGAACAATGCTGCGAATGCTGCCACTGTGTTTAGGAGATCCGCGCCGACGATGATTCATGACGATCGTTCGCGCCGGATTTATTAGTTTCTGTAATTATATTATAATTAGATACAATAAACCCGCAACGTCAAATCCTCGAATCACCTATTGTGCCTTCAGGACGAAATATATGACGCAGCCAAAATTGGGTTTCAACGAAACTTTCCTTGCTGTAGACAGTCTTCTGCGAAAGGAATTTTAACCTAATTATTTTACCATTAATTCGTTTTAATTATTCAGCCATTACACCATTTATCATTTCGTAATTTATCTTTGCATTTATTAATTTATTTTTGAATACCATTTACCATTTAATAATTTATTTTTAAATAACGTTGAGTGTTGAATATTACCATTTCTTAATTCATTTTTAATTTCCATTGAGTCCAATTTAATATTTCGTAATTTATTTTTAAATAACGTTGAGTTGAATATTACCATTTCTTAATTTATTTTTAATTACCCGTTAAGTTCAGTTTGCCATTCATCAATTTGAACACCACTAAATGCAAAGCCACTGTCAACGAGACAAAAATCGAACTTCACAATGAACGTGCACATGATTCCATCAGCTTTCTCTAGTTTTAACTTTTAACCTTGCGAGGCACTGCTACTAAAATTGTAAATGGTACTTGGCGCGACTACTTCTGCGAAGATGAAGCGGTCAGACGTAAAGAAAACATGTCGGAACCTTGCGATAGTCCCCATACGTCCGTAAAAAGAACACGTTTCGTGATCGGCCGGGAATAAGGCCAAGGAAAATGCGAGACTCTACAGCAGAAATGGAGGAACGAGACGATTCGGCGGGAAGGATCGTACACTGAAATCGTATCTAATCCTCGATTATCATTCCCGGTGCGTATCCCTGTTTATTATTTTCTGGTGCCCTCGAGACTCGAGCCTCGCGACGAAAGTGACATCATATTCTCTTCACGAACCAGTTCTCATTGACTTTAATACCGGTTCCCTTCGGTGGAGACTTCGCGGCGGACATGAAACGGCCGCCAGGTGAGGTCGTAACCTTACCACGGGTTCAGAGACACGTGGGTACACAGCCTAAATTCACCTGAACCCTCCCCAAAAATTATACGATCGAAATAGCTCACTTGACAAACAATTTTAAAAATGCAAAGGAAATCAATCGTGTAGTAGAACTCGAAAAGTAGTTAATTTAAGTAAATAATTTTTGATCATCCAGCAGTTATTAAATTTTATATGGTTCTATATATGCAATTTATAGTTTGTAGCATGTCCGTCGTAATTAAAAGTTTTTGCTTCAATTACAATTTTTAATTCCGTGGAAATTCGCGTTTGGAAGATGTTGAAAATTCATCGTTGAAAAATGGCAAAAAGTGTGTTGTGTGATTGGAAAAAAAATTGCAGTTTGTGTCACCGATGTGGTATTAAAAATATAAATGAAATCAATCGAGTAACAGAACTCAAAAAGGAGTTAATTTAAATAAATAATTTTTTTTATCATCCAGCAGTTATTAAATTTTATATGGTTCTGTATATAAAATTCATTGTGTGATTGGAAAAAGATTGCAGTTTCGTTTTCGGTTCCGTGAAAGTCGAGTGTGTGTTACCGATGTGCTCAGACTGTGGAGTCGTGGAAACGGTTGAACAAATCATTTTCCTTTCTACAAATGGTGGTTTCTAACAGGCCGATATTATCAGCCACGGGATCGCATCGAGCTTCGTGGAAGCGCTTTGTGCTCTTCCGTGGTGAATCGGGACCGGACCGCGCATATTTGAAAAACAAACGAAAGCGATTACGCAAGAACGACTCCTTTTCGTTCGCCGGTCTGCGCCGTTCACCGTTCGACGAACTTTGATAACAACCTCGCCGGAGTTCATTCACTTTTGTGTACACGTCGGTCAAGGTATCCTTGTTCAACTTTACTACTCGCTCGCAATACTAATATTTCACTGGAGTGTCACTTTTTTCGATTCGATGGAGTCGCCATTTTTATCCTGGATTTTATACAAAATTTATGGAGGAATTATTTTCATCTCTGTACCACGTCATTCTATTTCTAGAAAAATTATTATTCATCAGCCACAAAAATTCTTACTCTATTTCTGATCAAAAATTTTTTTTAATTATTTCTATGATAAAATTATTCTCTTGTTGTACAGGATTGTTTTACAAAATATTATTTTTGTCTCGGAGAGAATTTTATGACTAGACTCCTGGATGTTTATGCAAAATAAAAATTACAAGACGCAGGAGCTAAATAGAAACTTATATAATAATAATATATTAATAATATATTAATATTCTTAAATCGTTTAATATTTTCAGTGTTTTGAATAGCACTTGATTTTCGTTATAAATGCATCAAGTCAGTGAAGTGTGTACAGGAGGTGGCAGGAGGTTAGGCGAATCCTGTGAACCTAAACGCCAGGAATCACCGGACTCAGGCAAATGGAAATGAATACTCAAAGGCGAGTCGGCATGAGAAACGTAATCGAGGCAGGTTATATCGAGTCACAGCTGTTCACCTCCGTCGCCATAATCCATTCCCTGACTTTCCTCGTTGTACAGTTACTCCAGGGTGAAAGGTGAACACGTCTGCCTCTCTCCCCCACCCCCGCATTGATCCACCATAGATCCAAAGGAGGAGGATCCGCGGCTGTTCTCTTGTCAAAGGTGATTACACCATCGAGCCTTTTGCCTCGTTCTGCCTTCGAGAATGAATCCTTGATCAGGACGATTCAGAAATAGTCTGCATCCTGCGTTCGATAAATCATTCAAACTGCAGGAGAATATCCTGGAAAGTATTTCTGGAAAATCCTTAATTTTCAATTTCTGAAATGTTTTAGTAGATACTTCGAGAATGAATCTTTGATCAAGACGATTCAGAAATAGTCTGCATCGTGCGTTCGATAAATCATTCAAACTGCAGGAGAATATCCTGGAAAGTATTTCTAGAAAATCCTTAATTTTCAATTTCTGAAATGTTTTAGTAGATACTTCGAGAATGAATCCTTGATCAGGACGATTCAGAAATAGTCTGCATCCTGCGTTCGATAAATCATTCAAACTGCAGGAGAATATCCTGGAAAGTATTTCTGGAAAATCCTTAATTTTCATTTCTAAAACCTTTTTGTAGATACTTCGAGAATGAATCCTTGATCAAGACGATTCAGAAATAGTCTGCATCCTGCGTTTGATAAATCATTCAAACTGCAGGAGAAGATCCTGGAAAGCATTTCTTACAAGCTGATGATAGAAAATATTATTTATTAACTTTGGGGAGTCCTGTTGGGAAGGTATAAAAATTCTAGGAGTCCACCATCGGTGCCAGAATAAAAAAAAAAGTATAAATAAATAAAGAAATTGTTCCTGGCTCCAGTTCCTTGCGGCCGAAGCAAATAAAATGATTTCCAAGAAAGATCTTCAGTCTACCACTAAACCAAGGTGTCGGAAATAGCATGATCCTCTTCTAGATCATTTTCTAACACACCGTAGTCAGCCGGGAGTAGATTCAGCGTCTGTCATTTAAGAAATAAGAACAGCCACAGCCTCTCCTACAATTCCAGGCCGTTCTATCCGCAACGGCGAACGGTATTATTCGCGTAAGAACAATTCGATCATGATTCAGAGTGGAGAGCGTGGGCGTACGGTGGATAATCTGATCGAGAAGGGACGGAGGGCCATGGATCTCGAAGTGAAAGTCCTGAATCGGCGTTTAGTCGCGCCGCGACCACGGTCCCGAGCGGTTTCGATCGCTCCAACTCGATCCTTCGATCACGAAACAACACTGGGAATCATTCTCCACGTCGCAGCAATAAAATTAATTAAACGTACGAAGAAATTCTGGTGCAGTGAACAGTGATCGTACCGGATTAAGACACGGTGATCTATACGCAACAGTTCTCGATAAGGATATATTCGTGTGGGAATTTTCAAAGAGGATCTAGAACAGTGATCTGACTCCGTTGCTAAATTTCTGTTTGTGAGAAAGGATCTATCGGACACGTCGCGTCGATCGCACCCTTGGGGATCGAGGGAATCAAGCTGGCTCTCAATTACGAGTTACACAAGACTCCTTTAGTGGCTTAATTGAGGCTAATTGCCCGATTATCTCTGCAATCTCGGCAATCTTATTAATTGTTACTTGAATTTTCGGTCGACGAGATCTCCAAGATGGAGGATAATGAGCGTACGAGATAGGCGGATAGGGTTGCGGACATAGTGGAGGCAGTAAAGCATTGTTTTCAAAAGAACTTTCGGTTCGCGTTAGTGAAGTCCTCTGGTCATTGCAGTTCTGGTCTGTGCGTCCGTCCAGTGAAGACTTATAAGGTACCGTGTGCTTTCAAATATTTTATTCCGACACTTCTGAGTACCTAAAATTTTGCTGCGCTGTAAAAAATTATTTATAGCAGACAGATTGAATTCACCACTTCACTTTATCACCGTGGAATTTATTTACATTCACTTGATTGTTCTAAAATGTCTATTTAGACATTTTCGAATTCTCCAAAAAATTTTCTACAGTGTAAAAAATTATTTATAATAGACAATTTAATTTAAAAAATTTACTAATCATCGGGGAATTTATTTGCGTTTACTTGATCGTTCTAAAGTGTCTATTCGGACATTTTGAATTTCCCAATAATTTCTCTGCAGTGTAAAAAAGAAATAAAATAGAAGTAGAATTTATTTCAATAATATCTGTTGGAGAAGTTAATTCATAAAATATATCAGCAGATACAATAAATAATTCTTGACTGTGGATCAATGGCCTCGCATTAAAATTTCATGAAAAAATGTCTAAATTAACATTACATTCTATGAATCATAATTCTATGAATCAAATAAAATAAAATAGATATTCTCCACAGAAGAATGAACAGTGAATAAACTTTCACAGAAAACTTGATGGCAATCAAGGAGTGAAATTAAATAAATTACGCGGCTAGTTTCATCGGTAGACTGCGAATCTTTACGCGATCGTGGCTTTCGGAAATTTTCAAAAAATTCTAGGATTAAAACACGACAGAAGTTTAGTATCATTTTAATTTATTTTCAATCTAGAAAGGCTAATACCACGGAAAAATAAGATTCAATTGATTTGATGTATCATTTTAATTTATTTTCAATCTAGATTCTATTTTGTAATTTTTATATTCTGTTTTATATGCGATGTATTTCGTTTTTGTAATTATGTTGAAATAAATCTCATATGAGATTTTCTATTAAAAAAATTGGAAATTGCATAAACATTCGCAGTCTGCTCATCAGTGTTTGGCAGTTGGATCGAGTAGAGTGAAATAACTCAATTACGGCGTCGAACGGGTTAATTAAATCATCATCGACGCCGATGACTGAGCAGGAGAGCGTGGAAAACGATAGATCGGAGAGGAGGGGGGAGTTGGTTATGTGTGTTGGTAGATCGGTATTATTATTATTCCCATGTGTGAAAGGTATAACCTCGGTGGTCGTGCTTGCAATAACGGAAATATTAATGCACGTAGCTCGCTCGAACTTTCGACCAGACTAGACGCCGTAACGAGCCACGGAATCGATCGTGCCTGTTCCCCGTGTCCTGTTCACTTCGATTCACCATGCGTGAAGGCTCGCTCCTCCGTCGGCTTACGGTACATTGCGGCGTTATTTTTCAGCTGATAACACTATCCAACAAGATTATATATAACTGTTGAGTGGATCTTATAGAGTTTTTATTATATGCGATTACTATATGCACGGTACTTGAGAAATTTGAAAAAAGACGTATTTTTCGACTTTGATAATGTATTGTTCTTCACAGCATAAGATTCTCTAAACTTTCCTGAATCCAGTGATGTGCAATAATAATACGTTGTGATTGTTTAAACATGTTTAAACAACCATTAAAGACAGAGAGACACCACTTTTGCACACATTTTTGAGGATATTTTTCAATGTATATAAAAA